>CM053580.1:47401653-47457376 GCA_028627135.1 Pseudochirops cupreus
AGGGGTGGAATGTAATGGTAAGCACAGAAGTAGTTTACACCTTGTTTCAGTTCAAGTTTCTTTGACTTTTGTACTTTGTGATTTAATTAAGGATTTTGTGATTGACTAAATGAATGTACTTTGTTTAAAACTATGTGACTGCTTTGGTGAAAACTATGTGACCATTTTAGTGATAAGTTGTTTAACTATGACATGGTGAATGCTGTATTTTGATTTTCTGTGATAAGTTGTAACATTGGGAATGCTGTACCTTGATTTTCTGTGAATGTTTTGCTCTCATTTGTTATTGAATAGAGTCCACTATACTATGTATTCAGAACTTTGAAAAGCTCTAGCCCTCCGGAAAGCTGCTCATGCATGGCTTTACAACTTTATACATAATTTACTGATATCTGGTATGAGTCTGAAAAGTTGTTGGACTTCAAATCAGAAGACTTCTGCTCTGTTCTTGCTCTACCATTAGTTACTTGTATGACCTTGCCTTCTCTAGTCTTTCCTTCCTTCGTTCCTTCGTTCCTTTGTTCCTTTCTTCCTTCCTTCTTTCCTTCTTTCCTTCCTTCCTTCCTTCCATCCTTCCAGCCCCTGGCACATTTTCAAGTACAACTTTAATGACTGTGTTATTCTCTTAGATACCTTCATTCCATGCTAATAGAGATAATTATTGAAGGGTTACACCACTTAGTTTACCCCTAAAAAGGGGACCAGAAATAAAGCTATTTCCTTAGAAGAATTTAGGTCTCCTTGTTTCCTCCCTTCTCCCCCATCACCCATTTCCACCTGTATTGCAATTGCCTTTTGAACCAAATTACCATTTTTATTATTCACATTAGGAATTCTTTTCAGGACTAAAGATTCTTCCCTTATCCTGTAAGTCTTCCAGCTGCCCTGTTCTGTCAGTGAGCCTAGATCAGTTGCAGAAAAATCTGCAGGTGTCAATTTTCATCTTTCATTTCAAAGTGGGAAATCCTTGGCAACAGGAAGCACCATGCTGTGTCAGAGGAATAAAGTAGCCAGTTATAGATCTGTGATTCTAAAGAATGAATCTCAACCTTTGTCAAGGTAACTGCTGAGATCAGGTGGCTATGTAACAGGGAACAGAGTGCCACCCAATGAGCAGCATGTGGCCTTCACTACCTGAGTAGTTCACTGTGTTTTGGATGGCATCATGTTTTCATTTTATTTTAACAATGGTGATGGGGGAGAAAGTGAATAAGAGCTGAAAGAAAAAGAATATGTAGGCAAGCAGGGAAGCCAATGGGTACACTTAAATATTCATAGAAGAATAAGCCTATCTCTATCCTGTGTTATTCTGTATTAGCTAGATGTGTATGGATCATGAAATAACAACTGACATTTATATAGTGCATTAAAGTTTGCAAAGCATTTGGTATCCAATATCATATATAGATTTATGGGGTTTTTATGTCCAATATCTTATATAGGCTCATAGACCTATAGCTGGAAGGGTCCCCAGAGGCCTTCTAGTCCAGCCCCCTCATTTTACAGATAACTAAATGGAAGCCCAGAGAAGAGGATGACTTTCCCAAGGTCACACAAATAATACAAGTTATTATTCTCATTTTGTAGATGAAGAAACCAAGGGTCAAGCAGGCTAAGTGATTTGCCTATAGTCACCCAACTGGTAAGTGTCAGAAGAAGGCTTTGAGCCCATTTCACTGTACATGACACATAGCTACTCACATTTCTTTATTAAACTGTGAACTCCATAAAGTTAGAAACAAAGTCTTAGTTAAGCCTTTCATTTTCCTTAGTGCTTGTCACAGTGCTCTGCACACAGTTGGTGCATAATAAATGTGAACTGACTGAGCTGAATTGAATTTAATTGAATGCATAAGTTTCCTAGCAGATACTAAAATGAAAGGTTTCAGGGGACAAGGAGAAGACCAGTCTGTATTATGAATCAATCAAGTATTATTAATATTAATGAATATTAAGTATCTACTGTTGTTAGTCACTGCTAGGTGCTAGGAATAAAATTATTAAAAAAGTAAAGCAACCCCTTTCCTCAAGGAACTTATATTAGGGGTGGGTGATGAGAGAGAGAGAAAGAGTGAAAGAGAGAGAGAGAGACAGAGAGAGAGAGAGAGAGATACAGAATTTCCCAATTAATTGCATTCCTTTGAGCTTCTCCAGCAGGTCCTAGGAACCATACTATCCTGCAAGATCTTATCAATGGGTCCTCACTGCTCATCAGTACCTCCTCTTCTTGGGACTGCTCTGATTAGAAGAGTAGAAAGCTCCTCCCTAAAACTCAATTTGAGGAGGATGCTGATACCAGCTATCAATTCATTCCTCACCTGGCTGTATTCCTCTTTGGACTTTTCCATTATGCCTTCATGTCTTGTACCTTCCCTTCATGCTTTTGGTACTTTCCTTCTTCACCCCCTTTTCAACTTCCTTTGGTATATTGTCTTTCCCCATTAGAGTATAAGCTCCTTGAAGGCAGGGACTGTCCTTTCTTGGATTTGTATCCTCAGCATTTAGTAGGGTGCCTGGCACATAGAAAGCATTTATTGTTTATTGCCTATGCTCTCTTTCTGTCTGTGTGTTTGTTTATCTATTATCTATCTTTCTATCTAGACTAAATTCACAATAAATAAATGAACCACTTATTCATACTGATGAAGCCCACAGCTAGTAGAGAACCTCACATTAGCCATCCTTTTAGTCTTGTCCCTCACCAACTTCTTTGTTAGAACTTCCAAAAAGTAGCTCAAAGTAAGAGACTTGAGGAGAAAATCCTATTACTTCCTCTCCTCCAGACAGGAAGTGCTAATAAAAAATGAAATGATCAAAGAATTTGCAGCCAGAGGGAAAATGCAGACTGAGGATTTACTTTTGAATATATGAATTTTGTGTGACAGTGCTGAGCAAACTGGAGCCTGGTTTGATGACAAGCATACTGCGGACACTTGGCATTCTTGTCTACTTAACAGAGTTGGAATGACCACTAATTATGTCATCTGGCAATGTCACCTAACCCTTGTGCAATTCAATTTCTTCATCTCTTAAATGGAAATAAAAGTACCTTTACTGCCTATCGCAAAGTTGCTGTATACGCTCACCCACTAAATAGACTAATATTTCATTTCTCATTTACTTTTTTTGTAAAATGTCAAAACATCTCTTCATTCATACAACTGCCACCCTGGTCTAGGTGCTCATCACCTCATACCTGGACCATTGAAATAGCCCTCTGACTGGTCTTTCTGCCTCAGGTCTCTCTCCATTTCAATCCATCCTCCACCCAGCTGCAAATATAGGTCTGATCATGGCACCTCCCTTCTCAGTGGCTTCCTATTACATCCAGAATCAAACATAAAATGTTTGGAATTCCAAATCCAATATAACTGACCCCCTTCCTACCTTTCTAGTCTTCATACACTTATCTTCCACAAACTTTTTAATCCAGAGATACTGATCTTCTCATGGTTCTAACTACATGATACTATAGCCTTTTCACTGATTGTCCCTCATGTCTGGAACAATCTCCGTCCTTACCTTTACCTCGTCAATTCTCTGGCTCTCTTCAAGACTTAGTCTGAAGGAGGCCTTTCACATCCCCATAATACTCACAGCTAGTATTTATACTGGATATATTTTCTATGTACATAATCATTTGCATGCCATCTTCCCCATTAGAATGTTAGCTCCTTGAGGGAGGGATCTTGTTTTTTCCTTCCTTGATATCCCTAGTACTTATTTCAGTGCTTGACACAGAGTAAACACTTAATAGACGCATCTTGATTGACTGATGAATTCATTTGTACACATTGAAACTCACGCTTTTACAATTTATCTGACTCACATCTTAAACTTTAGGTCTGCTTCTTCCCCCCCACCCCACAACTTGGGCAACATCTTTTCCTGTACAGAGATTACTCAAGTCTCAGTAATTTGCCACTTAAACACACATATTCTGTTTGAAACATTCTCATTATTGTTTGCCCCAAAATGGTATTGATTCGTAGAAATATAGTAGGACCCAGATTTCCATATGTAGTCACTCTCATTTAAGGAAAAACTGTCAAACACTTTGAGTAACATTCCCCAGTGCAATCTGGAGCTGGAGTAAAATGTAATTGGTAACTATTTAACAAAATGAATAAAAATGCAATAGAACATAGATGATGTTCATACGTGGTTTTCTAAATCAATATGTGGCAGACAGGGATCTGTATCAGTGTGGTGGCCCTATCTTCTGTTTGAATGTGACACCACTCACTGACTTAAGAGGTCAACTCAGAGTTAAGAGTTCACCAGCTTCCATACTCACCATAGCACTGATTCTGCCTCTAATATTCTGGGGTTCCAAGTTTCCAAGCCATACACACAATCACTCTTCCTGAGTGTCAGGATTTTGCTATGCAATTGCTGTTTATGAAATATATACATATTGTAATGGTAATAGAATTTAAAGATCCCTCTGTATTGGCTTGGTTTTGGGGTCGAGTGTTAAAATCCAGAGCTTGTGAATCTCACTTGTGGGATGGACTTGTTGACGTGAAGAGAGAGGGCTGAACTTGGAGGAGCTGGTGCTGTGGATTTAGAGAGAAGCCCAAGCAGAAAGAAGGACCAAGCCAAGGAGGCCAGAAGGACTTTGGGGGAGCAGTATCATGGAGGCAGAAAGAAGAATTGCGGGGGGCCAGAGTTGCTGAGAAAAAGACTGCTGAGGGCCAGTTGGAGCTGCCCAGGACTTTTGAGAACTGCCACCTGGAGCTGGTGAGAACTGAGGAGGCAAGGCTGTGATGCTGGTATTTTGTCTGTCTATTTTGATGTTATTTTGCCAGATTTTTCTGCTGGTGAAGGACAGTGCTGCCATTGTAGAGGTCCTGGCAACTTGCTGTGGGTTCAGAAGGCCTGAAGGAGGATTTTCTTGTTGTATGTTTACAGAAATCCTGTAACAGGGTTTTGCTGATGTTCTGAGACTGTTCTGCAGGCAGAGAGTGAATTAATGAGGACACTGGCAATGTATATTTTGGCTTTGTTAAGCTCTGTCTCCCCAGGAACAGAGATTGCTGAGAATTGCCTCGAGTCAAGATGAAGGAAGGCTCTTTCCTTGGGTTTTCTGTGCTGTGATGATATCTAAACCTTGCTGAGGCTTAAGGGTAGATGGCCTTTTGTGCTCTCCTGCCTCTTTTGAGAAAGTGCTTGGCATTAATGGATGGTGATGTAATTCAGTTGTGATTCAGGGGTGGGAAACTTTTGACTTTTTGTGCTCTTTGACTGACCAAATGAATGTACTTTGTTTATGATTGGAAACTAATCTCCATTTGAGAAGAGAGACTTTGACTGACTAAATAAATGTACTGTCCATGGGTGGAGTAGTACTTGGATCGAATTGAGAATTTACTTGCTAAATGAATGAGTAACACTGTATTTTGATTTTCTCTGTTCCATGAATGTTTTGCCTTAATCTGTCACTGAATAAATGGAATTTGCTGTGCTAGTATTCTGAACCTTGGAAGTTGCCTTTGCTTGGCATTACACATACATACATACATACATACATACATACATATATGTATATATATATATATATTTTTTTCCAGTTCATAAGAAGATATTAACAGAGTGAGAAGGAAACTATGAAGGCAAGATTGAAGACCCATATAAGTAGCTTTTCATAGCTATACTCTAAGGGAGCTCCTAACAATAACCCCAAGGACTGACAATCCCACTTAAAGGAAGTATGGCTAGCAGGAAGTATTTTCAGAGGCTTGAGTAGAGCATTCAGTGTTTATATTTATGCCACAGCCAAATGACTGCACTCAAAGTGCCAGCCGGTATTCCTTAAAGAAGAGAAGATAAAGGGACTCAGGGAATGTTTATCCTTTCTACAGCATTTCAAGGAGAATGAAGTGGTGTTTTTTTTTTAACAGAAGAATGATTTTAAAACGAAAACAGAGAAAAGGGATTTGAAGAGACAAAGGAAACTCTTCATCTAGATGCATATACCCATAGAACTGGAGCTGAAAGTGAACTCAGAGACAATGTAGTCCAACCTCCTGATTTTACAGAGGAAATTGAGGTCAAATGACTATTTCCATGTCAGTAAACATCAGAATAAGGATCTGATTCCTGAGTTTTTGTCATAAGTTTGGGGGGGGGGGGAGTAAGAAGGATGTCATACAGGGGAGAACAACAATAAGAACTATGGAATATTTGGAGCAAAAGGAAAAATGAGGCTATTTCCAAGCCCTTCAGAGCTGGATATTCTGAAGGGGAAGCAGTTATTTGTCCTCAGAGGAAGAATGATCTGGATTTGCCAGTCAAGTGATAGGTCATCCAGTAAGGGTCAGATAATAGAGAGACAAATAGCAACAATGAGTGTTGGTTACTGCTTCCTGAGACAGTGGGTACTTAGACAACTACTTGTCAATCTGATAATAACAAGGGAAAGAAGTCTATTGTCTTCCTAGAGGCATGTTTGCAAGATATGTCAAAGAATATGACCAGCCTTGTCAAACCAGATTCCTGTGAACCATTCCTGGTTATTCACACTTGCTCAAAGATTGCTGAGACTTGAGGAAAAACTGAAGAACTTAGGGCACAAGAAGTGTTTGTTTTTTTAATCATACCTACTATTTGTAGGCAAAAGCATAAGCCATGCAAAGTGAATTGCTGGTTAATAAGAAGGGATCTAGGAATGAGATATGGATTTTTTTAGACCATATCTTAAAATATAGGAATGACAGGATCATAGTATAGGATGGAATCTAATATGCATTGGTAAGAATCCAATGTGATATTCACAGTGCTCATGGTGGCTATGAATACGCTGATGTGGTTCTGAAGCACAAAACACAACAGACTTTCCACATGGAAGACAGAACCTAAGCATTTATTCAAACACCAGAAAGCCAAATCCATCATAGCAACCAAGAAGTTGGTAGACATAACCAATGCAGTGAGCACCAACATCCCCAAGCCTTCCCCCAGTCAGGCCTTTGAAACTAAACAGGCTGCCTTAAGTAAAAATTCCCCTTTCTCACTCACACTAGCTACTCTGCCTCCATGCTGCCAGCTTCCATTTCTTCTGGTGCTCTCCTCTGCTCCTTCCTGCTCCACACTTTCAGGAAGCTCCTAGCACCATGGGCTCCATGTGATTACATTTGGCCTATTAAGGGGCAGAGGAGATCTTCAAATTCCCATTACCATAACACCTACCAACAGTGATTTTAATTGGAAGAGAAGGGAGAGGGAAAAATTGCCTATGTAAATCTATTAAACTGGATACCTTTAGCAACTATAAAGCAGCAGAAAGACTAGCCTAGAGCTATGCAGACATTCCTAGTAGTCAAAATACAAGAAAGAATTGAATAATAAAGCCCATGCACTTAGATATCTAAATATCTAATACAGAGTAGGAGTAATAATCTAGAAAAACTAGAGATCCTAATGTACAGAGGTAAATTTGACCTTAGAGGTATCACCAAGATTTGGTGGGAAGAAACCCATGACTAGGATATGACCCTTGAATAATGTACCTTTTGCAAAAGAAACAGGTAGGTATATGGGTACAAGATGGAATAACATTGTATATTCAGAAAATATATTCATGTGAGAAAAATCAGAAACCAGATCAGGGTAAACATGGTGGAAAACATTTGGGTGAAGATCAACCAAGGCAAAAACAAAAGAGTTATTCATCATTGTAGACCACCTTGACCAAAAGGGGAAATAGAGAAGGAACTCCTAAACGGCCTGGGCTAGATGATAATAAAATGAGGTGGATTCAGATCTGGCTGAATGGTCAGGCCCAAAAAATGGACAATGGCAGTTTTATGTCAATTTTGAAGTAGGTCGATAGTGGAGTGCTCTGAAAATGATTCACTTCAGTAAAGGCTGAGATGGCACATTCAAACAGTTTTCAGACAGCACAAAGCTTGAACAGATAGCTAATATACTTAATGAGGTAATATTTGTGCCGTGCTTTGCAAATATTATAGCTCTATATAAATGCTATTGTTATGGAGCTGAGGTTCAAAAAGAACTTTATTATAGTGTACTGTCATCAACTGAATAAGGTGAAATTCATTAGGGATAAATGTCATCTCAAATCAGGGCTTAAGCAATCATCTTCCTAATCAAAGCTGGGAGAGGCATGACTACACAATAGTTAATATGAAAAGACCTAGAGTTTTAGGGGCCACAAACTCCATTTGAGGCAACAGTGTGATAAAAGAGTAAAGAAATTTTCAGTGAGAGCCTACTATGTGCTAGGCACTTTGCTAATCACCTTACAAATATTGGCTCATTTGATCCTCACAACAACCCTGGGAGGTAGATGTTATTATTATTATTATCCTCATTCTATAGTTGTAAAAAAAGAATGCACAAATTGAAGTGTAGGGTCCAGGGCTCAGAGATGAGCTGCTGTCCTTTGCACTGACTGGAACACAGCTAGGATGTTATACTTCATTTTGGGCACCTCATCTTTGCAAAGCTGCCAGGTGTCCAGGGGAGGGCCACTAGAATGTTGAAGGGTGTCTGTTCAGGCTAGAATATGATTAGTTGAAAGAATTGGTTTTAGTTTACCAGGAGAGGTGAACATTTAGGAGAGATTACTGTATTCAAAGTTCTGAAGAGCTGTTAATGTGGAACTGGCATTAAACTTTTCCTACTTGGTACTACAAGGGAGAAATAGGAATAATGAATTAAAAAAATGCAAAAAGACACATTAAGTATGATATAAGGGGAAAATAATATTAAAAAAATAACTTCCTGGCATCAATTCTATTCAGAAGTGGAATAGGCTAGCTTGGAAGATAGTGGGAGGGGTGGTGGTGGTGACTAGGTGGTACAGTGAATGGAGCACCAGCCCTGGAGTCAGGAGGACCTGAATTCAAATCCAGCCTCAGACACTTGACACTTACTAACCATGTGACCTTGGGCAGGTCACTTAATCCCAATTTCCCTGCCTTCCCCGCTCTGAAAAAAAAAAGGCAAAAAAAAAAATGATAGTGAGTTCTCCCTCATTTGAAGTCTTCATGTAATTCAAGCACTGGATGGAGAATATTGGGTATAACATAGAGAGGGTTCTTGTTTAGATAAAGGTTAGACCAGTTTGCCTCTGATGCCCTTCCCAATTCTGTGATTCTATGAGAGGCAATGTGGTTTAGTGGATAGAGAATTGGACTTGCAATTAGAAAGACCTGGGTTTGAATCCTACCTTGGATAGTTTGATCTTAGTAACCTTGGACAAGTCACTTTACTTCCTGGGGCTTCAGTTTGTAAAATAAGGAAACGGATTTAATGACTTAAGACTCATTACAGCTTTAAATCTATGAGTTGATGACTCATTCTATTCTTTTCCTTTTCTTATACTTTTGTTTCCCATAACTACTTTACTCTACTGACATATTGAGCATACACACACACATAAACACAATTAAGGCACAATTTCTACTCCTGCCTACTCTTTAACATCAATATCAAGGGGAAAGTGATCTGAAGGGAAAATGAACAATCAACTGTGTGTTCTTGGGGACAGAGCAAAACTCCCTTCAGACTCTGTCATACAACAGAAGTTACAATTTCTTAGAACCTAAGATGGGAAGAAAAAGAGAAAGTCTAGATGCCACTGAAGTACATGGAGACCTGTGACCTTGAGGTCACATGTCACCTCGTAGGTCCTCAAGTGTGGCCCTTTGACTGAATCCAAACTTCCCAGAACAAATCCCTTTAATAAAAGGATTTGTTCTATAAAACTTGGACTCAGTCAAAAGGCTGCACCCAGTGACCGCATATGGTCACGGGTTCCCCACCCATGGTGGGGCAATGGGAAGAGAGAATGGAGACAAAATAAGAAAAGGGATATTCCTACTTGCTGAGGAGAAACATTACCAAAATGTAAAGTATGTCGCATTAGCTACATGCATATGAAAGTTAATCAACCTGTTACATGGTGAAGTGTTTAAATCCTAGATCAATTGTTTATATGGCTTCATCTAAGTTACCTCATCTCTTTGGGCTCCAGTATTCTCCTTTGTAAAATGCCAGGGTTAAATGATGAAAATGAGCCCACCAGTGACATGGTGAGAAGGCCAAATTCTAGCTCTACTACTTTGTATGACTGAGGACAAGTGTTGCTTTACCTCTGGGTCTCAGTTTCCTCATCTGTAATATGGGAGGGTTGGGCAACATGATCTCTAAAATCCCTTCTGGGTCTGAATCTTATGATTTTGTCTGAAAATATGTGTGCCTTCCCCCCACCTGCTTGGTACTGTGCCATTCTTCGTCATTCTTTTGGATTAAGATAGCTTGTTTCCACAGAGACTTTTGTTAAAATATAACATACTAATATTAACAGGTGATACATACAGTATTTTAAAGATTGCAAACCACTTTATACCACATATGATCTCATTAGATCCTTGTGATAAATAAGTTAGCAGAGGAGCTACTATGATTATTCCCATGATGAAATGAGGCTGTGTGTCACTTAGCTCACATAGATAGTAAGTCTGTGACAGAATTCTGTCTCACAGTATTTGAACTCAAGTCTTCCTCACTCCAAGTCCAGCACATTAGCCAATGTGCCCTTTTAGTGCCTACCACTTTGGTACCCATTATGAGCATGGCATGAATGGATACTTTTGGATTAGGCATTGGGTCACTTAATAAGGTCTTGAGGGAATGGGACATAAGTCAAGTATGCTTTAAAAGGATGAAGGAAAGGATCAGAGCCTAGTGGATGCTGCAGTGGGGAAGGACATACCACGAGGTCATTGTGGTAGTTCATCAAAAAGGCATTTAGTGTCAAGAGGGTGGACACACCAAAGACAAGTTTTGTCTATGCAACCATTTTAACTTAGTCTGGCTGGACAATAATGACAAATAGAGTGTGGATTATACCTGGGTTCTGAGGCCAGTGCACGCAGTAGCTATGTGACATTGGGCATTTACTTTCATCTTTCTGAGCCTCATTTCCTCACCTATAAAAAGGGGCTGGTGATACTTCTGCAGCCTACTTGTCGAGTTTGTTGTAAATTTCCACATAAAATAAAATAGGCGTCTCAATGTAAACAGTTATTCCTGGGCTGAAGCACAAGAAAAAGTAGCCAGATGTGTTATACCCCTTGAACAGCAGGATACAGTTTATGTGACTACAAAAAAATCCAGCTGGGTTGAAATAATAGGCAGCTTCATTCTTAAGAGGGGGCAAGAAAAGCTATCACTCTCATGCCTTTTAGTCACACTCCTGAGAGAAGGAATATTTATTATGAGTCAAGGCAGGCTTTTCTATCTTTAGAGAGGCTTAAAAAAAAAACCAACAATTTCAGTGACTGATGAGCTCCCCTCCTGCCATAGAAATATATGCCACAATTAGCAGAAGTTGATGGGAACAGTTTTGGAGAAGTTGTAATTGACTTGAGCCAACAGGCCATAAAACATCCCTCTACTTTCTACTTCTACTGTGTAATTACTTGATAAATTTCAAGCTCCCCAAGCAGTCTGGGGCACCATAAACAAGCTTATAATACAACCCCTCTTCTTCTCTCTGCACGCCCTGCAAACACACTTTTAAACTACCCTATGTATAGAAAAAGGTCAATTTACCTTCTCCTTGCTGTCATTCATCGGCAAGCATGCGCACACAGAAGACTTTAGCCAGGAGATGGATGTTTGAACAACTGATAAATGATACCCCAAATCCTTCATTAAGTTTTAGCCTAGACTCTTAGGTTGTCTTCTTTTTGATGTTGTTGGTAATTTTTAGAAAGTGATTACCATATCAAAGCCCAGCTCACAGCAGCACAGGGTGAATCAACTCAGCTTGGAAACCATACGCACAGAAATAAGATTTTCTATGTCAAAAAAGCTTGGTGACAAAACATTAAGTCCTTTGATAAGAGGGTCAAAGTTGGACTGGTTGTTATGACTAATTAATTTGAAGAAGTTTAATTTTGACAGTAAGACTATTGAGGTTTAGAGATAAGCTGGTTCTTTCCACTGTTTTGGGCCATTCATTCATTCATACAGTCAACCCATATTTAATGATTGTCTCCAAGTCTTTCATTATTTAGGACCTGGCTCCTGTCTGTTGGGTGGAAAAACAATTAGGAAAAGGATTAGGTATGGAAATTTACTCTCCTCAAGTCAGACTGCTGCCCATCAATAACTTCCTTTTAGGGGGTTACTTGAAGAGCATCTAGTTTGAGTGACATGCCTAGGATCACACAGCTAGTGGATATTAAAGACAGAATTTGAATCCACCTCCTCCTGATTCCTAGTCTGGCACTCTAACCACTATGGTAGTTTGCCTGTGGGTTCATAGGACCACAGTTTTAGAGTTGCCCTTCATTTATACTTTCAAAGGAGCTGAGACTCAGGATAGATAAATATTTTACCCTTTATCATATAGGGAGTTAATGATAGAGCCAGGATTTGAACCCTGACACTCTGGCTTCAGAGCCAATGATCTTTCTAATGTACTTCCTTCAATGTCCTTTGTCTTTCCCTTGACTGAAAATTCTCTGGCTAATTCTTAGCACTCTGGAAGGACAAAAAAAAGATACTCCTTAGACTAGTCTATTGTGTTACTTTTTAGAACTTCTGGCAAATGATTTGTTGAGGGAAGAGTCTAAAATGATTAATTATGCAAGGGTTATAAATCACCTGTAGATTTCATTAATCTCTGTTCCCTTTCAGTGTGAATAAATGAGGGCATGAAAATGCCACAACTAACCCCATCCTCCACCATGTAATTCATTATTAAGATTGGCCTTTTCCTCCTCTCCTGAAAAGGGCTATGCAAGTTCCCTCTGGGCTCTTGCATAAAGGGCTCCTCCTATTCTTCCTGTATTTACAATCTCCCCATCTCTCCAAACCCACCTTGAATCACTCCTGTTCCATGAAGTCTTTTCGAGTCCTCCAACCCATCTCCATTACCACAATCAGGAAGGTGGGAGCAGTCTTCAACTAAGCCAGCACCCTCTACAATTCAAATGCATCTTATACACGTAATCTCACTCTGAGGTTACCATTATCTTGGGAGATAGGGTTCTGTAAATATTATCTCCATCTTATAGATGTGGAAACTGAGGCTGAGAAATGTCCATGATCTTCTGTACTCACTATATCATGCTGTCTCTACCAACAGCATGAAGGAGGACATGGGCTTTTCTCCCACTTTCACGCTGACTGTAGATAGCTTATAATTGCACAGATAACCCATGTTTTTAACTTGTGCTCCTTAAACTAGACTTTGTGTTTTGACTGTATAGGTGAATGAGTGATTGGAACAGAGAGAGAGAGAGAGAGAGAGAGAGAGAGAGAGAGAGGGAGAGACCTTATCCTAGCAGGGCAATGTGGCTTTGGAGTCCAGTTACTTGATTGAAATTCCTTGTGTGTCTAAATTTATATTTGTATTCCACTATCTTTGGGAAATATTTCATGCATTAAGCTGTGCTGAAAATTGTTTGAGAGCTTAGGCATCAAAAGGACAGCTAGGTGGCACAGTAGATAGAGTACTGGGCCTAAAGTCAGGAAGACTCATCCTCATGAGTCCAAATTGGGCCTCAGACACTTACTAGCTGTATGACCCTGGACAAATAATTTGATCTTATTTGCCTCAGTTCCCTCTTCTGTAAAATGAGCTGGAGAAGGAAATGACAAGCTACTCCAGTATCTTTGCAAAAAAAAAACCCAAAGTGTGGTCATGAAGGGTTGTATACAATGGAAACAACTGAACAACAGCAAACATAAGGCAAGTGTTCACACAAAGGTCAGAGGAAACAATACAAGGACACTCTCAAGGTCTCTCTGAAAAACTTTGGAATCAACTGTGAGACGTGGGAGACTCTTACACAGGACACCTCAACGTGGTGAGCCCACATCAAAGAATGCAATGTGCTCTAAGAGCAAAGCAGAACTGCAGTAGCTCAAAAGAAATGTGACATGTGCAAATGTAGACCTATCTCTACCTCCAAATGTTCATATAGCCATATGTGCCTGACTTGTGTTGGAGCCTTCCAAGCTTCTATAGGTCTGATCAGCCACAGTTGGATGCACTGTACCTTGACCTCGACATAGTGATGTTGTTCATTTTAATCCTCTTTAAGCATGAAGGACAACAACCAACCAAACAGTATATGTCTTCCTTCCAAACAGTAACAGGTCTTCCTTTATCCAAGACTAACCCTCTATCCACCATCCCCCATTGCCTCTCTTTGGACTATATAATGGAAGTTATAGAATGGCATAATTTAGTCTAGAAAATTGGGTGAAACTTGGGTGGAATGGAAAGGAAGAGAGGGCTTGTTCTATCTGGAAGTCTGTCTGCTTGCCATGATTGGGTGTCATGCGAGTATTTTGTCTTTTGGTGCATAAGTTAACTATTGTTTAACTCCTTCCTTTTGAAACACATAGGGGAACTAGTCCTATTGACTGTTTTCATATTTTGTTATTCAAAGGAAGTCAGATAAGATTAAGTTTGTGTATATTAATAACTCATGAAGGTTATGAGTACTGGGAGGAGAGGACCTCATTTCTGTTATCCAAGGAACAGCTTTGGATGGGTCTTTAATAGATTCCAGATGCCTTACTTTGGTTTGGCAATTATTTTACAGTAGAAGACCAATAGAAAAATGAGGTTCTGAACAGGACCCTAAGTGGGAATTGCATATTAATATGGCTTTAGAAAGAATTTTCAGACAAGTCTAAGTGAAGTGACTGGGTGGATGGCAGGGCTCACAATTACTTCTAGCTGGGAGCTAAGTAGCCCTAAATGAGACAATGGTGTTCAGTGCCCCAAGGTACATACAGTTCTAGGGAAAAATCTTACAACTTAGTACCTTAAAGCTTTGAAAATATTTCTAAAATTATACTAGTAATAGCTTATTTCAATATAATGCCTTACGGTTTGCAAGGCATGTCAAAATATATTATCTTATTTGATTCATACAACAACCCAATGAAGCAGGTTCTCCTAATTTTCCTGATAAGGAAACTGAGGCTGGTAGTTATGTGACTTGCCTAGGAGCACACAACCAGTAAGAGTGTGAGAGAGAATGAAAACTCATGTCTTCCTGACTCTAAATCCAGCTTTCTAGCTACTGTATCCATCAAGGATTACTTGGATATTTTAGTTTTTTAAGATTGTGTGCTTGTTTAGTCTAGAGTCTTTTAACTTAAAAAAAAAAGTACTCACTCAAATTTGTGGGAGATAAATTTATGTGACATATTTATGCTACAGCTATGTTCTGAGGAGTACAAGTATTGTTTGCCATCCCTCCAAATTTGCTTGACAATTCCACGAATTTTAGCATTCTCGTTGAGCTAGCATGGTCTAGTGGATAGAAGACCACCATTAAAATCAGGGAGATCTGGGTTCCAAACTAGTGAAATACTACTTGTGTCATAAATAAGCTGCTTAATTTCCCAGTGCCCTCTGCAGCTCTCTAAAACTGTAAATTATAGATGAATTATTGGTCTATATTAGTGGAGAGAATTTCTACACTACCCATGTCCTACAGTTCTGAAATCATAGGTCTGGACCAAAAAAGTTCTTATTTTTCAAATAGACAAGTTAAGGAGTACAACATATGACTGCTTTCACAGGAAAAAAAATTATTTGTAAAGTAAATGGAGAAAATTTGGTTCTGAGCTGCAAAAAGACTTTTTGTTTTTGGAAATGCAACCATCATACACTAATGTATGTACAGATTTTCGTTCTTGGCTTCAGAATGAAAACAAGTTCACTAGCTTATGATATGTAAAGACTAACTGGTATGATAATAGACTTCTCTGTTCTCTTTGAAGTCTATTTTTCAATAATAGTAAAATATAACATGTCCCAGAGTGCATATGAAAAAGTTTCATTTTCCCTTTTTAAATGTAAAGACTTCATTGTGGAAATTCTCAGTCCCTATTGGTAGCTTTTATGGAGTTCAGAGTAAATCAGTTTAAATTTTCCCTTCCAATAATATTGCTTCCAAATACATCTTCTTGAATGTTCTATGTAATTAAAGAAAAAGTATTTAAGAAATTCACAGCAAGGCAAGAGGCCCTACTTCTGTGTTGATGAATGACTCCTTGAGGAAAATCAGTTCTTTTATTAATATAACATCTGGCTTGTATCTTGCATCAAGAAGAGTGTAAGAGCAGATGAGAATGAGCAAGGGTGGGGGTCTATGTGCATTTTAGAGTGTAATAATACCCAGCAGCCAAGAAACCTAATTAGAAGAAATGTCATCTGATGAGGAAGTCTGGTCAAGGTAATTCCACAGGCAGATGCTGCCTCCCTGGACTACACCAAAATGGTGAATGAGCTAGCTAATTAAAGGAAACTTAAACAGCACGAGTTGACTGCAGGACTCCATTCAGTCAAAGTTGCTATTATCAATGGCTTCTCTAGGGACCCTTTAAGATGTTAACCACCGAAACTCCACAGCTTAGTTAATCTGTTCCAAGTAGCTCTACTCTATTCTCACTCAAGTGCTCAGATTTCTGGCTTTTCATTTCTGAACAATCAGCCTGGAAGTAGAGGGTTTGTCTAATTAGAGACTGAAACAGAAGCTACTTTGACCCAACAGCATGGGTGAGTGAAGCGATTTCTTTTCAAGAGTGAAGACGAATTAATAATAGTGTTGTTGAAGGCAAAGAAGATATTAAAACTGGGATACTGTTTGTTGATTTCTGGACTTCTTAGATTTGTCTACTTTTGCTGATCTGGAAATTGAGGCAGCTAACTGGTTTTAGCACATTTGTTCCAAGTCATTCAGGGAGCTCTTGGCAAAAGTGGGATGGGAGATGGATGGTTGCTAAGACAAAGTTAGTGCCTTCTAACTTGTGGGGTACTAGAAAACAATGTTATCTTTCATAACTGACATATATTCCAGTTCCTACACACTGTCTAGTAAGGGAGGAATTCAAAAGAAAATGCCTTCAGTCCATGTCAGCACACTGTAGGATGAGTATATATCTAAGGCTATTTATTTTGAACATTGTAGGATGTCATTGTTGGAAAGGGGCTCTGAAACCACCTTGTCTCACATCTGACCAAAAATCTCTTCTCTAGAATTCCAAGGAATTGATCATTATGTCTTCTTTTAAAGATTTCCATTGAGGAGAACCCACTTTCAAACCCACTATATTCAAAATATAATCATGCATCATGAATATAATCATGCAAGTTAGATCAAAACCCTGAAAAAATAGATTATAATTAAAAGGGAATCTTACTAAAAATGGGAAAATACAGTTCATGGTACTAATATTATATTTCTTTAAGCCCCCCTGAAATCAGATGCCTCACCCTTTGACACAACAACACAACTATTGTGCATATTCCCAAACAAAATTAAAATTAGAAATAAATGGCTAATATATAGCAAAATAATCATATAAACTTTGTGGTGGCAAAGAATTAAAATAAGGTAGGTGCCCAGAAATTGGTGAATATTATTTCAGAATGTTTTGCTATATGAATCTATTCTCAGCAATGCAATGATACAAGACAATCCCTAAGAACTTACGATGAAACAGGATATTCACCTCCAGAGAAAGAACTGATATTGTCTGAATATAGATTGAAGCACACTATTTTTCATTTTCTTTCTTTCATTCTTTTTTTTTTGTTTGAATCTTCTTGTACAAAATAACTAATATGGAAATGTTTCGCATGCTTGCACATGTATACCCCATATCAGATTGCATACTGTGTTAGAGAAAGGGGAAGGGATGAAGGGAGGGGCAGAATTTGGAACTCAAAACATAAAAAAAACAACAAGTGTTAGAAATTGTTTTAACATGTAATTGGGGAAAATAAAATATTTTTAAAGGAATGTTATTCTACTTGAAAGGAAGGGGATATTTTATGTATTAAGAAATGAAGATGAAAATTTAAAGGAAACACAGGAAAAAGTTAAAGAATTAATGCAAGGTAAGATTAGTGGAGCCAAGAGAATTTACACAATGACTATAATGATATGAATGAAAAAGATCAAGAAGAAGTTGAACTCTGAGCAATGGAAAAACCAATTAATGTCCTGGATAAGAGTTAATGAGACAAGTCTCCTTTCTTAGGGCAGAGAAATAGGGATCTCTTTTAGGAAAGAAGAATACGTAGACTGCAAGAAAAAGTTTTTGTATTGGGCATTTTTACTTAAATATTTGTCATCATTAGAATGAGGGTTCAGTTTTTTTGCTTGAGGGGATTAGATTTTTAAAAATTTACTTTCATTTTCAATTCATGGAAAAAAAATAAGCATTTCCATAACAGTACAATTTAAAATCAAGACTATTGCACACGAACCTGTAAATCTACCATGTACAACTTGCCCTTTCCTCCAAATATACAACAAAATTACCAGATAAAATGCTTCCCATTTTTTCTTCCCTCCTCCCCCACACCCTAAAAATGGCTACCATTACATGCACACACGCACACACACACACACACACACACACACAAACACATTCACATGCGCAAACACAGACACACAAAATTATTCTATGCATACTCCTATTTATCAGTTCTTTCTCTGCATGCAGATCATATCTTTCTTCATATGTCCTTCATTTTTAATTTGTGTATTTATAATAGTCAAAATGACAATCATGTAAAGTCATTCTTAAAACAATATTGCTGTTACTGTATACAATATTCTTTTGATTCTGCTCACTTTGATCTTCATCATTTTATGCATTCTATACCTTTCTAAGGACATTGAGCTCATCATTTCTTATAGCACAGTAGTATTCCATCACAATCACATACCACAGTATGTTCAGTCATTCCTCAATTGTTGAGGAATTAATACAGAGGAATCAGGTGGGGATGGAGGTCTGGTAATGTTGGAACCTTATTCTCATCTGAGTTGAACAGGAAACAATGTGTACATCTGGAAGACTGTATAAATCTTCTTTGGGTAGGGACTTTTAGAGAAGTATAGAGAGCAAAGATGGTGGCATAGAAACAGGAAAACTCCATGAGCTCCCCCCATAGCCACCTCAAATACCTATTAAATATGACTCTAAACAAACTTTAGAGCTACAGAACCCACAAAGTGTCAGAGAGAAACAAATCTCCCACTGAAAGCATCCTGGCAGGCAGACAGGAAGGATTTATTGCAGCATTCTGGGAGACTAGCCCAGCCCCACATGAGCCTGCAGTTTTAGCCCCAGGGCGGCCCCGACCAGCAGCTGGAGTGGATTTCAGGAGAGTGGATCACCAGCAGCTGTGGTGGTTTCCATAAAAGCCAAAAGGTCAACGTGGACTCTGTGGGAATGGGAAGATCAAGAGCATAGTCTGGCCGCTGCCCCTGGGGCAAGAAGGCAAGAAACAGTGGAGGTGCTGAGGCTGTGCAGCCACCTCCACGTGGCTGCTTCAGAGCTCTCAGCCTGCATATTGTAGGGGGACCAAGTGACTATTTAGACGGTAATTGCTTTTGCTTTAATCTCCTTGGATCTGGATTGCTGTCTTGGGTGGAGGTCCTAGGGTGTGTGACCAGTGAGCCAGAGGCTGTGGGGGGTGTAGAGAGGGCAACCAACTAATAGCTCTGGCAAGTATGAAAACCCCAGTGACTTGGGACAAAGCTCTCCTCTCTGGAAGCAGAGTTCTACTGTGGCAAAGCACTCAAAAGTCAAGTAATTAAGTGGCAAAATGAGCAAGCAAAGGAAGCAAAGCAAGCACAGTAATCAAACCTTAGATTTCTTTTTTGGGGACAAAAAGGATCAAAGCATGAAATAGGAGGAAGACAAGGAAGTCAGAAATCCTGCATCAAAAGCTTCCAAGAAAAATATGAATTGGTTACAGGCCATGGAGCAGTTCAAGAAGGATTTTGAAAATCAAGTAAGAGAAGTGAGGAAAAATTGAGAAGGGAAATGAGAATGATGCAAGAAGATTCTGAAAAGCAAGTCAATAGCCTGACTGAAGAAAATAACACCTTAAAAAATAGACTAACTCAAATGGCAAAAGAGGCCCAAAAAGCCAATAAGGAGAAGAATGCCTTAAAAAGCCAAATTTGCCAGGTAGAAAATGAATCTCAAAAGCTCACTGAAGAGAATAACTCCTTCAGAATTAGAGTGGAACAAATGGAAGCTAATGACTTTATGAGAAATCAAGATACTATTAAACAGATCTAAACAAATGAAAAAATAGAAGGCAATGTGAATATCTCATTGGAAAAACCACTGACCTGGAAAATAGGTCCAAGAGAGATAGTTTAAAAATTACTGGACTACCTGAAAGCTATGATCAAAAAAGGAACCTAGAAATCAACCTTCAAGAAATTCTCAAGGAAAATTGCCCCAATATTTTAGAACCAGAGGGCAAAATAGAAATGGAAAGATTTCACCAATCACCTCTTGAAAAAGATACCAAAAAGAAATCTCCTAGGGATATTATAGCCAGGTTCCAGAGTTTCCATATCAAGGAGAAAATATTACAAGCAGTCAAGAAGAAACAATTTGGATATTGTGGAAACACAATCAGGATAACACAAGATCTAGCAACTTCTACATCAAGGCATGGAAGGGCTTGGAATATGATATTCTGGAGGTCAAAGAAGCTAAGATTAAAACCAAGAATCACCTACCTGGCAAAACTGAGTATAATGTTTCAGGGGAAAATGTGGTCATTCAATGAAAGAGAGGACTTTCAAGCATTCTTGGTGAAAAAACCAAAGTTGAATAGAAAATCTGACAATCAAATACAAGAAGCAAAAGAAGCATGAGAAGGTAAATAGGGAAAAGAAATCATAAGGAACTTACCAAAGTTGAACTATTTACATTCCTACATGGAAAAATGATAATTGTAACTTATGAAACTTTTCTCAGTATTAGGATAGTTGAAGGGAATATAAATGTGTGTATATGTATACATACATATATATGTCTATATAGGAGTATATATGTGCATATGAATACATATATGAGTGTGTGTATATATGTGTACAGGTATACATGCCAGTGGTCCTCAGCCTGTGGGTTATGTTCAATTTAAATACATCCTGCATATCAGATATTTACATTACAATTCATAACAGTAGCAAAATTACAGTTATGAAGTAGCAACAAAAATAATTTTATGGTTGGGGGTCACCACAAGATGAGGAACTATATTAAAGGGTCATGGCATTAGGAAGGTTGAGAACCACTGACATAGACAAAGGGCATGAGATCAATGGATGATATTTTAAAAATAAAATTAAGAGGTGAGAGAGAAATATAATGAGAGGAGATAGGGAGATACAGAATAGGGTAAATTATGTCCTATGAAAGAGGCAAGGGAAAACTGTTACAATGGAGGGGAAGAACAGGAAGACAAATGGGAATGGGTCAACCTTACTCTCATTGAATTTGGCTTAAGGAGGGAATAACATACACACTAAATTGAATGTCTTACCCTACAGGAAAGTATGGGGGAAGGGGATAAGAGGGTTGATGATAGAAGGAAGGGCAGATTGGAGGGGGGAGGGTAGTTAGAAGCACATACTTTTGAAAAGAGACAGAGTCAAAGTAGAAAATAAAACAAGTGGGGGGGGCAGAATAAGATGGAGGGAAATATAGTCAGTCTTTCACAACATATCCACCATGGAAATGATTTGCATAACTACACATGTACAACCTATATTGAATTGCTTATCTTCCCAGTAAGGGTTGGTGATGAGGTAAGAAGGGAGAGAATCTGGAATTCAAAGTTTTAAAATCAAATGTTTAAAAAAAATGTTACTATTATTGTTATTATTATCTTTTACATGCAACTGGGAAAGAAGATATACAGGCACTGGGATATTGAGATCCATCTTGCCCTACCGGAAAGTAGGAGTGGGGAAGGGGGAGAATATAGGAGAGAGCAAATTGAGAGAGGGGGTATTCAGTGGGATCACTGTTTTGGGGTGGTGGGTAGGGGAAAGATGGGGAGAAAATTTATAACTCAACATCTTGTGGCAATGAACATTGAAAGCTAAAAATAAACATAAAATTTATGATAAAAAAAGTGTGTAGATTGGGTTTGGGGAGGGTGGGGGTAGAAAGGGAGAAGTGCTTTTGGAGAGGTATGTGGATTGAGATTGGGAGGCAATGGGGGACTGTTGGAATGATGGATGAAGCTGGGGGTGGTAGGTGGGAGAAAAGATAAGGTAACAGCAATAGGGTAAATAGAAACCCTGAGAAAGAAAATAATGAACAAAAGTAAGATGGAGGGGAAATTCACAAATAATAATTATAACTTTGAACATGAATGGAATGTTTATAGCAACTATTTTTGTAGTGACAAAGAACTGGAAATTGGAGGGTTCAGTTTTGAGAAGATGAGAGTAGAAAATGACACTGAAAAGATAAAAAAAATAAATAAAATACAATAAAAAAATAAATCTTGTGTATCATAACCACAATAGCAAGCAAGGAAAGTGGTTTGGAAAACTGTAATAGTTGATTTGTCATGGCTTTTATTTACTAAGAAAACCTCATGTCTTTTATTGTTTATTTTCTTCCTGATCTCTCTTCTAGGCTTTTGTCTAGAATCTCCAACTGTTTGTTCAACAGGTATCTTAGATACCTGAGGCTCCCTGAAGGGAACAAGTATTAAGCTGGCTTCAAATGCTATTTCTTCACAAATGCCCTCCTCTACCACCCCCACAAACTTTCCTGTTTCTGCCGATTGGCACCACATTTCTGCCAATGACTCATATTCCTGACTTTAGGGTCATCTTGTAATCCTTCCTTTGCTTCAGCCTCCACATCAAATCTGAAGCTGATTTCCACTATACATAAAAGTTTCAACAGTTTATAAGCTATTACAAGAAACATACAACCCAAAGGTTGCGTACTTTGGAAACAGCTTTATTGTATTAAACTAACTTCTGAGCCCTCTGGCTCAGATTTCACTATTCTCAATATATTGGCCCTTGTGAAATGTAGTAGAGCATCTAAGAGGCATGCATTTAGACTTCCCAAGATATGCAAATATTCTGACTGTTGCTGTCTCTAAATCCTCACCACTCTTTGCATGTTGTTTCTCATAAATGGGATAGAATTGCATTACATATACTATTTCCCATGCCATAGTACTTATTCAAGGTAATTTGGCTTGCTGCTCCAGATGGTGCCTTAAAAATCAACAAAGAAGGCCCAACACAGCCACAGTGTATCTGCTTTCACACTTGCCTAAGCAGTGTACCATCAATTCTTCATCTTCCTTTAATTATTTATACAACAGGAGACTCAAGTAGCTCCAAGTTTAATTTTTTTGGAGGGGAATTAAATGACCCATTTTGCCTTTGTGCACAATATTCTAGATTCCAATTCTTTACCTCAAAGAGATTTTACTCTAGAAATTATCTCATAATTCTGAATGCCTAGGGATCTTGCCCATCTTTAGATGTGTTTTCCTCAGAGCAACATCTGTATAGGCAACCTTGTTCTGAGACCAGCTTATTAGCTTCTTCGTTGTGTTAACATTTTTTTTACTGGTTGAATTTAAAAAAAAATGGTAGTAGAGTCCATATCTCTCATCTATGTTCCATTTTTCAGGTTTGCCAGGTTGTTTAAACAAATACTACCTTGGAGCTGATAGAATTGCAAACAGTGTTTTTCTCATCTTTATCCTTCTAATTTGCTATTGATTTTGACCTCTGCTCTAATCAGTCAGTGGTTTTACTTCACACAGACAGCTGATTCTGAAATGAACATCTCATTGATAACCATTCTCTTCTGGCTTATTAAAATACATTCAATTTCTTTCCTTCCTTCCTTCCTTCTTTCCTTCCTTTTTTCTTTCTTTCTTTCTTTTTTCCTTCCTTCCTTCTTTCCTTCCTTCCTTGCTTCCTTCCTTCCTTGCTTGCTTCCTTCCTTCCTTCTATTTTTCTTTCTTTCCTTCCTTTCTTTTTTCTTTCATTCTTTCTTTCTTTCTCTCTCTCTCTCTCTCTTTCATTCTTTCTTTCTTTCTCCTCTTTGCTTCTGGTCCTGCTCCCTTGGGTTAGGTTAGACTACAAATCCAATCTCTTTTCCATATGATAATCCTTCAAATATTTGAAGATCATAGCATGTTACCTTAAGTCTTTCCTCTTCCAAGACAAAGATACCATGTTATTTTGTTAAATCTCATGTGTTATTGTCTCTAGTCCCCTCATTACCATTCTCTGGAAGCATTCCTAGTTGCTGATGTATTTCTTTAAATGTAGGACCCAGAATTAAAGATACTACTACAGATGTGATCTCTCCTGGGAACAGTACAGTGGGTCTGTCTCTCCTTTATTTTGGACATTTTGTCACTCTTGATTCTGCCTAAGACTGTGCCAGCTTTAGGGGTCACCATATTTTACTCTTGATTGAGCTTTGTACTCTACTAAAAGTCCCAGATCTTTTTCAAATAAACAATTATGTATCCATGTCTCTTCTCTCTGGTGTTTGTGCATTTTTTTTAACCCAAGTGTAAGATTTTATATTTATCCCTATTTTGTTTTATCTTATTAGAGTTGAATCCTGGCTCATTGTTCATGCTTATCTGGATCTTTTAAGAAACTGATTCTATCATCCAACCTGTTTTATATCTCTCTTGGTTCATGTATTCTATCGACTTGACATATCTACCCTTTATATCATTGATAACATTGTTAAAAAGCACAGGGGCCAAATGACTAAAGTTTACTCAGGCATTATAATGGTGACCTAACTTCAAGTTGATATTGAGGAAGGAGCAAAAAAATTGATGCCAGGAGAACAATTAAGATGGGAAAGGCAAGAACCCTGAATCATGGAGATCAAAAGGGACACTACTGCACCAGAATAGGCTATAACAAATATGTCAGTGATTAATTTATTCTAGGAGGGCTACAGTTTGTTAGTTCCTGGCTGGGGCAGGGGAGAAGTGCCATGTTAAGAATACCAATCATTAAATTAATGTTGATGTGTAATGTTTAGAATTCTTTCCCTACTCTTTTCCACCATCACACATCATCATCACCTGAAGAAGCAAAAGAACTGAGCACCATTTTGAATTTTGATATAGTCATGGATTGCTGAAATTTTTTGGTCATTCATTAACTAGTGGCAAACCTATGGTGACAAGCCTTTCTGAAATTAGCTTGGGAGGTCCCCAGATGGATGATATTGTTTCTATCCAAGCCTTTCCTTATGTTTTCCCAATTTGATTCAGCCTTTAAGAATTTATACTTTGCTAGCATAGACTTTGAGAATCTAATTGTAGCTTCCATGCCATAATGAAGTACCTAAGCAGGACTTCTGTGGAGCTACACTAACTAGTCAGTACTGGGATGAGACAGCTACTTCTTGGGATCACTAATCTAATTGGACACACCTCCTATCTCAAATCAAATCAACCTACTTTTTAAAATTAAACACCTTCTATATGTAAAGTACTGGCCTAGGTATTGCTGGAGATACAACTGTGTATTTTATGTACACTGGGTGAGCTTCAAAAATACTAGTAATTATGGAGTAAGACTTTTTTTTTAAATAAGACTCCTATTCAAAATGGAAGTAGAGTTTCGTATGCAATGAAAAGATGATTGTTTGCATGTGTGTTACACATTTTCTGAATTGTAAACAACACCATGAGAGCTACAATAAGTTAAAAGATCTTCCTAAAATGAAAAAAAATGCCTTGAGGGCAAAGTCCTATTAAGGTTATAACAAGTTAGGAAATTTTAATAAATCCTGATGTTATCTAAGCTAAGCAATCCTACATGTTTTTCTGCTTTTTAAAAGTTTATATATTTTAAAGGATATCTCCTGGGCATAGCATTGTGTACTGAAAGGTTGTTTGCAGGAGAATTAAAACTTCTCCCTTCTTTGTTCAGTTTTTAAGAGCAAACTCCTTAGTACTTGAAACATTTTAATTTAGTTATGCCTGTGGCAAAATATTTCTGAATTATCCCGAGCTCTCTCTAACAATGCAGGCAATTCTTACAGGCTGCAGTCTTGACTGGAGATGTATGTTTAAACTGGAAAAACACAGCCCACCCTAAGTTCATGCGAATAAGAAGAGAAGCCTAGGGGTCTTGGAATTCCACAAACAAGTCCTATTCCCTCACTTTTGGATCTCTAACTCCTTCCTATGACTTCCTCCCATTGGTGGTGCCCTTATATTCTTTGTTCTGATGTTACCCCATATTCTGGGTTTTGTGTTTGGGAGGGTGGCTGCTGGCTTCTTTCCCCTGCTGGCCTTGGGACCTTCCTGACTGAGCTCACTATGTAATACAAAGCCTTGGCAGGTTTTCTTTGAAAATTTTTCATTTCAAAAGAAGCCCAGTTCCTAAGGAAAATTCCTGAGAATGAGCTACTATTAGTCTTGCTGCCAGGTGAGAGGGCAACTACAGACCCTAGGTTTCTTTTATTTAAATATCCTTCAACTTTTCTTTAGTCCTGTTGGTGCATTTGGAATATAATGCAATAGAGTACTTTGCTCTGTTGGAAAACTTACCTCCATCTCTATCTTTCTTTCACTATTTATATGTATTTCTATGAACTAATGCTTTAGCACTTACGTTGTATTTTATTTGATTAAATACAATTTTCTAGCATTTTCCCTTTTTTCTTGTTGTTGTTACTGAGTTATTTCAGTCACATCCATCTGCCCACACCCCCATTTGGGGTTCTCTTGGCAAAGATACTGGAGGGTTTGACATTTCCTTCTCCGACTCATTTTACAGATGAGAAAACTGAGGCAAACAAGCTGAAATGACTTGCCCAGGGTCACATAGCTATTAAGTGTCTGAGACCAGATTTGAACTCAGCTACTCTTGCGTCCATGGCCAGCATCTTTATTCAGTGAGCCACCATATTTGACATATACCCTTATAGTTTTCAATTGTAGAGTGTAAAACACGATATTAAAGTCAACTCTTTCATTATATTAATTCAACTCAACAAACATTTATTGAATTCCCTGGATTATATGCTGAATTCCTGTATTTTAAAATAAAGTGATTTATTGGGTTTTTGTTAATAATACTTCTATTTACACGGTGCTTTTATAGCCTTTTTTGGCGTAGTAGTCCTTTTGGAAACGAGGCTGTGAAGCCTAGGGACCCCTTCTCAGAGTTATGTTTCTAAATGAATAAAATAAAATATATGGGATTACAAAGGAAACCGATTCTATCAAAATGCAGTCAGTGATTTTTTTATAAATGAGGTCCACACTCTCAGGTTGAGAAGCCCTGGGCTAATTTTTTGCATGTGGCCAGTGTGGGGATTTGTTTTTCTTATTTGTACATGTTTGTCACAGGTTTTTCTTTGTCTATGTTTTTTTTGCTTTTTCAATGATGGGAGGAAAGGTAGGTTGAAGAGGTGGATTTTAGTTTGAAAATAAAGTAAATTTGATTTTTCAAAGTCCTGATTTAAATGCTTTTCTCACAATACAACTTCACTGGAGATGGTGCAAATATTGTCTCCCTTCCACAGAGGAGGAAAACAAAACTCAGGAGCTTAAGTGACTTTCCCAGGGTAACAACGCAGCAAAGCAAGGTCTTCTCAGACCCAGATCTTTCTTGCGCACTTTCCCCTTTGTGGTATTGCCTCTTAGCATTAATGATTCTTTTAAGGCCTAGTAGTTGGTGAAAAAAAAAATCTAACCTCATGCATTCTGCAAACATTTACCACACACCTACGGAAAAAAAAATTACCTAACTTTATTATATATTTTAAAGGAGAAGCAAGGCATACATAATATATTTGCAGTTTCATGTGCAATCCTCTTTTTTAAAAAATTCTATTACGTTATTATGGAAATGCTTGTTTTATTCCATAAGTCAAAAATTAAAATAAAAAATTAATACTCCAAAAAGTAAAAAGAAAGTATTTCAAGCATTCAATTTAACTAACATCTAGCAATTTTCTTTAAAATGAACAGCTATTCTATTATAATAAAATATATTATATGTTATAGGCTTTTAAACCCCATTACCCTTATAGATATATAAATGCCTTTTGGAGAAGTAGCACACTGAATTCATCAGTAGTTTGTGTTACCGTTTGAATGAGCTTATAGATATTTCCTGAAAGCACATTTTTTTGTAGTAGACAGTATAAAAAAGACTAATATAATAGAGCAGAGGAGGGAGCAGCCATGGGGGAAGGGAACCCAGAATAGTAAGAGAAGAGGGCACAGACTACAGATTCGTTTAGCTTGACCCAGGCTTCATTAGAGGAGATAAAAACAGCACTTTACCCCTTTTATAACCACAGTAAAATGAGAATTTCCAAATGAGGAATAATGAATTTTTTAGAAATGCAACCACTATTCATGCTTGCTTTGTTGTTGTTGTTTGGTTGTTTCAGTCCTGTCTGACTCTGTGACCCATTTTGGGGTTTTCTTGGGAGAGATACTGGAATTATTTGCCGTTACCTTCTCTAGCTCATTTTTACAGATGAGGAAACTAAAGCAAACAGGGTTACATGACTTGCCCAGGATCACACAGCTAGTAAGCATCTGAGGACAGATTTGAACTTAGGAAGAAAAGTCTTCTTGTCTCCAGGCTTTTGTTCTATCCACTGGGCCATCTAGATGCCCTCATGTGTGCTACATCTAAAATTTATATATTGTTCCTCATTGCTGTCTCTGGGGATGGTGTTTATTTTATTTTATTTTTCTTACATTTTAGAGGAAGACGGAATCAGACCATTAATACAGGGATGATTAGTAAAGATACCATTTTCAACACACAATTCCCATATCTTGGTACTGTATCTTTTTTCCCCCCTTCCAATAGGTCTTGGGTTCAAAGCCCATGTCTGACACAGGTCACATAGCATTGTGAAATTCAGTTTTGTCATCTACAAAATGAGATAGTTGGATTGACTGCCCTTTGAAGTTGTTTTCAGTCTTGGGCTATGGTCTGAGGTCTTCTGTCCCTTTTATTCTCTTACCTCATCTTTTCATTTTTTTCTCTTGCATTAAACTGAGATAGGACTGCCCACATTCCTTCAACCATTTCCTCCTCATTCAGATAGCTTCAAAGGCAAATTAACTGTCTGGCTCCAGGCTTGTGTGAAGTCTGATTATACTGAAAAGTTTCTTTTACATCACACTGTGGGGCAACGACGGATTGGTGGTAAATATCTAGCTTAAGCAATCATGATTCACCATCCCTTTGAAAGAGGAAATCAATGGACCATAGGCCCATGAAGAGCTAAATATTTTCTTCTATGTGGTATCAGTTGTAGGGGCTGGTTTAAGAGGCATGCTGCAAACAATGAAAAAAAAATTAAAGACATACCAAAAATTTAAGATAGAATTTACACTTGACAAATAATATTTCATAATATAAAGCTTGAAATGTAAATCAAAGGTGAGGATGGGTGAAGCAAAAGTAGGTGGTTACTTTGGACAAAAATTGGATTTGCAACTAGGAGTTTATTGAGAACACTGAGTATTTTGAAATATTCAAGAACAGTCATCATTATTTCATGAAGTCATTTCTCTGCAAGAGAATACTATATGGGTGTTGGTTACAGTGGCAGAAAGCTTCCTGGGTAGCTTTTTAAGATTTAACACAGTTCACTGGTTTTGATCTGATGTTATAAACTCTGGACAACATTTTAATTGTTTACTGTGCCCTAAAATTGTAATTATTGACTTCCTCTCTCTCTCTTTCTCCGTGTGTGTGTGTGTGTGTGTGTGTGTGTGTGTGTGTGTGTGTGAGATATCTTTTACAAATCATCTCAGTCCCATAATTTTCAGTCCCTATTTCCTTTTGGTCACATTCTTATCTTGAACAGGAATAAGTCAAATCTTTCATCTCTCCCACTCCCCCCTCCTCAGGACTCTGAAGAGGTTTTCCCCCAAGATTTTGAACTGCCTATACATAGCAGGAAGAAGTTTACTTGTGATACAAGTAGCTGACTGTTTTGATATCTGCTGCTCTCCTCAATTCTACACAGGCCTGTGCTTTTAACTAGCAATCAGGTCTGACTAGAGCTTTAGAGATGGAAAAGACCTTAGCAGTCTTTTTTTAACCTGAGCATGGCAACACGTGGCCGTAATTCCTGCTATTGGGGAAACTGAGTCTGGTGAATAGTTTAAGACTGGGAGTCCTGAGTTGCTGTGGGCTGAGTTAATTAGTGGGCTGCCCTAAGTCTGCATTAATATGGTGATTTCCCCGGGGGGTGGGGGGGATAGGGGTGGGGAGGAGAGACATCAGGCTACCCAAGGAAGGATGAGCTGACCCAAGTGAGAAAGGGAGCCTGTCAAATTCCTGAATCCATCAGTAATGTGATTGGACCCCATAAGAAGTGGTTCTTTCTAGCCAAGGTGAGACAGGGAGACCCAATTTCAAAACACAAACAACCACAAAAGATGAACCAGAAACCATTCAACCTGCCAAGGTCATGCATGTAATCAGTGGTAGAAATAGGCTTTGCATCCAACTTCTCTGACTGTTAATTCTCTGTTGTTTTTTTTCCTCTCATGCTATTAGTGGTATGTAGTTATGTGATTGGTAAGTTTTATATATATAGTACTGTAGCATCTTAAGGATTTTTTTAAAGATAGAAGATGGTAAAATACCACCATATACTTTAGCCTGAAATCTATGGACCAGATTTAGAGGAGAATGCATCCCTCAATCATCTCTCTGCCTTAGCTTATTTGAGAAATAAGAGGGTTGGATCATAATGGCCAAGGATTCTTCAAGCTCGAAAATTCTACAGTTCTACAAAATTATGTTCAACAAAACATTTTTTCTTTTTGACCCAGAGCTTGTGATTTCATTGGTCTAGGAAACTCTCAGAGTGGAAATTCCTTCTGTTATATTGATCTGCAACTTAATTATAAATGTATGTGATTTTAGAGAGTTGCTTAGGCACTCAAATTTAATTACTTACCTATGCTCAGTCACTGTTGGTATATGTTCTAGATGCAGTATTTGAACAATTTAGACTGAATAAAAGCTGGAAGCGACAGAGTTAGCCTATAATACACTGCGCATTTTACTAAGGTTTTGAAGGAGTTACTCGAACATTTTGAAATTTTGAAGTCCAGAAAAGACATATAAAATATTTTCCTCATAAGGAAATCCCTGAGAGTTGTGTCTTATTCAGAAATCCAACAGTGTGCCAGTGGCAGAGCCTGGCATATGGCCTGAGTCAGACTGCCTGATCTTTCTCCGTAACCACAGGAACTCACTACTACTGATAGATTAGCCATCAAAATGTGAACAGCTGGAATCTATTGGAATTTGGATCTTTGCAAACCATTCCTTTGTTTTGAGTGTGTTCTGAAAAGTTTATTTAAAAAAAAAAACCAACACAAAAACCTTGCTTAGGAATTCAGCAGGCTGAAAATGGTTTCCATAAGCCATTTTTGCAGAGTGGTTATTTGATATGAATCTACAGCATTCATGGCAAAGTATTTGCATTGCAGCCTCCATATTTATCATCCTCTGAATCTGATGTTTTGGAAAAATAATGACAACAAAATGGAGTCTGGAGGGTTTGCCGGCAGTATTCAGCTTGTTTAGATTATCTGATGTTTATACTGAAGGACAATGATCTTTTATTAAATCCAAAAAACAATTTGGCTTTCAGCAAACATTATCTGGCTGGTGATCCATGAGGAAGTTAAATAACTTTATCAACAGATTACATGAAGGATGTTGTTCTACATTCATCATTGCTAATACTTTTGGATATACTTCCACAGTATTGATTGTGTTCAATCCATTGAGATTCCACTGGAGTGAAACTAACCATGCCTTTTTGATGAATTTCACAGTGGTTTTGGATGAAGCATGTCTAATATTTTCATCAAAGACTGCCTTAAAAAACTGCAATACTGTATAAGAATGACTGTCAACCTATGATATTTCATACACTGAGTGATATTCAACCACATTGTATTGTGACTTTCAAAGGTTTGGGGGATCTTAGCTTGAAAATTCCTACCTATACATTATCTCTCTTATCTAATCTTTCACTCTATTCATCCAGCTATCATCTTGGTGCAGGCCTTCATTGCCTCTCTCTTAGATTATTGTGACAACTTCCTAATTAGTCTCCCTGTTTCAATTTTCTTCCCAATTCAGCCTATCTTCCACTCTGCTGCCTGAGTGATTTTCCTTAAGCCGAGATCTGACTTTATTCCATTGTACTCAGTCATAACCAATGGTTTCCTATTGCTTCTAGAATAAAATATAAACTCCTCTTTAGATTTTAAGACACTTCAGTATTTTGGGCCAGATGGTCTTTCCAGCCTTACTGGATAGTAATTTTACTCCTACACTTTGCCATTGTCAACCAGACTGAACCATCCTCTAACCTGTAGATGTCTGGAGCTGAATGGAGCTGGTTAGAGACAGGATATTCAGGAATCAAACAGAAGTTAAATTTCAAAGTGAGGGAAATGGCTTGCAAGCAAGGAGACAGATTAGGCTCATGTGATGAGGACCCACCCTTAGTGGAGAGACCCAAGGCAATGTGGCCAAATCTCAGTACTTATACTGATGGCTGCAGGGTGAACTGTAGCCATGACAATGAGGGGTAAGCAACAATGTGATAAGTTTGGTTCATAGCAGGGCTTCATGACCAGAACATGGGTAATTGTCTGGTGATTGTCAGAGCTCAGAGAACACCCGGTTTGTCAAAGGAATACAATAATTATGTGATTTTAACAAAAGATCCAGAATATCAAGAGAATTAATGAGAAAAGATCCTGGGGAAGGTGGCCTAGCCATACTAGATTTTGAGCTGTATTGTAAAGCAGCAGTCATCAAAACCACTTGGTACTGTCTGAGAAAGAGAGTGACGGATCAGTGGAATAGATTAGGTACATAAGACACACTACTCAATGACTATACTGATCTATTGTTTGATAAACCCAAAGACTCCAGCTTCTGGGATAAGAACTCACTATTTGACAAAAACTGCTGGGAAAACTAGAAAACAGCATGGTAGAAACTAGGCATTGATCAATATCTTACGCTGTATACCAAAATAAAATCTAAATGGGTTCATGATCTAGATATAAAGGTTGACACTATAAGCAAACTGGGAGAGCAAGAAATAATTTACCTGTCAGATTTAGGGAGAAGGGAAGAATTTATGACCAAATAAGAGATAGCATTATGAAATGCAAAATGGATAATTTTGATTACATTAAATTGAAAAGTTTTTGTATAAACAAAGCCAACGTAACCAAGGTTAGGAAGGAAGCAGAAAATGGGGAAAGAATTTTTATAACCAGTATCTCTGATAAAGACCTCATTTCTAAAATATATAGAGAACTGAGTCAAATTTATAAGAATACAAGTCATTCCTCAATTGATAAGTGGTCAAAGGATATGAACAGGCCGTTTTCAGAAAAAAAATTAATTATAAGCATATTAAAAAATGCTCTAAATCACTTTATTAGAGAAACACGAATCACAACAGCTCTTAGGTACCACATCTCACTGGTCAGATTAGCTAACATGACAGAACAAGAAACTGATAAACGCTGGTGAAGATGTGGGAAAATTGGAACACTAATGCATTGTTGGTGGAGTTGTGAACTGACCAACCATTCTGGAAAGCAATCTGGAACTATGCCCAAAGAGCTATAAAAAAACATGCATAACCTTTGACTCAGCAATACCACTTCTAGGGCTGTATCCCAAAGCGATCATACAAGTGGAAGGAGGACCCGTATGTACAAAAATATTTATAGCAGCTCTTTTTGTAGTGGCAAAGAATTGGAAATCAAGGGGGTGCCCTTCAATTGAGGAATGGCTAAACAAGTTGTTGTATATGAATGTAATGGAATACTATTGTTCTATAAGAAATTAGCAGATGGACTTCATAATAACCTGGAGAGATTTATATAAACTGAAGCTGACTGAGGAAAGCAGAACCAAGAGAATGTTTTACACAATCAGACACATTGTATCTATGATGGCTAACTTTGATAGACTGGGCTCCTCTCAACAATGCAAGGATGTAAGACTACTCCAACAGACTTGATGGAAAAGGCTATCTACATCCAGAGAAAGAATTACGGAGTCTGAGTGCAGATTGTAACAAAATACTTACTCTCTCTTTTTTGTTTTGTTTTGTTTCTTCTTTCTCGTTCACTCCATTGGTTATAATTCTTCCTTACAACTTGCCTAATGTTTAATGTGAAGGTATATGTAGAACCTTTATTGGACTGCATGCCACCATGGGGGAGTAGGGGGGGGAGGAAAGGGAAGGGGAGACAATTTGGAACTCAAAAACTTGTGGAACTGAATGTTGTAAAATAAAAGCAAATAAAATATAAAAGAAAAAAATGTATGTGATTTTGTCAGAGGGCAAGTGCAAAGGATTGTTGTTATGTCAAGTTCAGGATGCAGCTTGCTTGCTGAGCCTTAGCTGTGGAAAATAGGGTGTCTCCTAATATCTTGACACCATCTAGTCAAATTGGCTTCTTCACTGTCAGATAATGGTATTCCAACTTCCCCATTCTCTCCTTTACAAAGGCTGTGACCCATGCCTGGATATGCACTTCCTCCTCACCTCCACCTCATAAATCTTTCCTCTTCCTGCAAGATGCAGTTCAAGCACCGTCTTCCATACGGAGTCTTCCCTGATCCCTTACACTGCAAGCACTCCCCCCCCCCCCCCAATATCTTATACTTAACTACTTTGTAGTGCTTTGCATTTTGTTCTCTTTATATTTATTCTGTGTGTACTTGTAGATATCCATGTTTCTTCTATTAGAATGTAAGTTCCTTGGGAGTAGAGATTGTTTAAGTTTTTATTTGTACTATCCAGCACCTAGAACCCTAGAACAGTGCCTGGAACATAGTAAATGTTTAATAAATACTTGATTAACTGATTGGTTGTGAATTTCTCAGCATTGCCAGAGTGTTCCCGTATTATCTTTGCTATTGAAGAAGACCTTTTCCTGTCTGATCATGCAGGCATTTGTTTACTCATTCATTTTAATAATTCATTCAACATATTTTTTTCCAGAGAGCATCAAATCTACATCTATTATTTCTTCTATGTGGGAACTTCTATTTCCACTAATCTATCATTTATGGTCTTAGAAAATGACCAGGGATACTAAATGCTGAAGGGACTTGCCCATGGTCACATAAACATAATGTGAAAGGCAGGGCTTGAATACAGATTTTCCCAACTCCAAGGTCATTCTTCTACTCAAAATGTCATGCTTTCTGAACAAGTACTTATTGAGTATCTGTGTGTACGATGTACATATTAGACAATGAGGAGGAAAGAGAGTAATATAATACATAATATATAACTTTTATATAGTATTTATAATCTAATTGGGACTAACAACATGTAAATCAGACAGAAATAAGTATATGTAACATAAGCCTATATTGATACTATAGAAATACTTCTTTTAACTAAAGCAAGAAAGATAAGCAGAGTGAAAATTGTGGGTAGGTTCTTTATTGCAATTTTTAAAAAAATTCAATTTATCAAATACCAAATAAATTTTTTACTTCCATATAGGTGGTAAAAGAAAAAAGAATCATGAATCTCTATGATGTATAACATGCTTTTCTTTTTAAGAGTATAATAAATTTCACATATAACTTTCAAGGCTATTCTGCTAATCTGTGATTACTTTCATCATTTAATAAAATGCTTCTACCACTCTTCCCTTCCCTTCCCTTCCCTCCCTCCCTCCCTCCTTCCCTCCTTCCTTCCTTCCTCCCTCCCTCCCTCCCTTCCTTCCTTCCTTCCTTTCTTCCTTCCTTCCTTCTTTTCTTCCCTCCTTCCTTCCTTCCTTTCTCCCTTCCTACCTTCCTCCCTTCCTCTCTTTCTTCCTCTCTTTCTTTCTTTCTTTCTTTCTTTCTTCCTTCCTTCCTTCCTTTCTTTCTTCCTCTCTTTCTTTCTTCTGTCCTTCCTTCCTTTCTTTCTTTTTTCTTTCTTTCTTTCTTTCTTTCTTTCTTTCTTTCTTTCTTTCTTTCTTTCTTTCTTTCTTTCTTTCTTTCCCTATCCATTACTCTCTTCTCCCTCTCCCCCCAGAGGAAAAAAGTGTATGGGATTTGAAAGAGGTCTAAAGGTACTGGCATTATTGAGAGACAGGAGAAACCAAACCAGGTTGGGAAAGGACCATAGTATAAAAAAATGAGAAGAGAAGACATATAATTAGAGAGACTTTTCTACAACTAAAAGTCCAGTTCAGATGAATGGAAACATCTATAGTTTGGTAATATCTGATTGATTGAAAGAGATTGGCAAAAGCTTTATAGCTCAGATACTAAGTATAGGCAATGTTGTCTGTGCTATGTGATTTCCCTCATTTTATTTGATGTCATATATACAAACATAGTCTTTTCCTGACAGTTTGCTTCTTACCCATTCAATTTCTTGTCCTTTGGAAGATGAAGTATCCATAGTTTGTTTGTTATTGTCTAGACGGGGGGAGGGGGGAGACCTGTGACCTCAAGGCTACATTAGACCTTCTAGGTCCTTGGGTGCAACCTTTTGAATGAATCCAAGTTTCACAAAACAAGCCCTTTAATTAAGGGGATTTGTTCTGTGAAGTTTGGATTCAGTCAGAGGGCCACATTTGAGGACTTAGAGGGCCACATGTGGCCCTGAGGCTGCAAGTTCCCTTCCCCTGATCTAGATATATGCATAGCACTCTCAGAAAACCTTTGAAAATTAAAGAAATTATTTTGTATCTTCTCTCTTTATGCCTAAAAAATTGTCATGTTCATCAACCACTTAACCATAAGGAACTATGGCGAATGCTCTTCTTTCCAGTACTTAGTTCTATGGAAATTTATCAGTGAATATTTTATTAATGGCCTCAAACTTCTATCGTTTAATTATTAGCTTCTAAATTAAAGTCTCTCTGCTCTCTATTTCCATCTGAATGATCGAGGTCATGCCTATTGACTTTGAGTCTGCTAGCATTTCTCTACAGTCATTAAAACTTCTACCCCCAGAACAGTTGTCTTTCTAGACTCCATCGAGCATTTTGACTTTTCCTGACTCTGGAAATTTGTTCACACTCAACATTCATTTGGAAATAGCTATGTATAGACTAATGTAGGAAAGTGAGGAGAGAGACAGAACAACTAAAGACACATGTTAAAGTTCTTTGGGGGACATTTTACTTTTTCCTTCAACCCAAGAATTTGGGAAATTGATCTTTTATTTTATCTTAAAAGAGAAAAACAGGGAAAATATAATTTTATTCTGAAAGTTATTATAAACAATGAAATAGTATCTGTGTTTAACATATAAACACCAAATGGGATAGCATCTATGTAAAGAAAATCTGTGTAAAGAAGATAGGTGAATTACAAGGGAAAATAGATAGTAAAACTATAATGGGGGGATTTCTTTGCTTTTCCTTTAAAGTTTTTATTTATTTTAAAAAATGAGTCCCAAATTTTCTCCCTCCAACCCCTCCCCATTCATTGGGATTTTAAGTAGTTAAATGGAAAAGAGGAACTTGTGACTGTCTCCTAACAATGGGGGAAACACCATTAATAGAGACTTGAGACAGTATCTGAGAAGAGACACCCTCAAATTCCCTTCCTCCCCAGAGAACCCTTGAACAGTAAAGTGCAGATGGAGCTACCTTAGCTCTGTCAGAGCCAGCCCATGCCTAGTCACTATCATTGAATTCCTTTGCTTCAAACTAATTGTGTCCTCTGAATGGCTCTAAAAATATTAGTGGAGTATTGTGAGTTATGATTTCATAGATTTCTTAGTATAATTCAAAATACCTGAATGAATAGCATAGAAAGGCGCCACAAAATAAATTTACTCTGAGTTATTTCTGACACTAATTTGAGGGAAGAACATTATTCACAGTCTTTAGACTTATTACAGATGGACAAATCAGAGCTCCCTAAACTGCCTCCCAGGATTCAAAATGGAACTTCCATTCTGATCTGTATAATATTTGAAGCAATTGAATAGGGATGCGTTCTGCTTGTTCACCTTGGGTATTTTTTTTCCTTCAGGGGGTTAGAGAGTAGAAATAAATGAAAATTCATTTGTCCAAAAAAAGAAGAAAATTGAAGAAACTCATAACAGAAAATCAAGATTTCTATGGAGAAGAGATTGGGAATGATATGGAAAAGGATATCTATTTAATTCTAAGTAAAAATTTGAAAGCTTGCTGAATCCAAAGTAGAGAATTAAGTTGTTGTTGTTGTTTTTTTAACCCTCCATAACCTTAACTCTCATACTTAAGGAAATTTCACATAGGTGTACAGGGACTGGGTAGCCCATATTGGCTAAGAGTGTAATTGCAGTTAATTGCTAATACATATTTGTGTAGGAGGAGGAAAGAAAGTCAGATATCTAAGTAATGGATTAAAAAAAGAAAAAGCCAGCCAGAAAGGTGTAGTCAAGAGATTCTTAGTCTCAAAATTTTAATTTTTAAGATTGCAGGAAATTAACAGGGTGGCCAATGATGCTAGGTAGAGCCTAACTTCATAAAAAGTATGAAAAGGAAGAATGGATTGCTCAGTGGAGACTCCAGTTCCCAGCACGCACAGACCTTCTGTGATACTGTAGTCTCCAGAATACCACAGGGCCAGCTACCCATTGAATTGCTTTCCATCAGAGGCTTTTAACTTGGTCAAATTTCTTGGAAGGGATATTAGTTTTATCATTGTTATTACTATTTTAATCAGACCTCCTTGACAAAACAATCAGCTATGCATGTGAAATGAGGAATGAAAGTTGACACCAAACTCTAAGAAAAAATTAACAAATGAACATACAAAGAAAATACTTTTATTCCTTCTTTTTCCAAGCCTGTATTGAAATGCTACCATCTTAGGTCACTTGGCCTTCCCTTTCTTCTATGTCTTTCACTTCCTCCCTCCCTCCCTTTAAGTAGTTAAGTGGGACAGGGGAACTTGTGATTGTATCCTAACAATGGGGGAAACACCATTAATAGAGGCTTCCTTCCTTTCTTCTTTCCTCCCTTCTTTCCCTCCTTCCTTCCTTCCTTCCTTCCATTTTCATGTACTGTAGTCATTATGTACATAGTTTTGATTCTGCTGATTCAAAGTTGTTGTTTTTTTTCTAAATAAAAATCTGGTCAGTTTCATAATGACAGGCAATGGAGAAAAAAATACATAAAACAGAGATTTGCTTTGTTGCCAACATTTCTGGTATGTGTCTCTCCCTCCCTTTCTCCTTTCCTCTTTCCCTTTCTCCTTCCCTCTTTCCCTTTCTCCCTCCCTCCCTCCCTCTTTTCCTTTCTCTCTACCTTCCATCCTTCCTTCCTTCCTTCCTTCCTTTCTCCATTAAGTCATTTGGTATACAGATTTGGTTCCTCCCATTCAGAAGTTTTTTTTTTTAAAGTAAAAATCTGGTCAGCTTCATAATGATGGGTAATGGAGAAAATAAATATACTTCACAGAAATTTGCTTTGTTGCCCACATTTCTGGGATATATCTGTTTTATGAAACCTACACAAGTTGCAAAGTAATACTAAAAACAGTAAAGATTTAGAAAACTGAATTTCAGGTTGCTTTCCCCCCTTTCCTTTCCTGTTTTTGGCTTCCTTCTATCTGCAAGTCTACTTGGTTTAGACTCCTTGGAATAGTATGTCCCTCTTAGAATAAGCTGCTCCCTTTTAATCTCATTGCCATGAGACTAACTCAAGCCTTGGATACCACCTCCCTCAGCCTCCTGTGCCCTCTGATCAGAAGGTTGGAGGCTGGAGCACTACACTCTTTCCAAAGGTTTCCTTTATAGAGGCCAGAAATGGAAGCTGCTGCTCACTTTAGTCTTTGTCTGCAACTCCAAGGAGCAAGAACCATTTAGCAGGCAAGGACTGTCTTTCTTTTACCTTTTGCCTCACAGTTTAGCTCAGTGCCTAGCCTATAGTTGGCACTTCGTAAATGTTTGTTGAATTGAATTGACTTGGTGATGGATGTCATTGATATAAGAGGAAAAAGAACAGCCTAGTATGGTAGAAAGTACCAAATCAGGCAGTTTTTATTCAATCATGTCCAACTCATGACCCCATTTGGGGTTTTCTTGGCAAAGATACTGAAGTAGTTTACCATTTTCTTCTCCAAAGCACTTGACAGATGAGGAAACTGAGGCAAACAGGGTTAAGTGACTTGCCCGGGTCACACAGCTAGTAAGTGTCTGAAGCTGCATTTGACTCATGAAGATGAGTCTTCCTGATCAGATCCAGTTCTGTATCGACTGCAACATCTAGCTTCCCATTGGACAAGCAGATGTGGGTTCAAATCCTCCTTTTGACATGTTCTGTGTAACTGTCAATAAGTCACTTGACTGCTTCTAGCCTCAGTTTCCTCATCTGTAAAATGAGGTTAATAATTATACTACCTACCTAGCATGATTCTTTTGAGGTTTAATTGGACTAATGTATGTAAAGAAATTCACAAACCTTATAGACTACTACTATAATAGAAAGTTGGTAGAAGAAAGAAAGGAAGGAAGAAAGGAAAGAAGGAAGGAAGGAAGAAAGAAAGAAAGAGAAAGAAAGAAAGAAAAGAAGAAAGAGAAAAAACAGAGAAAAAATAAAGAAAAAGAGTGAAAGAAAGAAAGAAGAAAGAAAAAAACAGAGAAAGAGAGAGAGAGAAAGAAAGAAAGAAGAAAGAAAAAGAAAGAAAGAAAGAAAAAGAAACAGGGCATTTCTAGTGTCTTCTCTGAGTGACTAGGGATAATGGTTCAGGAAACTGCAAGGAACGCACACATTTCTCAGAGTTCTTGGGTTTCCATTTCCTTTTTTTTTCTTGAAGAGACTCTACCACAGATTTAGAGGTTGAGAGCCTGAGACACCCTTTGGAACTCCATTGTGGGTGGAGCTACTGAGCTCAGCTACTGAAGAACTGAAGCAAGGTTTGTATCTGAATAGTGCAGATCTTGGAGAAATAGAAAGCTAGTATAGGACCTGTAATAATGTAAATCTATAGCCCACGAGAATTGACAGTCTAGAGGAAAGGTAAATTGAAGAGGATTCAAGCCTACTGAGATGACTATGCCCAGAATTCCAGCAATGGTTAGGAAGAGGTGTGCACCAACATCTAGCAAGGCTCCCACTCTCCCAGAATTGTAAAATGCTTGTTGAGCTTAGCAAGTTCCCAAACTTGCCAATCACCTATTCTTATTTAGTCTTTTTTTGCAATGGCATCAGAGGAAATCTCAGTAAGTTCTAAAATTTGCTAGCTTCTTCAATTTCTTCCCTTCATCCCTTCTATCAGTTGGGAGGTGTAAAAGAAACAGGAATAAATCTTGCCCGTGTAGTTCCAAATCTAACCACTGGAATGTCTTACATTTTTATTTTGTTATGTTACATTTTGGGTTACCTTTTGGTATTTCAAAAAATCACATGGTCATTAATACAAAGTCAATTTTTGAATTACATGAATGCACTTTTATTTCTAAAGCTAACTTCTGTGCATTGTAGATGTGTCTTTTATAAGTAAATGGTTGCATATATAGTTCCCATATAAGAATGTAAACTCTTTGATGGCAGGTACTGCTTTTGCGTTTTCTTTGCATCTCCAATATTTATCATAGTGCCTGCCATAGAGTAAGAGCTTAAAGAATGGTTGCTGATTGGTTATTTGAGGGGACATGAAGAAGTAAAACTCCCAAATGTGGGTCTTAGGGGCTCAGACCAGAAATGAGAGAGATTTCCTAGTTTGATCATTTTTTTAAAGCTATATTCCAGGTCATCTCTTTAGATCTATGTAGAACCTGGAGCCAAGTGCAGCTGGGAGCTCTGGAGAGAGCCCATTGATGAGAGAGAAGAGAGCATTACTCATGTATTTTGGAGTGCTACCTGGGGAGTGATAAAGGATTCCATCACCATTAGCAAAAGGCAAACATTGCCTACCTTTTGATGCAGCCATTGGACTGGTAGCTCAATGGTAGCATTATCTAGTGATCACCTTCTAACAGGTTAATAAATTTATTATTTACAAGACAACCTGTTGTATGTTTGCATAAATGAGGATGGAGCCAAATTTGGGTGGCTATAACTTTAGCAAAGCAGCCTTATATCACCCATACCACCTATCATCATATCAATTCTAGAAAGGTAGGCTAGAACCAGATAGCAGTGGTTCTCAACCTTCCTAATGCCATGACCCTTTAATACAGTTCCTCATGTTGTGGCGACCCCCAACCATAAAATTATTTTCATTGTTACTCCATAACTGTAATTTTGCTACTGTTATGAATCTATTTGATATGCAGGATGTATTTTCATTGCTACAGATTGAATGTGACCCACAGGTTGAGAACCGCTGAGATAAGGAGACTTAAATTCCAAACAAATCAATTTATAATTGGTCCTATAGGCAAAAGGAAGCTTTAGAGGGCTTTCAAGAAGAGTTAGACCTCTGTTTTGGGGCAGCTAGGTGGTACAGTGGATAGAACATTAGGCTTGAAATCAGGAAGGTGCATCTTCATGAGTTCAAATATTTAAGAATATCAATTTGGTAACTGTACAGAATGGGTCAGAGAAGGGAGAAACTTGAGCTACGGAAATTAATTTGAAGTCTATTGCAATATTCCAGGCAGGAAGAGATGAAGACTGAATAGGGATGATAGAGAAAAAAGGAATGGAAGTGAGAACTGTTGTGGAGGTAGAATCAACAAGAATTGGCAATTGATTAGATATGGAAGGTGAGAGAGAATGAAGAGATATTTGAATGTGATGCCTAGTATTTTGAACCTGGGTGACTTGAAGGATGATGGTAATTATAACACAGATAAAGAAATTAGGAAGAGGCATGTTTGTAAGGGGAAAGGTAATGAGCTTTGTTTTGGATATGTTGAGTTTGAAATGTCTCTAGGAACTTGTAGTTAGAAACATCAAAGGGGTATTTATTTGGAAATGGGGTGCTCAAGCTCAAAAAATAGGCTCGTACTCTGTAGATATACCTGGAAATCACCTGTATAAAGATGATGATTGAACTCATGAGGATTGACTAGATTACAAAGAAATAAATTATATACAGAGAAAAGGGATCAAAGGATTCCTCTCCCTTAAGATACAAGTCTGACTTTTAGGATAAAACAGATGTTAAAAAAATTTTTTTTGAAGTGACATTTAAAACATCCCACAATATGCTTCCAACCTACCTCTCCAAGTCACATTTCACATTCTTCCTTTTCATGTACTCTATATTCCAGCCAAATTGGACAACCAACTGTTCTTAGAACTCAATAGTCAACCTCCCACTTGAGTTCACACAAGCCCTCTATCATGCCTGGTATGCACTTCCTCCTCAACCTCTCCTTTCAAAATTCTAATTTTTCATTACAACTCAGCTTGGCTGACACCTCCTTTATGAACACTTCCCTTAGTTCCCCAGTTATTTGTACTCTGTCTTTCTTCAAATTTTATCAAAGCTCCTTTTTTAATCTTTGCCTTTCATACCCTGACCCATATAATGGTTATCTATGTTCATATTCTATTTCCCCCAAACTGTAAATTCATTAATGGCAGGGGCCTTTTCACCTTTGTTTTTATACATTTAGTGTGTGGCTTAGCACCTTTCACATAATATGTGCCTGATGAATATTTGTTGAATTAAATTTTTTGCTTTCTGAAGAAAGTATTCCTACCTTGGGTTGGAAGGTCTCTTCCAGAAGAGTCTAGAAAATGCAACCAATTTCTTAATCATCCCCCTTCCCTGTCACTCAATATTAAATCATCACCTGAGATACCATTTCATTATATTGGTCAAATCACATAGATACTCTTGGTTTTGACATACTTCTGCTGAATCTAGTATTTGATTCATCTATGATACAGGAAGACATTTCATTAACAACAAATTCTTACATATCTTTTGATCCTTTGCTTATCATGTTTCGGGATATTTTTCCTCCTTTCGACAGTATCTTTATTTTTTCAATGGAGTTCATTCTACTATGATGGTTTTATTCACCTGCTCTATACTAAAGAATATAATTTCTTGTTACTCTAATTTAAAAAGCAAATATTTAGAACTTATTCTGCACAGTATTATGTTAGGTGTGCATCCATGCATGCATGCGTGCACACACACACATATATACACACACACACATACATATATAAAAATGCTGACAGAAAGTAGAATATAATAAGTGCATTAGAGAAATATTGAACCTACGACAGAAAGTTCATTTCTAATTAGGTGAAACCTATTATTCTGTTTTTGCCTTGTTCCTCCTTCAAACTTTGATTATTACTTTGAAATATATGTGAAATGTAATGAAGCGTTATTTCTTGGAAATAGAGGCTGAGTGTATGAAATTCTTGTTCCTTTAAGCTATATAGTAAGAAGAAAACTTCTGGAGGGGTGCATTTTCATTATGCACATAGTGAAATCCTGCTATAGGCAATCATCAGAATTACCCAGGAAATGAAATGTACAACTACCAAGTCACATTGCCACAAGGTCGTCGGTATTTGGCATTGTCTTCAGCTACCTCCCTTCTGAAGGAAAAGGGGACTGTTTTAAGCTGAGCCAAGGATGATCATTGGGAAGTACTTGCATTGCTTTGCAAGAAACCTTGGAGTTGGACTTTTGTTAATGTGTTGTAAATCAAAATGTGCTCCTCTGTGCAGTAAAATATACTACTACTTAACAATGTGAAGCCGTGTTAACAATAAGTAACTTTGTTCCTATGATGAAAAAAAGTCTATTAGGTGAAATCTAATTTTTTAAAGGTTCTTTGAATTTTTTTGTTATATCATTTCCCAATAACCTCATGTACCTCTTCCCAACCCACACAGTAGAATCTTCTCTTGTCACAAAGTAGTACAATTTAAACAAAACAAACCATCACATCAATCATTACAGATGGTATTTATGTCATCCATACCTCTCATCCATTCCTCTACTACCCTGCATCCATTGCTCTGCCTGGTTTCAACTCCACAGAAGATATCCCAACCAGGTTAAGTTCATCCTCTCTAATCTCAACACCATACTGCTAGCTCAACCTTGGCCAACAGCAGCTCCTTCAGTTTCCTCTACCCTTTGATTAGAGGGCTGAAGGGCATGTTACGCCTCCCAAAGTCTGCCTGTATAGAGGGCAAAAACTAGACACTGGCTCACCATACTCTGCATCTGCAGTTCTGCCTAATTTCAGTACCAGAACACTCCACTTTCCTGCCTCCTTTTGTGTGTTATCCCCTCCCATTAGATTGTAAACGCCTTAAGGTCAGGGACTTTATCTTTTTATTAATTGCATGCTCAGTGCTTGGCATAATGCCTGGAATGTGAAAGGGACTTAACAAATGTTTATTGGATTGGATGGTGTATGGGGAGAGAGTATGGCTCATTAGCAGTCTTCTGGAGTCAAACTTGTTTATACATTGATATGAATTCAATGTCTAAGATTGTTTTCCTTTACATCCCTACATCTATACACCCATCTATATGTACTCATGTATACACACATACAAACGTGGGTGTATGTATATATACACATACTCATATATTTGTGAGTGAGTTCATCTTTGTGAGTTCTAATATGGTCATATGGTCTTAGATACTTACTAGCTGTGTGACCCTGGGCAATTCACTTAACCCTGTTTGCCTCACTTCCTCATCTGTAAAATGAGTTAAAGAAGGGAATGGCAAAGCATTCCAGTATCATTTCCAGGACCCCCAAATGGGGTCATAAATAGTCGGACACAAGTGAAATGACTGAACAACTCTCTCTCTCTCCCTCTTTTTCTCTCTCTCCCCCTCTCCAGCCATATACATATATATATATGTAATATATACACCCATATATACATACATATGTGTGCATATGTGTATATATGTACATAGATGCATATATACATATTCATCTGTACATATCCATATTCATACCCACATACATACATAGTTCCTGTATGTTGTTCTTTTAGTCTTGCTTGCTGTATTCTGCTTCAGTTCATATAGTACTCCCAAATTTCTCTGAATTAAAAACCTAATCAGCATATATACACAACACTTGAGTAAAACTTGCTTTCTTAAAACAAAACCAGGGGGCTTTTAAAAATAGAGTTTCTCAAATATTCATTAAAACCATAGAATATTAAATTTAGGAGAAACTTGGGACCTATATGTGAATAGACTTTATAATATTCATGACAAATAATGGCATATAAGTCAAGCCTTTATTGAACAGGTCTTGGGATAATCCCTGTCTTACAAATTTAGTACATTAGAGTATAATTCTTGAAAAACTTTCCTTATACTGAGTCAATAGTTGCCTTCCTGTAACTTTTAGCTATTGGTCCCAGTTTTCCCATTGGGAGGCAAGGAGAATCAGTATATCATGTCACAAAGTCTTCTCCAGGCTAAGCATCTATAGTTTTCCTTCACTTACACCTCATGTAGCAGGGATTCCAGACCTCTCATTATAGCCTTGTGCTGGTTTGTCATTGTTTTCCTTAAAATAGGGTGTTCAGAACTGAACGTAGTTCTGGTGTGGTCTGTCCAGAGCCCATTTTAAAAAGTAATAAATAAATTGCGGTGATGGGAAAACCATTTTACTCTAAATAGAAATGACGCTAATGAAGTATATCCACACACCAAAGTGTCCACATACATAAATGCATTCTTCTTTTCCATCATTATTATATGAAGAATCACCTGAAAGAACTCTGAAAAAAAATCAATCTAGTCAATGTTCAGCATGCCTAGTGCTCATTAAAAATGAGTTTGAATTTTACAACAGCCCAAGTGCTAGTAAGGCTTTCTACATTTTTAGTTTACATTGTATTAAGCTTAAATATTAAACAGAGTTGAGAGTTTGGCACTGAAGTGAAGCTTTGTACTGTGTCTACATTCTCTGAATAAAAGTATGTAAAGGAAAAGAAATGGCTTTTTAATCTCAGCATTGTAGACATTCTTGGAAACACAATATCAGATAAATGCTGCCGAGTTTATCTGTTTATCTTTTTGTGCATCCTCTGCATTTTTCCAAATGTATTTTGACCAGCTTTTGAATTGGCACCTTCCATTTGTTTTTGTGCCAGATGGAATCCATTTATTTTTTAATGATATTAGAAACTTCTTATTTGTTTAATTTTGTCAGAGTCTTTCTTGGGGCAAGGGTAGGGGATGGTAAGTGAACCAAAAATGGTAGAAAGAGAGCCCTGAGACGGCAAAAGAAATATCATATGTTTATGGTTATTAATGGCTGCTATGATGCCCATAGCAAGCTCTGGGAATATACACAGATGAAAAATCTGGTTAGATCACATCTAGAGAAATGTGTTCAGATCTCAATGTCATATTTTAGAAAAGTTATTGATAACTTAGAAGTAACGTCAAGGAAAGGGATTAAGATAAATCCATAGGATTATGGATAAAGGAGTTTAAGGAAGGGAGCTAAGAGAACACATCATCTAAACCCTTCATTTTGCAGGTTAGGAAGCAAAGGGCCAAGCATGTTAAATGTTTACCCAACGTCACCTAAGTAGTAAGTGTCAGAATCAAGATGTGAACACAAATCCATTGACACCAGAACTTAGAAGGCATCCCAGAAATTGACAGATCAGTTTTAGGAATTGGGGATATTTATCCTGGAGAAGAGAGGCCTTAGTAGAGGCAGGAGCACTTTCTTCAAGTATTGGAATGACTTGTTGTTTTTTGGGATAGGTTTTATATTGACTTCAGTTGATTTCAGAGGACAGAGATAGGAGCATGGGTTGGAAGTTTCAGGGAGGCAAATGTCTGTTCGGTATAAGGCAAAACTATAAACAACGTAAGACTAAACTATAAACTATATAAATTATAAATATAAACAATATAGAGATTAAAGAACCCAAGTGTCTGCCAATATATAGTAGAATATGAAACTTTTTCTTTTTAATAAGTTGGAAAATTAAAATGTTCAGCTCTCTCAAACCAAGTTCAGTTGTACAGAATCTCAAGTTTTGAGCAGAACTATTTTTCATACGTGTGTGTGTGTGTGTGTGTATAAGAGAATGGGAAAATATTTGAAAACATTCCAGGAAAACAATCTAAGCAAATCTCATCAGCATTTAGCTTTAGAGAGCCTTTCTGAACATAGCTTAACTTTAGATTGAGGGTTTTTACTATCCAATCCTCTGTTTAGTGAGTTCAGGAAGAAGAGTCTGGAAATTTCACCCTGGAATGGCTAAGGCAGAGAGAAGCTGACACTTGGGGGGAAAAATAAAAAGAAGAAAGAAAGCCCTGTTTTGTTCAGTGAAAGTCCTTCAGTCTTCATGCTAAAAACATCCTTGTGAGGCTACACTGAATATTTATACCAGCCCTTCTTTATAATATGCTAATCAGATGATCACATTGCAAATCATATGAATTGCTAGTCTTTTCTGGAAGTGATCAAGGGACTCCTAAGCACTGCAGAACTTTGTGTTCTCACATTCAGAGTTGAGTAAGAGTTAATGACTGTAATTGGAGTGATAGCACCTGGGGTCTGTTCTTTGTCCTGTAATTGCTTTGTTATGTGACTTTTTCCTTCCATAGCTGAGCCCATCTGTCTTGTGTTGGCATAACTGATTGATATAATCACCATTTTGTTTGGAATATCCATATTATGCATAAAAGTGTCAAATTTTTATGTGATTGCTAATACCAATGGCCCCAGGGTATGGGCTATTATCACCTCCTTCCTAACTCCTTTAGTATACATAGTTAAACACTGGTTAATGTGGTGATAAGACTAGCTTGCCTTTCCTTGACATATATAATAACTATGGCAGTATCAACAGCTTGTCAACATTACTTTAGCTGGGCTGGATTATATCAGAACTGTCATCAGGCTTTGTCTTAGAATGCTTCCACTGATCCCCTATGATAAGAAGATAAGTATTCTCCATATGCTAACCTTATATCCATGATCCCAATAGTGAAGAACAGACTATTTCCTCTTTGGCTTTATTTTATTTTATTTCATTTTTACAGTTGATGGGAGCATAGACATACTTTTGGAGTGGTTCATTATCAACATCTGGCAGGTTGACGTGCTTTGAAATGAACACATTAGTCCTATTGTGGTATAATTGAATTGCATACGCCAGGTTGTCACTGTATAGCTATGTATCTCTCAGTTGAACTGGGGTATCAAGGAGAATGTACTGTCAGCTTCTGTCCATGCTGAAGTATTCAGGATGCATTGGTAATGCTTCAGTGACTGTAGTCACAAAGAAGGGGACAACTGTCTTTGAAGCTGCTGAGGCAGGAAAGAAAAGGAGAGAAAGCTACTGTCTTGGGTGGTAGGAAACATAAATGTCTTTTTACAATGGTAGATACTCAATGGGATGTTGAGCTCTGTATTATACTCTTCATGGCCAAGTGGAATGACTGAAAAATAAAACAAAGACCCGTTTCCTAGAGGTAGCAAAAATTCAGCTGGTCTACAAGTTGAAAAAAAAATGCATATGTCTGGAAGTTGCAGTTGTGACCTTGTTGTTAATATGTTCCACCAATCTGTCCAAAATGTGGTACCTTGGGTAAATTCTTGCCAACTTTCTGGCCCTCAATTTCTTTATCTGTAAAATAAGGGAATTAGACCAGGGTTTCTTCCAGCTTTGGAATGCTATGATTTCAAGTCTTATTTTAAGCCCAGCTTTGGGCTGAGTGCTGTGGAGAATAGAAAAAAGGGGGAAATGGTGTCTTAATCTTTAATAGCTCCTTTCTGGCCTTGACTAGAACCTGTCTTCTGATCATTTTTGTATTAAATTTGAATGAAATGAGACATTTATAATATAACTGATAGGTAACAAAAGGAGCTTTGTTTAGCCATAGCAATGGAACAGGGCCTTCATCTGGAATGAAGCATTGATTCAGTTGGGAAGAGCTTCCCAGCTTTGTTCTTGCTGCTGGGCCTATGGTCCAAAGCCTCTTGAGGAAAGTCCTGGATATTTTATTTATTAATTGATTTTTCTTTCTATCTATCTATCTATTTATCTATCTATCCATTCATTCATTTATCTATTCATTCATCCATTTATATATCTATTTATCTATTCATCTATCTATTTATCTATCTATCTATCTGTCTATCTATCACAAAGACACTCATTTACCCAAATTGATAGGAAACAGAAATCTGAGAAAGTATACGTAGGGGAAATATATGCCAGACAATAAAGGTAGAAGAAGTTCTCCCATTTAGAGCAAAGTAGCTCAGTTCAACCAAGAGAGACTTTTAGATCTTACCCCATTTGGAACACAGATGACTAGGAAATTTTCATTGGTTAGATCCTTAGTACTTAGCACAAGTGAAATCTGAAGAACAGATTCAGTACTGTTTAAGAAAAAAAATGAACCTAATTCTCATGTGTTCACCCCTCTAGGGATTTAGATATCACTTCCATCACAACTTCCGACTATCTCCTCAGTCTACCATTTCAAGCCATCCACCATCTGTCACCTACCTAACTTTCTAGTCTCATCTATTACTGTCTTTCACGAATTCTCCCTTCTAGCCAAACAAGCCATTACTTGGAGAAGACATTCTATTCTCACATTTCTCTGCCTCTGTCCAAGTGATTTTCCATGCCCAGACTGCACTCCCTCCTCCCTGACTCTTCCTAGAATCCCTATGAAAACGAATGGTTGCAGAAAGAGGTGAAATTGATAATCTCAGTTTAGGGGTGATAATTTCAACCTGAAGTTTCAACTGAAAATGGTTGTGGATCATTTAAGCTGCCTTCAAAATGGCTCGTGACATTTTTCCCACATTTCTTTCCCTTTGTTTCCCTCAGTTATTAGCCTTTTCTTCCTTTTGGAATTACTTTGCATTTATTTGTAAGAGAACATGCAATATCAATCCAGCAGAACATAATCCCCTCAGGGGTCAGAACTGTTTGCTTTTTGCCTTTGTATCAGGTGCATACTAACTACATGCCCATTGATTCCTCACCCTGGAAGACCTTGTGTTTGGAGGTCAGAATTAAGATGGGTAGAATAAGATGGGAGAAACAGAGGACAATTAAATGCTTTGCCCATGGGGTATTGGGTATGAGTAGGATAAGAATGCAGAGGATGGCAGATTGTTACAGGCAGAAGTTACAGAATTCATGAAATGAGGTATGAAATGAAATGGGATTTGAAAGATGGAGGAGGAAAGTAGAAGGGAAGGTGGAGGGGATCCTAGGTGGAAGGAACAGCATGAGTAAACACACGAAGGCAGACATAAGCATAGTATTTACCATATCAATTCAATTTAGCAAATATTTGCTGAGTACCTACTCTTTATGGAAGTAAATGGTTCACTTATTTTTGGAACTTTCATATATTTGTGGAAGTTACTTAATATACATAGATTTAGTGCAATGAGCCTTCATAAGAGAGAAATATCAAATTTAGATAAGATGGGGTATCTGCTCTCAGAGTCCTCATAGTCAAGGGAGGGACATGATAAACACACTGGCAACTATGGTGGGTGAGAAGGCCACTAGAAATGTGCAAAACTAAAACCTAATACAAGGTCTTGGAGGGAAGGACATTTCCAAGAGGGTCTACCAAAAATACTTTATCAGGAAGGTGGCATTTGAGTTGGATTTTAAAATAAGGGTAGGAATTCAACAAGTTAGAGGGAATGGGCACATTCCAAGAATAGAGAGCAGTCTGAGCAAAGAAAGTATTTTGGGAACAGAGAGTAGTTCAGCTTGGCTGAAGCATAAAGTTGGATGGAGAGGAATAATAAGAGAAGAAGTTGGAAGGCAGAAATCAGATCCTGAATAAACTGGAGAAGTAAGGATCAATTGTCTGGGAAGACTTTTCCATGGAAGGAGCAGCTCAGAGCCACTGATGCATATGCTCCTAATAGTCAAAATGGAGATGTCAGACAGGAAGTTAGGAAATGGACCTCTATGACCCCGTATCCCTCCCCATCCCTAAGACCCTAGCACCTCCCTTCCCCCAGGATCCTACCACCTCAAAAATAAAAAATCTACCTTTACTCAGTAAATGTCACACCCACTAAAAATTAAGAAACAGGGATTACTGATCAGACAGAGAATGCAGGCACAAATTTGTGTGGCAGTAATCATTCAGGCAGGATGACTGAGGTACCTTCTTACCCGATTACAATCACTGTTGGAAGCAGTTGGCATCAAATTATAAAGACCAGTGGCAGAGTGGATTTTGACGCTGGTGAACTGATACTTCCACCTGCTTGTCATAGACTAGCTGAGGCAAGTTACTATATCAGGAAGAAAAAAACAAGGACATATAACTTCATAGATTAAAAAGTTTGGTAAAAGCCATGCAAATAGAACTATTTTTTGCTTATTGTGACTTGAGATCTCACCCATTACTGATGTTTTGAGTTTGTCTATGTAGCATCATAGTGACTCAAATGAGATTAATCTATGGAAGTATGTCCTTCTAAGGCAGCAGTTCTCAACCTGTGGGTTATGTTCAATTTGTAACAATGAAAATACATCCTGCATATCAGATATTTACATTATGATTCATAACAGTAGCAAAATTACAGTTATGAAGTAGCAACGAAAATAATTTTATGGTTGGGGGTCACCACAACATGAGGAATTGTATTAAAGGGTCGCGGCATTAGGAAGGTTGAGAACCACTGTTCTAAGGGATCCTGATGTAGTGGAGACTTTGAAATGGGGGTAGCAGGAGGGAACTCAGAAACTGTCTTCATTTCTAGAAATTGTCAATATAAGGAAATTTGCTTTCTGAGTTAGGCTAATGAAGTTCTTATCTAAGAATGTGACTCTTAAATTGTGTCTCTCCTGAAAAAGAATTGATAGGTGCTGTGGAGGGGGGAAGCAGTATAATTACAGTTAGGAATAGCATGAATTGGGCTTGGATCTATTCATTTTATCCTCCTATTACCAAAAAATGCTAAAGAAAGATCAAAATCAAGTTGCTTGATGTGTTGTCTTCAAGGTCTGTGGATTGCAAATCTTTCTACTCCCATCTGGGAACATCCACATTAAATTCAATAACAAACAGTGTAACCATTTGTTAAAATACAAAATGATAGCTCAAGGTAGTTGCATCCCATATATTACAGCACAGCCTATGGCTGAGCATCTCTTGCAGTGTTTGGAGGAGGGACAGCTTCCTCTAGATTTATGGCAAGGTCAGTTATGGGGAGAGAGTGGATGTAGCAGGACTACTTTGTAAAGAATGTGAGCAGGAGTAGAAGTCACTTATGTGACCAGACCTGTGTGACTTAGACATGGAAATGGTCAGGAAAATCATCTTACCTTTCTCATATTACTAGTCTGATGCAGGCCAAACTGCCCACATACTACAGGTAATCATAGATATATACTAGGTCATTGCTATGATAACGGGAATTTGAGGATCTTCCCTGAACCTTATAAGCCTAAGGAAATTTTAAGACCTTCCCTGCTTTGAAAGTAAACTCTGCCCCCTAATAGGCTGAATGTAATCACATGGAGCCTGTGGTGGTAGGAGTTTGCTGAAGGGTGGAGCAGAGACCACAGGAAAGTGGGAGTCAGAGAAAGCTAGATATTTGGGGGGAGAGGACACTTCTGAGGGAGACAGACTTGTGAGTAAATATTGGTCTTGTGTTGGTTTGTGAGAAGGCTAAAGGATGGTGTGGCTCTCTGCTACATTGTGGTACATTAGTTTCTATGTTGCTATGATAGATTCGGTTTCCTGGTGTTAGGATTTAGTTTTCTGGTGTCTGAATAAATGTTTTGCTTGTATCTTCTATATGGAGAGTCTGTTATATTTTGTGGTTGAGCACCATGCAGGTATATTTATTGTGACTGTGGGTGCTGCGAACATTGCATTGGCACTATAGTCACGTCTCTAAGGACCTTGAATCTAGTAGATCTTGAGGGAGTGTGAGATATTAAATATGGGGGGATGGAGTGGGAGTGGAAGTTAGAGTGGTGAAAAGTAGCACTTGTATTCACAGAATCAAAGAATTTTAAAGTTGGAAGGAAGCTCAAAAGAGGCCTAGTTTAACCCAATTCTGAACAAGAATTCTGTCTATAATATATTAGACAGAAGATCACCCAGTCTTTACTTGTGCATCTCTAGTGGGGGGAAACATATTAGAGTACCTCCCAAGGTAGCTCATTCCAATTTTTGTTGCCTCTAATTTTAGGAATTTTTTTTACTTCCTTATTCAGCGGAGCTATGATCTCATTAGTATGGATATTCTGTCTAACAATGCAGTTCACAACGCATCTCTGCTCACCCATATTGCATGACTCTTGTCTGTGTCCTTGAAAAGCATTGACTATGGGTGTCCGATATGCTTCCCCGTGTGCCTTTGTAAGAACAAAACACAAATACTAGTGAAGCATGAAAGTCTCTGTCTGTTGCTTCTGCTTCTCAGAACATCATTGACCTGTCTTTTATTCCATTCATTATCTTTCTTTGATGGCATTTCTTTGAGAACAAACAGCATTGTACAATGGAAAATACGCTCAGTGAACCCAAGTATCAAGCTCAGCTCTACTGATTAATCCCTGTGTGACATTGGGTAAGTAAATTATTTAATCTCTCAGGTCCTCTCAAGTGAGAGATTTAGATTAGGTGATCTAAAGGCTGTTCCTAAAGTTCTAAATCTATGAGCCTATGATCCTTCACACAATTTCTACTGCACAATTCCTCATTGGTATTACAGATGATTCACACTAATTGGCTGCTCTATTGGCCTTTGGGTGATCCTCAACTTAATTTCTTTGGAGATTATAGTGTTCTATGACATAGATATAAACCATCAGCAAAAGAAAACAAATGTTCAAAGACGAAATCTGGTCATTAAAATCATCGGATAATTTCCATAGACAATGAATTTATTGTCCTTCTTCTATTCAGTTATGGACCTAGCCACTGTCCAGACCCGTTATTGGTCCATGAACTCCATAATTAAATTGCATATTAATTAGGACAAAAGACATTCCTCAGTCACTTGGTTTTTACTTGTGTGGAGAGACAGGACAAACACTTTTTAGTGACTGTAGATCTTTTTATTCTGCGACTTGATGTAATCTGTATGTCATCTGTAAACCACAAATGGTAGACTTCACCGTCATAAATGAGGTGAAGCCAATCTAGAAAGATGTGTTAGAGCCAGATTGTGAAGGACCTTAAATGTTAAACAGAGAAATTTATTATAACCTAGGGGGAAGCTGAAAGTCACAAAATAAAATTATCAGAAATAAAAATTGTTGTTCAGTTGTTTCACTCTTTGTGACCTACTGGGTTTTTTTGTGTTTTTGGCAACAGATACTGTGTTGAGAGCCAAAATATTTGATTCAGACTGACCTCTGGGTGGTCAGCTTCTATGCAGATGTCCTTGATGATGGGGCTTTGGCTTTGGCCTTGAAGCCTGCTCTGGAGAGCATCCTTTGTTATGTGAATGCATTTGCTAGGAGTTAACTGACTTTTCCTAAGACTTTTAGGCGCCTAGATAACAAAGCCTTATCAAATTCTGTGCTGCTTCCAGGAAAGGACAGACTAAGATAACGATAAGGATACTTGAGTCCTTTTTTCCTTTGTCTCATTTGCCCTATAAAAACCTTGTCCTAAGAATCAATAAAGGGAGTTCATAGACCCACATAGTCTGGTCATTTCTTATACACATCTCCCGCCATGCTTAGTGCTGGACACTGAGCAGCCCAAGGCAATATTGGAGTGGTTTGCCATTTCCTTCGCTAGCTCATTTTACAGATGAGGAAACTTGTAGGAGGCGGGGGGATGGGTGTTGCTCAGAGCCTGCTTGTAATGTGCTGAATAATCCATATAAGGTGATGGTTTGAGATTGTAATAGTGAGTGGCTAATCCATATAAGGTGATATGTGTTATATGTAGTTGTGATTGCTTGC
>CM053580.1:47457476-47470975 GCA_028627135.1 Pseudochirops cupreus
GTCTGCAGTCAGATTTAAACTCAGGAAGATGAGTCTTCTTGACTCCAGGTCCTGCACTCTATCTACTGTGCCACCTAGCTGCCCAAATGGAAATTAGTATTGAGGAAATAGAAGACAAAAAAGGTGTCTTTTAGAATCATGAGATCTGTGGTCTTAAGATACTCCTTGTAGGTGACATGACCTTAGTCCTTACACTATCCTAACCAGGGCAGAGTGGAGAGGGACTGTCTGTGCTCTTATCCTGGACACTACCTCTCTTAATGAAACCTACAGTCAGATTCTTTTCTCTGACTGCTGTGTCACATGGCTTTGCTGTCTTACCATAGTACCTGATAGGCTGCAGTTGCTGAATAAATCTTTATTGCTTGATCAAAAAAAAACAAACCACTTCTTATATTAATCAAAACAATTATTGGGGATTCCAGCAGCTGGCACAAATTGGGAAGGAGAGCCTAACTTTTGCCTTAACCTCCCTGATTTCCCAAACCCTGCTCCCTCATATTCTTCTAGGGCCTACCTTCCCACAGAGAGCTGTGAGGAATAGGGGGCATATGAAGAAGGGGTGTTCTTCTGATGGATTCTAACCCTCCCTGCTCGTATCACTTTTGTTATCACACTCATTCATGCATTTATTTATCAAACTGGTATAGAAGGGGGGTATGAAAGGAAAAATGTCACATTTCTTCCTGAACACATGAAGGAGTTTTCAGATCTTTCCAAATTCCTGAGCTTAGCATTTAAAACCCTTCATAATAAGACTTGAGCCTGGTATTCTGAACTTCTTTCACAAGATTTCTATTTACACGCTCTATGTTATAACCATGCCTGTTGCCTGAACTAGGAATTTTATTTCCCACCTACATGCCCTTGAACAAGCTATTCCTCATTCTTCTAATGTACTGTCTCCTCAGCTTTGTCTTTTGAAAGCTTCACTCTCTTCAAAATCTGGTGCAGATCTTTAATAAAAGAGAATCCAAATCCTCCTACTTTTTAACGCTACATCCCTCCTCAAACTAGCTTGCATTTACTTATCTTTTTGTTTGTATACACTACTAGAATATAAGCTACTTGAGGGCAGACTATTTTTCTTTTTTGTTTTTGCATGCCTCATGCCTTGCATACTGTTTAATAATGATAAGTGTTTAGTAAATCCTTGTTGAATTGCATTGGATATTAATTGCAGTAAAAAAGCAAATTTATTATTTTTCTTTTAGACAAAATAGGATTTGGCATGTCTTTTACTCTCTAATTTTGACTGAATAAGTGCTAGAAATGAAATTTCTCCGTTGCCTTATTGATTACAGTATTTCTGTAACCCATTTAACCTCTCCCTTTTAAAAGGAACATTAGTGTGATGAAGTCTAAAAATGCCACGTGCGTTCCTAATTCATTTGGCATGTAGTCAAACAACATAACCCTCAAGCTTAGAGAATATCGAGTTTGGATCTTGCTAAAATGAATGTCAAGGGGGCAAACGTGTTCTTTTGAAAAGGTTGTTTGAGGTCTCACACTTAAAAAAAAAATCTGGCTGTTTTCTTTACAGTATAATGGAAAAATATTGCTGTTTCTGCTTAGTGACTTCCAAGCTTAGAATTTCACTGAAGGATCCAGACAATACACACATTCACCAAAAAGAATTTGTGTAGGTTAAAAGTGATCCATGGCATACCACCTACTGTCAACTGAAACTTCTCAGAATCTATGTAGTTCAAGTGTGTAATTCATGACAGTCTTTAATTCAAGAAGAAGAAAGTTAGAAGTAATAAAAACAAGAAAGGAATGGAGGAAACAGGCCAGCACTTCATTACATGCATGAAGGAAGGAGAAATATGTTGCATTCTTTCCTTTCCTATGTTCCTTCCACACCTGTAATTGATTTCTTTGGGAATTAGCCAAAACAAACCTACTTTTAGTAGAGTAGACTATGGCAGTGAGACAGGTCACTCTTCCAGGGGTTCTGTTAGAAGATTAAAATAAGGATTTCATTCTCTTCCTCTTCACATGCCACATAAGGAAAACTCACCTCTTTGCAAACTTCACAATTAAAGAAAGAGACCATCACATATTTCTGACCCATTTTCTCTTCCTCTATTATCTATGAAGGTTGTTAAAAATACATTTACAAAGTTAATCAATTGCAGGTGCATTGCTCATGGACCAATGATTTTGGTGGTTGAACAATATTTTGCTAGCCATGCATGCATGGCAATACTGTGCCATGTGGATCAGCTGGAACTCCTTGTGTCTGGGTATGCCTTAGTTAACAATGGCAACTCTCCTAGACACATGGTCACAAGATGAATTATATACTGCAATTAAAAATTTTAATATGAAAAAAGAATGTTCCTATTGCAGAAATTCATTGCCATCCAGCTAGAGTTTTGGTCAAGAAGGTTTTAAGTTAACAAAATGTAGCAAAACAGCAAACAACATTTTTTGAAAGACAGACACTGTACCCCCACACTCACCCAACAATTACTATGAAGTTGGAAGAATAGCAAATGCAACTACTAAAAATAAGCCATGTATCCATTCATTCATTTGTTCATTCATTCATTCATTCATTCATTCACTCATTCATCCATCCATGCATCCATGCATCCATCCATCCATCCATCCATCCATCCATCATCCATTTGACAAATACTTGTGGAGGTGAGACTGATTAAGGATGATAGAGAGAGGCAAAAAGAGTAAACAATACCTAAAAACATAAAAGAGAAGTTGCATGCCCTACAACACACACACACAATTAAAAAATGAGCACAGCAAAGTGCCAATATAATTAAAAAATAGTGCAGGGCAACTGAATCAGCTAAACTGTCAGGAAAAATGGAGAAGGAAAAAAGATACGTCTTTAGAAAGATGAAACATATATTTAAAGAAAATAAGACACAATTGGCAATGTGAAGATCACAAGTCAAAGACAAAGTAAAGTTTGAAGAAAATGCAGAATCAAATGGAGAAATTAAATGAGAATCAAGACATATGAAAGAAGAATGAGACAAAGTAATGGCAAAAATTATTAATAAGGAGACTACAATTGAAAAACTAAAAAACTTCTTAGAAACAACAAACAGTAGACTTACGACAGTGGAAAATGTAATTACATGCAGTGCAGGATGGTCGGGAGTACGAGCTCAAAAATCACTGAATTATATGAATATCACACATTTTATAGATGCACTCAATAATTCTACACGGCAAAATTAATGGATTGGAAAACCTTACAAGATGAAATCGATTTTTTTTTACCCAGTAATGAATTGAAAAGGAAATGAAGATAATTTATAAGGCTAAAAAATGTACTCTTCAATGGAGTAATGGGCCAAAAACATGAACATAAAGTTTTAGAAGAGGAAATACAAACTCTTAATAACCACAGGAAAAGATGAATAACTTACTTGATAGAAAAATGCAATTCAAGAAAACCTTAAGAAAACAGCCCACAAAATATAAAGCAAAATCCTTCATTGATAGGGCTATGAGAAAACTGACACTCACTGTATGAATTGGTATGACCATAGACTGGTAACAAACATTTTGGAGATCAATATGACAGTACATATTGAGTCACAGAATTGATCAAACATACCTTTCTACCCAGTGAAACCACTGACAAGATTCTATTAAAAAAAACACAACAAAACCATAAACAAAAGGAAAAAAGAGATCTATTTGCAAATCGTGATCACCATCATGATCATGATCATCTTCATCAACACAACTGTTTTATATGTAAGAGCAAAAAATTTGGAAAAGTAGATAAGTTCAATCACTTGAGAATGCCTAAATCAATCATGGTATATTAATGTAATGGAATATTCTGATAGTCTAAAATAATAAATAGGAAGTATATAAGGAAAAATCAGAAGACATGAGATAACACAGCAAAGTTAACAGAATCAAACTGTATAGATCTTAACTTTCACTTTAGAAGAGGATAGAGGAAGACTAGGAGAAAGAAGAACAAAAGGAAATGCATTTCTAAAGGGAGGCAGTGTATTATAGCAGAAAGAGTACTAAATTTAGGGTCAAGGACTTGGGTTCTAATTGGAGTTGGAATAATTATTACCCATATGTGAACTTGGATAAATCATTCATAGTACTCCTCCTCAACTACAGTCAAGGAAGAGATAAGACTGTGGCAGAAAGGCTTCTTTTGATATATGAAGATTAAAATTATTTAAATTGATTAAAATTTATAATAATAAGAATAATTCTCTAATTGATAAATCCTCTGAGATATGAATGGGAAGTTTTCAAGGGAAAAGACCTAGGCTATCTATAGCCATATTAAAAATACTCCAAATCAATACCAATTAGAGAAATCTAAATTAAAGCAATTCTGAGATTCTACTTGATAACCATCAGATTGGCAGGTTCAATGTAACTTCTATACTGACATTTGGAGTTTCAGAGAACTGAGGGCTTACAGCCCCTTGGTTCATACTTTGTTGTTTTATTTTGCATTATTTTCTTGTTGCTATCTACTTCCATATCAATTCTGTGCCAAGAGACGATAATGCATACAGCCTCTAAATATATTGTATGTTTGATTTTGCAGAGAGCCAATGCCCTCGTGCCAGTTATATGATTAGTGCTAGTGAAAGAGCAATAGCTCTCTAACAGTGGATTGAGGATTTGGGCTCCCAATTCTACTCTAGGAAAAGTGACTTTTTTTTTAAACTGTGGGTGGCTCATAGAGCCAGCACATATCCTTATATTCCTAAGAAAGAGACACAAAGGAAGGGAATGGACAGGATCAGTCATAGGTGTTTATGAGAAATTAGATGAAATCCGTCTGATGCAATCTTTGACAGAACAAAAGAAGAACCAATGCCTGTTACATTCTGAACTAGGGCAAGAAGTGGGGGAAGTAAGCTTTATCAGTTTCTCTAGTCATTTTTTTCTCTTGGTGGTCTAGTCACCAGAGCCAACTCCCTCCACAACAAACAAAACATACAGAGACAGACAGACACACACAGACACAAACACACACACACGCGCAATCTGAAACCTAGCCCCTAGTAAGTTTAGCTCTCACCTCTAGAGGTCTCCTTGGAGGTTTACTTTGTTATTTCATTAAATACCTTCACTTTGATTTAGTTATGTCACCTGGTTGATAAGTAAAACCAAACACACTGGTGAAGGTTTGTAGTGTTTATTGAGGGGATACAGACCCAGAATACCTCGAACCAAGCACAGCTTCTTTTTTAAAATTTTTATTCATTTTGAACTTAAATACAAAAAGACAAAAAAAAAAAGAACATCTCCATGCACACTATACAATATAAAAAGAAGATTCGATATAATACCATGAATTTACATTTTACACTGTTTAATTTTTTTGGAAAACTATTTAATAAATACTACACATCATTTTCAAAGCTATCTTGATTTTCTGACCTTCCTTCCAAGTTTTCTTTTGTTCTCTGCCATGCATTTTTAATTTTTTTTCTTCCTTCTTGTAATGGTAATTTGAAGATCTTCCCTGCCCCTTAATAGGCCGAATGCAATCATGTGGAGTCTGTAGTGGGAGGAGTTTGCTGAATGGATGGGGCAGAGACCAGAGGAAGCTGGGAGTCAGAATCGTTAGACAGAGGGAGAGAGAAGACTCAGGCAAGGAGACAGCTAGACTTGTGAATGTTTGTGGGAAGGGCAGTGTTATTGTGTATAGATTTCTTTGCTGCTATGATGGATTTGATTTTCTGGTTGGGATTTGGCTTTCTGGTGTTTGAATAAATGTTTTGCTTCTGTTTTCTATATGGAGAGCCTGTTATATTTTGCTATTCAGAACTATGCCTGCAATGAATATCACATTGGCACTACACTACTTTCCCACTCCTCACTAGAGAAGATTACCATTAGGCACAAATATGCATGTATGCATGCGCACTTGTATGTGTATGTGTAAATAACATGTATGTATATAAATTAGGCATAAATGTGTGTGTATGTAAAACCATTCTATACTTATTTTTATTTATCATTTCTTTCTGTGGATGTGGATAGCATTTTCCTTCACAGGTCCTTTGTAGGAGATCTGAGTATTTCTTAAATTTTTTTAAACTTTATTCTCAACTTAAAAAATAAACCTAGAATTTCCATAACATAGTAGAATAGAAAAAAAAAAAGATGATTGTACATTAAACTGTAAATCTATCATGTACAATGCTATTTCTTTTAAAAATATAATAAAGTTACTGTGTAACTTTCTTTGTTTTTCCTTTTTTCTTCCCCCTTCTCTCCTCCTGCCATAGAGATGGTTATCATTAGACACAAACATGTGCATACAAGCACATGTATATGTACATATACACAGGCACACAAGTATATACACGCATACACAAGTGTGCATACATACATGTGTGCATACATATGTGCATACACACATGTGCATGTGCATATATACACACATACATATGTATATATGTAAAACCATTCTGTATATACTTCTATTTATCAGTTCTTTCTATGGATATAGATAGCATCTTCCTTCATATGCATTTTGTAGTTAGGTATTTGTAATACTAAAAATGACAAAGTCATTCAAAGTTGTTCTTAGAAAAATATTGCTATTACTGTATATAATATTCTCTTGGTTCTGCTCGTTTCATTTTTCATTATTTTAATGCAAGTCTTCTCATGTTTTTCCAAAGTCAGCCAGCTCATCATTTCTCATAGCAGAGTAGTATTTCATCACATATAGCTTTTGTTCAAGGCCATTTCTGTGTATGGGCGAGGAGGAGAGGGAAGTTGAGGGTGGCCAAGATACTGTCTCTAGCATTCCTCACACATGTTTTTAGTTTTCTAAGAAAGAGACACAAAGGAAGGGAACATTCCCAGGTAGGTATAGTTTAAAACCACTTCTTCAAAAGGATAATGAAGGAATATCAAGTAGCTAAAGTATGAAAACATCATGTCTTTACATAGTCTGGCTTGATGCCAATTAACCCACTAGTCAGGTTTTTATAGTCACCTGCAGTTTGAATCTTTGCTTGTCCCCAAAATCCTGATCACTGAGGAAGAAAACCTTTTGCTTCATCTAATTTCCCAAGATGATAGCCATTGGATAAGTCCCTCTTAAGTGGTAACATACCCCTGATCTACCTGAACTTGTCTTCAAGAAATCTCCCCAAACCATTGTTTCTTTTTCTAGGGCATCCAAGTCAGTTCCCTTGACTTAGTGCCCCTCATCTTCCTCCTCTGCTCTAAAGCCAGCCTTATAAATGGCCATTTCCCAAACTCCATCGCCTAGTGTTGGTGGATGCTTTCAGTTTCTCATGCTTTCTCAGCTTCCTGTTGTCATGGAAACAACATCGGACTTGGATTCAGAGGCTTGACTGTGACTTGATCACTGACCTGCCATGGCTAGGGGCAAATTGTTTAACTCCTCTGTGACTCAGTTTCCTCCTTACTTGTTAAATGGGGGCAGTTACATTTGTGCTCTGCCTCACAGGGTTGTGTTTCCTAAAATATGACACTTAAATGAGCCTGAGATTTTGAAAATGACTTTTGTATTTCGTTCAGTCCCTACTGTCCTCCTCACTCCCCCACCTGTTCCTAGAGATGATGATCAGATTTTCTGTCCCTCTTTGTCTCTTTAGATCAATATACTAAAGGAGAGTTATGTGATATAGTGGATAGAGCACTGGGCCTAGACTCTGGAAACTTCATCTTCCTGAGTCCAAATCCAGCCTCCGATACTTACTAGTTGTGTGACCCTGGGTGAGTCACTTAACACCGTTTGCCTCAGTTTCCTCATGTGTAAAATGAGCTGGAGAAGGAAACGCAAACCACTCCAGTGTCTCTTCCAAGAAAAACTCCAATGGGGTCATGAAGTGTAAGACACAACTGAAAAAGAACTGAACAAAACCAAAAAGAATCACTAAGATTCATTCATATTTTGATTTTCCCTGCCTGATCTAACATCCCTTCAGTTATCTCCCCCTCCTCCACATAATTTAGCATTCGAAGATAATTGATTAAGGCTAGATCTACAGCACCCTCCCACTTTAATTTTACAGATGAGGAAACTGAAAGCCAGAGAAATTAAATTACTCAATGAGAACCAGAGAAGTAGTTGAACCTAATCATCTTGTCTGACTCTAGAGCTAGTATGCTTTCTCCAGGACCATGTTATTTTTGTATTATGTTGTCTGTCTTTTGTCTGTGGGGTCATGGTGAAACCTGAGAATGAGATCCTGAATTGTGATAGTCAAGGTGAGCCTATACAGGGAACAGATGGTGGCCAATTTTTTTATTCATCCGAGGGGCAGCCTGCCATAGCAGATAGGGAGCTGATCTGGAAGCCAGAATCAGCAAGGCAGCCCAAACCAGATTGAAATGTAATTGAGGAATATTTAACATAACAAATAAATATACGATAGAACATAGATGATGTTAACATGTGGTTCTTTTAAGTCAATATGCAACCTCAGGGATCCTTCTGGTGTAGTGCTTCCCTTTCAATTTGAGTTTGCTACTACTGATATGGTGGACAGAGTCCCTAGCTAGTTTGTGTCAGGAAGTTCTTGTTGTTCAATCTTTTCAGTCATGTCTGACTCTCTATGACCCTATTTGAAGTTTTCTTGGCAAAGATACTGGAATGGTTTGCTATTTCCTTCTCCAGATCATTTTACAGATGAGGACAGTGAGGCAAGCAGGGTTAGGGGACCTAGCCAGGGTCACACAGCTAGTAAGTATCTGAGGTTGGATTTGAAAGGGTCAGGAAGACCTGGGATCAAATTCCACCTCTAATTCTTACTGGCTATGGGATTATTGGTAGGTCTCTGAACTTTTCATAGCCTCAGTTTCCCCAGGGCTAGTCAGTCCCTAATGTTGTTGTTCATCCTTTGTTTCCAAAGAGGATCAATGACATCACTGTGTGATGTCTTGACTTGCTCATGAATTGAATTTCAGTGAGGCAGTGCTGCCCCAAGTCATCAACTTCACTCTCTCTTCCAGTCATCAAGTTCCAGTGGCAAGACAAAAATGAGTCTCTTAGATCTAAGATCTTGTTTTCTTGTTCCTGCTACCTTGGAAATACAGCATTGTAACCCAAAGGCAGTATGGGGGAAGCTAGGTCTAATTCTGCTGTTAGATTCTGGTAAAATCCTAAGCAAATCATTTATCTGAAATATTCAGTTGGTTCATTGCCGCAGAAATTGGCATTGTGTTACTAGTGGATTACCTCACAGAAGAGTGGTAAGGAAACGCTAATGGCTTGAAAGTACTATTTAAATGCTTATAAGACCCAGAATAAGCTGAAAACTTCAATTGCCCAGGATTTAGCATTATTCCCCTTACTGGAAATGGATCTAGGATTTTCAGGTGTTCTGTGAACAGATAGGTAGCTCTCCTCCAACTGAAGAGATTTCCTTCCCCCTTCTCTCTGTGCCTGAGTCCTCTGATTTACATCTCAGGCCTACCAGGCATGAAATGTGTCTGAGCCTGGGTGCAGAACCAGACCTTGGGCGCTTTAATAATCAATAGCAGCAAAAATGAAAAACACAGCATGAGCCATCACTCCGGCAGCCATTCCAGGAGTGTTCAGGATGAGTGCTTGGCTTCTGAATACTTGAGCTAACCTCTAGCATTGGCCTATTTTTAACCCAAGGTAGGTCGATGGCTGAAAAATGAAGCTCAGGTGAAATATCATCTCCAGTGGGAAGAGCTGAGATATAGAAAAGATCTCTCATTTATAACTCTTGAGATTCACAAGTGCTAAACCTTATCAAGTCTTCCTCTATGGCAAGAGGAACTGGAATTTAGGATGAAATCTACCTAGCATCAATTTATAACACCATTTTAGACATTTAATCCTAGAAGGCAGACTCAGGGGCAGGAAATTACCTTCCCCAGGTGTTGAGGAGTTAATGACCCTTACAGCAGGATTATTTCCTTACTTCTGAAGTCCTCCCCTCCCCATACCCTGACATTGCCTTCTTGTGCAGCTTTATGATTGTCAAATTCCTGGGTTGAAAGTACATTTTTTTCTCTTTGCTGCCTATGAGACGTTTTGTTCTGAGCAGGTTGTCAAAGCCCCAGGGAGAGAGTATGGGTGCCAACACAGATCTGTTTCTCCCTGAGGTGGGCTGAGAGGGAGAATTCTTGTCTTTCCTTCAGTGGAGAATGGAGTTTAATACACATTACGGGTTTCTGGTGTGTCAGACCCATTGAAATCCTCCAACACTCCCTCTCAGCTCTTTCTCAGTGACCAGAGTTCATAAGACTTCTTTGTAAAAAATTTATTTTTACATGTATTTCTTAGAAAAAATTCTATTTCAAAATGGCTTTAATCAATCAATTAACAGGTGTTCATTAACTGGCAACTGTATATGTCAGCCACTCTGCTAAGCATCAGTGATCTGAAAGATGAAAATGAAATAATCATTGCCTTCAGACAGCTTATATTCTACTGGTGAAAATAGCATGTATGCATATAGATAAAAAGAAACTATATAGAATCTCTAGGAGGCAATGTATCTGGATGAACACTGGGGACCTAGACTTTTGTGTGGATAGAGGGTAGAGTACAGTTTGCAAGTGACCGATCACCGAGGTTAGAGATAGGCAGGGTGTCTTCTAGCTATGGCTAAAAAAGAACTGAGGTTCATGTACACATACACACATGTAAGTGTGTATGTTTACATACATCTGTAGATACATATACCCATGTATACATGTGTATATATATATGTGTTTAGAGCTGTTGATATAGATAAAATTATATGTATGTGTAAAAAAATATAAATATATACCTGTATTTATACATATATACACATGTGTATATGTATCTGTGTTTTATATATGCATATATAAATGTAATCAGCTCTTAATGTATCTTCCCTCTCTGTCTTCAAATGACTTTAAAAGAGAGTTTGGTGACCTGGACTGGAATCCTCAGTCTCCAATTATTCCCTCTGTGACCTTGGACAGCTCATCTTGACAATGAGGAGCTAGACCTAATTTCCAAGATCCGCTTTTAGCACAGTATGACTGCTCCTTCACTTTTCCACCAGGAGGTCAGCCTCCTTCTCTAGAGGCTTTTTTATTCCTTCAACATCATCTTTGATGTTCATTTTAGCTTGATTTCACCTGAATGCAAATACTCAGCCTATGATTCTCTGACCTTGAATTGTATGAGGCTTCCCTTTCTTACAACCCATGAAGAATAGCTCTAACCCTAGGGATTATTAGGTCAAACCTGTTTAACCTAACTCAGTTCAATCCACCAAATGCTCATAAATGACCTTATTAAGAGGAAATCCAAAGAAGGCAGCCAGGTGGCAAAGGGATTAGAGTATGGACCCTGGAGTCAGGAAGATCTGAGTTCAAAATGGACCTAAAATAGTTACTAACTATTTGACCCTGGGCAAATCCTTTCTGACCATAAAATGGAGAGAATATTAGCACCTACCTCCCAGAATTGTTGTTATTATCACATGAGATAATCTTTGTAAAGTGCTCTGTATAGTTTCTGGTGCGTAGTAACTACTATGTAAATATTGGTTAGCTATTACTGTTAGAAAACACTATTTATCCTCAAACACTGACACTTCCTCCGTGAAGCCTTCTGGAATTCTCCTGGACTGCTAAGAGCTTTGTCAAGAACTGGCCCACTCCTTTCCTATAGCTCCCATATCTCCTTGTTCTATCTTTTTATTGTACTTTTAATATCCAGTCACATATTAATTCTAATTAATTCTCGGTGTGGCTGTCTTATCCCTTACTAAACTGTAAGGCTTTGTGGCAGGAGGCATTGGGTCTTAGTTAAGTTTGTGATCTTTCCAATGCCTCCATCACTGCTCTGAATACAGTAGGTGCCTAATAAATGTTTGTTGTTATGGAAACAAAGCTTAGAGCGTTGAGATGGTTTCATTCTGAATTTGTAGCTCTAACACCTGGCACAGTCCTTGCTACATAAAAGGCACTTGCTATGGGATTGTTGATTGATTGAAGGAAAGTCCTTCTTCTAGGACAAAGGATATTGGAGCCAAGAGTGTCATAGGACCTTTATTCTTGCATTAAAGAGTCTGCAATTTATGCGGTGACATCCACATGATAAAGAAAAGCAAACTTCAAAGACTTAACTCTGATTAGTGCCAAACTGATTAGTGACAGACATCATGGTTCCAGACAACTGAAGATGAATCCTACAGCTCCCACCTTCTGCCAGAGAGGGAGGGGAAGCATTTAAAACATAAAAAGTGTGTGTAGGATGGGGCAGGGGGAAGGAGAAGGGAGAAAAATATGCTTGGAAAAAATAAAAATAGATAAATCTAAAAATTTCATAAAAGGAATTATTACCTGGAGATTGAAATTGGCAAATACTGATCAACTACCTTTCCCTTTAATAACCCTCAACATTGGGGAGAAAGGGAGATAGATGTGGGAGAAAAAGTAGGGGTCACTTTTCACCAAAGGCTCACTTAGTATAGGGAGGCATTACTGAAACTGTACAAGACTTCAAATATATAGCTGTAGACTGAAAGATTCAGGCAGAAAGCCTGATTTTTGTGACAAAATATTGAAGCAACTGACTGAATTTTCTCATTTCATTTCATTTATGTGGTTATTTTTCCTTGTGGAGATGTCCTGGGTCTGTAAGCCTACAGTTATGTTACCTTGTATTTAGAATGCCAGTTGGCCCCAGGCAGTGGATGACTGTGTGTGCCTCAATGCGTGTGTGTGTGTGTGTGTGTGTGTGTGTGTGTGTGTTTTGGAAGGTTAAGTTCAACATCATGTTCACCAGAGATCTTGGGAAATATCTGGCAATGGCAACAATTTTATATTATTTTTGGTCAGAAGACTGAACCAGGAGGGTAATCTCTGGTAGCACATTCTGCTTCCTGCTTGTAGTTGGAGTCATTTGAGGTGAAGGCTGGAAGAAGAATAATGGTTGGTCGTGTTATGTATGAGAAACTCTACTAGGTATTCTCACTCATCTTATGTGAAAATTTGTCAATCATATATTTTGGGTTTAGTTCAAACTTGCCAGCCACCAAGAAAGCAGATTTATCTTTGTTGCTGAAATTCCAGTCCCTCAAAGAAGAGGTAAAAATAACAAAAGAAAAGAACATTACTTCTATGAGGTTTTTAGCACCTTATGTTAGGGTAAATAAAGTAGAAAAGAGATTCAGACTAGGCCAATTAAAACTTCAATGACAACAAAGCCAGACATAGAACCCTAAAGAACTGGTTTTCTCTCCTTGGCATCATTCACATGACATTTTTGTCCATGTTCCCTTTAATAGGTGATACAGTACACAGAGGACTGGGCCCAGAGTCAGGAAATTCTGAGTTCAAATCAGGTCTTAGAAGACATTTACCAGTTACCCTACACAAGTGTTATGAGAATCTGAAGATCTTCCCTGCCCCTAGGCCCTTTGCTAAAGTAGCTACATGACTCTGAAAACCTTCCCCTATTTGAAAGTATACTCTGTTCCCTAATAGGCTGAATGTGGTCACGTGGAGCCTGTGGCGCCAGGCTT
>CM053580.1:47471075-47510253 GCA_028627135.1 Pseudochirops cupreus
GAAGGCTATATATACGCCCTGATGTGAGGTTTTGCTTTGGGGCTCACTTTGAGAAGAGTGGTGTGATTTGGCCAGATAAGACTCTGGGCAGCCATTGAGCCCCCCAGCTTTGAAAACCCAGATGTTGGTGCTTCCCTCTCTGGTAACTGAATAGGTAACTGATGTAATGGTCAGATGCTGGAAGACTGTCTGCTGATCTGTTTTTCTGTTTGTTTGTAACTTGTGTTTGCATTCTCTGAAGTTCAGGGTGCTGACTTTTTCCCCTGAACGAGGTAAATGATACATGTTTGATTGATTAAAGTGAAACTGTTAACCCATTTTGAGTTGCTTTCCTTTAGAAAAGCAGATCTAAGAACCTGTGCTAGTAGCTACCCTGAGTATGCTAGGGTGCTTGCTGATACAACAAGTCACGTAATTTCTGCTTATCTCAATTTCCTTATCTGTAAAATAGTAATTATAATAACACCTGCCTCCCAGGGTTATTGATTGAATGAGACAATAATTGTAATTATTGTAATTACTCTAGGAAAAAAAAAACATAAACTCTTCTGTTTGGCTTTCAAGTCCTTCCAAATCTTGTCCTAAACTTTTTTATGACCTTGTTGGACATTACTCTCCTTTCCCCACTCAGCGATCCAGTCAGATTGACCTTTCTGCTCCTCCAAAGACACTCCTCCAGTCTGTGTCTGCACTGACCTCTTTTCCCAGAGGCCAATGCTCCCTTTCCTTGTTATGTAATGTCCCCTGTTTAGGACAACAGTTTTCCATTGTGTTCATATACCATTCTGTGCAGCTGTTGCCCAGTTGATGGATATCTCCTTAGTTTCTCATTCTTTACTACAACAAACAGAGATGATACAAATGTTTTTTTGCACGTATTGGGCATTTTCCTCTTCCTTTGCAGTCTTTGGGGTATAGGCCCAGTAGCAGTATTGCCAGCTCAAAGGATATACACAATATAATGACTTTTGGGGCAATTTCAAATTGCTTTCCAGAAAGGCTGGACTAATCCACAACTCAACCAACAGTGTATCAATATGTCTCTTCCCCCAAAGTCCCTCAAACATTTATCATTTTCTGTTTTTGTCAACTTTGCAAGTCTAACGGGAGAGAGGTAAAAACCTCAGTGTTGCTTTAATTTGAATTTTTCTAATTATTGGTGTGTGAGAGCATTTTTTTCACATTGATATCAATAGATTGGATTTCTTCCTTAGAAAAATGCCTGTTCATATTAAGGAAAAACTTTCTAACAATTAGAGCTATCACTAAGTATAATGGATTGCTTTAGGGGTTACTGAGTACCTTATAAGGGAAAGTTTTTAAATGGGACTGAATGACTGTCGGTAGGGAATGTTGTATGGAGCATTTCTTCTTGGGGACAGGTTGGATGGATGACCTTTCAATATCCTTCCATTTCAGAGATTCTGGGATTCTAGTCTAATGTTCATTCCCTTATATTTCCCTCTCATTAAAAATAGCAGAGATCAGGAGCCAAGGGAGTGCACTGAGGGGGAGGGAGGGAAATGGAGGCTATGAGAATCTAGATAGTCTAAAAGCCAGTCGACAAATATGAATTAAGCATTTACTATGTGTCAGGTACTAACTAAGTGATGAGAATACAAAAAAAGGCAAAAACATAACCCCTGACCTCAAAGACTTTTTAATATGTAGGGCAATAAGATGGTATAATGGTAAGGGAATTTAAAGATCCCCCTGTATCAGTTTGGTTTGGGGGTTAAGCATTAAAACCCAAAGCTTGTGAATCCCACTTGTGGGATGGACTTGTTGACATGAAGAGAGAGGGCTGAACTGGGAGGAGCTGGTGTGGTGGGTTTAGAGAGAAGCCCACACAGAGAGAAGCCAGAGGAACTTTTGGGAAGCAGTATTGTGGAGACAGAGAGAAAAGAGAATTGCCAGGGGCCAGAGTTGCTGAAAGAGACTGCTGAGGGTCAGTTGGAGCTGCCCAGGGCTTTTGAGAGCTGCCACCTGGAGCTGCCAAGAACTGAGGAGGCATGACTGTGGTGCTGGTACTTTTTTCTGTCTGTTTTGATGTTTTGCCAGATTCGCCTGCCGGTAAAGGACAGTGCTGCTGTTGTAGAGGTCCTGGAACCTTGCTGTGGGTACAGAAGCCCTGAAAGAGGATTTTCTTATTGTATGTTTACAGAAATCCTGGAAGAGGGTCTTGCTGATGTTTTTAGGAGTCCTGAGACTGTTCTGTAGGTAGAGAGTGAATTGATGAGGATACTGGCAATGTATCTTGTGGCTTTGTCAAGCTTTGTCTCCCCAGGAACAGAGATTGCTGAGAACTTGCCTTGGGTCAAGATGAAGAAAAGACCTCTCCTTGGGTATTAAATGCTGTGATGATATCTTAACTTTGCTGTAGCTTAGGGGTAGATAGCCTTTGTACTTTCCACTGCCCCTTTTGACAAGGTGCTTGGGGTTAACTGATGATAATTGTAATTCAGTTGTGATCCATGGGTGGGAAACTTTTGACTTTTTGTGCTCTGTGACTGACCAAATGAATGTACTTTGTTTATGATTGGAAACTAATCTCTATTGGAGAAGAGAGACTTTGTGACTAACTAAATGAATGTATAAACCAGGGGTGGGGTACTTTGACTCTATACTTTGTGATTGAATTGAGAACTTGCTAAATTACTGAGTTACACTGTATTTTGATTTTCTCTGTTCTGTGAATGTTTTGCCTTAATTTGTCACTGAATAAATGGAGAGTTACTATACTGGTATTCCAAACCTTGGAAGTTGACTTTGCTTGGCATTACAGATGGTACCAATGTCTTGGAAATAAGAGAAACAAAAGAGAAACTTCTTGGACTTTAGAACTTTGCCTAGGTCTTTCTGCCTACAAAACTTGATTTTCTTCCTTTCACAATGGCAGTTTTAGACTCATTAATATAATAATGAATTATAAAATCCTAATTATGTATTAGTCATATTGCAGAGTAAAACTTTTAAGGAAGACAACTTTGCAAAGGAGAACTGATGTCACTGCCCTGTTGATCTTAGACAGAAATATGGGCAGGTCATTCATCTATGACTTTTCACCCATGACAAATCCCACTGGGCATAGCAACTCCCCGGGTTGGCATCTGTTGGTGTGATGTAGTAATACAGGGAAAATTTGTCTGACATCTCTCTAACAGTCAGGAGCTACTGGACAAATGGGGCATGATCCATTAGCAGCATATACACATATATATGTGTATACAGAATGCATACACACATGTGTATGTGCATGTATATGCATATATATACATACATACATATATGCTGTCTCTCTACATAATATAAACTCCTTGAGGGTGGGGATTATTTCATTTTTGCCTTCATGTGCCCAGCACTAAGCATGGTGCCTAGGACACAGTAGGTGTTTAATAAATGCTTATTGATTGATGACTTGGTTGATTATCTTCCCTCCTTGGAAGATGCATCTCTATTTCCAGCTATTTTTGCTTCTGGGTTTGCTTATCATGGTGCCTGCAATTAATTACTTCTCTATTTAATGTTGGGTAAATGTAATGCATGAGCATTTACCATACATATGCCAACTAGTGCAACGCAAACACTAATTAGAATTATATTTCAAAATGTATGCAATCAAACTAGTCAAAACATGCAAACAATAACCCTCTTCTAAGAACAAACTACCACCCTGAGTCACAGAGGTTCTACTTAGTCTCTGTCGGACCAGACCCGTGACAGCAATCCCTCTCTGCCCAGGTGGAAGCCACGTGTCTTTCTCGGAGGTGTTCATCTGGGAAGTCTCTGCCAGTTAGTTCGCTCACGTTGGCCCCAAGAGATCGTGAGCTGTTCAAGTCTCAAGGGCAGAGAATGCCAAAGTCAGTCCCAGCTACAACCCGGGAGTAGACTTGTAGAGCCCCCAGTGGGTTTCTTGTCGTCCTAACTATGAGCGTTCCTAACTCATTTACTACGTAACTTGATGGGTATAACAATGATAGAGATGTTTGCAATATTTCCCCATTGGTGGTCTGCTCGATCAGAGGATGCACATAGGTGTATCAGCTGTTTTACATGCTCATACACCTTGTTTACCATGTGATAACTCTGGTGCTTATCTTGGTATTGAAACATAAGTTAAAGATAAACAACTTTCTCAAAACAATTCAATCACAAAACAGAGGCTTACAGCAAAATGGAGTCATTTGTGCTAAGTTGACAAACCTATTCCTATTGTCTCATTATTAAAAGGTAATAAAACTTATTCTTATTGCAGCCAGTCCGAGAGAGCTTACTCCTATGAGACACAAGGTACTCGGGCATCATATATCAATCACATTGCACCACGTCTACCGTGAGCAGAGGACCATTTCTCCAGTCTCTCTTAATATTCAAACACAGGGCCCTCTTAAAATCAGCTCCTACAGTTTCCTGCTTTTTTTGGATGTTAGCGGTCTGTTCTCCAAATGAGTGTGGTACTAGCTAACACACACACATACACGTGCACACACACACATTTTAAGATTTACAAAGTACTTTTTGTATGTTAATTCATTCGATCTTCACAATTTTACCCTGTAAGATAGGTGCTACCATTATCCTGATTTTTATAGATGAGGAAACTGAGAAATGGGTTAAGTGACTGGCCTGGGGATTCATAGCTAGTGAGTGTCTGAGACAGGATCCTGTTGCACCCCCTGGTTTCTCTAACACCTTTGTTTGAGAGGTTTGTGCAGGTGAAGCCCAATGCTACTTGTCAGATATGGTCCTCTGGGCTGGGCCCATTGAGATTAAGAAGACAGGCAGCATTCTGGAGTGGTGCTGTGGAAACAGAGCTCACTGATCCTGGGTTCAAATCCCAACTTTGGCACTTACCAAGTGTGCCACTTATTCACTCTCAGCTTCAGTTACTTTACTTCAAAATGAGCCAATTGGACTAGATGACCTCAGAGGTCTCTTCCAGCTATGACTATAGAAACTGAGCTCTACTCACCTCTTCTGAGGCCAGGATACAAAAGAGGGGAGTTTCCAATGTCCTTTTCCCACATCCTTCCTCTCCATTGGAAGTCACCTGTACTTCACATGTGAGATTTCCTGGAGGAAGGACCCCCAGTAGATTTTGTCATTTCTCTGAGGAATTATTCAGTCATCACAGAACGCAGCTGAGAGGGCCTAACTTTAAAGGACCAATGAAACACAAAGAAAGGCCTGTTTGAAGGCCTGCTGATAAGGTCCCCGTAGTACTTATCTCTCTTGTTAATATTTCAAAGCATCATAAGAAGTTCTCTGGGAGATGCTGATTCTGGAGAACTGGGCTGCCTTTTTCTTCCTCAAGGCAGTTTGTTTATCTGGGAGTGGAGCTGTGAGCCCTTTTAGGGCCTTAGCTCCGGAATCAGCTTTCTGAATAGATCTCTCTCTTAGGGTTTGAGTTTGGCTCTTTTCCTACATCTTTTAGTCTTCAGAAAAAAAATGGTGAAACCTGGATGTGATTAAGAAACTTATGTAAGGAATTATTGCATCCCTGGACTGGATCAGCCTTTTGTGAGTTTCTGTAATGTACATGAATATGAAAAAGTATGGTACCAATGGGTAAGAGATTTTTAAAAGTCTTCCTTTCTTTGCTGTTAGCTTGTAACTTCCAGAGAGTGAGGTCACTTCTTTAAGTTTCTGCAATAAGGAGTTTGGATGGGATCATCTTCAAGGGTAATGGCTGCTTAATTATGTTTGTTCTGAGAACTCAGCATTCTGTCTCCCATCTCTGTATCTTTGCACTGGCTGTGTCCCATGCCTGGAATGCTCTCCCTCCTCACCTCTGCCTCTGAGAATTTTTATGTTCCTTCAAGACTCACCTCTGGTGAGTCTCATCTGGGAAGCCTTTCCTGACTCCCCCCTAGTTCTTTAAACCTCTCTCTTTCTCCTCAAATAATAGAATTATAGATTTAGAAGTGGCAGGTCCTTTAGGAGCCGTCATCATTGTGTATGTACATGGTTGATACCTTACTTACATGGTTGATCCCTTAGCAGAAGGCAAGTTGTTTAGCACCAGACGGTTGATTATTTTTACTTTTTTTCTTTGTCTATATTTCTAGGCCTAGCATAATGCCTCGCATATAACGGGTCCTTAACAGCTGTGGGTCATTCTTGTTTTGTTAAATGAATGGAATACCATTAATTTAAGATGATGGCAAACTAGGGTAGCTAGGTGGAGCAGTAGATAGAGCCCTGGCCCTGAAGTCAGGAAGACCTGAGTTCAAATCTAGCCTCAGATACATACTAGCTGTGTGACTCTGGGCAGGTCGCTTAACTCTGATTGCCTCAAAAAAAAAAAAAGATGATGGTAAACAATAATTCACACTTACATAGAACTTGAAGTTTTGAGATACATTGCTGTCCACCCCCTGTAAGATAGGTAGTAAAATATCATTATGCTCATTTTGCAGATGAGAAAGCAAGAGGCTTAGAAATGGAAAGGTCCTTGATCATGTAGATGGTGGATATCATAATTAGAACTCTAATTTGTCATCAGACTTTAAGCCCAGATATTCATAGGATCATAGGTCTAGAGTCAGAAGGAACTCTTAAGGTTTTCGAGTCCAATTCCCCTCATTTAACAGAAGAGAAAACTGACACTGAAAGAGGTTATAGGACTTGTCCAAGGTCATACATCTGGAGAATGTCCAAGGTAGGTTATGAACCTAGGGCTTTCTGACTCTGAGTCTAGGCTGCCTCTTAGTGATACAAAATGGGTGTTTAAGTCAATAAGAAGACTTCAGTTTGACAAAGATTATCACTTGTGCTTTTTTAAAGTATATTTAAAGTGCTCTTAATTCATAGGAGAAAAGCAAAACTGCACCCCATTCCACACCACCTATAGCATAGCCCCAGAAATGTGCCTTGGTTTTTTGAGCCCTCACTGTCGGGAAATGGAAAACAGTTGGCATATGGACCCAAGCCAGTGGAATTTGTTCTGTTAAAAAATATATAAAATAAAAGATGAAAACAAAATGATGGAGAATTAATATACACCTGTGGTCTCTGGCACGGGTCAGCCCCACATTCAAGGTAGGAGAGTGCAGGCGGTAAGAACCAGCAGATGGGGCTGGCAGGTGGCTGATGGCGCTGACAAAGTACATTCTACTCCTACTCAGCCTCATCACCAAATAACCGTGGGGCACCAAGGGAGTGAAGAAGCAATTATGGAGCAGCTTTAACCTACAGCTCATTCACACGGCAGCCCCAACAAGCCAACAGGAGGAAAAAGCTGCTCTAATTCTCTGTGTTCTACGTCATTGAGCTATCCAGCTGCAGACTCCCTGTGTGAGCTTACTGCCAAATTAATTTCTAGCCTAGGCAACATACTAAACATTAGAAATCCCTCTGTGACCTTTGTATGCTACAAATTGGAGAGGCCAAGCCTACTTCTGCATCATTTCTTAGAAAGTACTCAGCCCATCATTTAAGTGGTAGCCTGGATTTGTAGTTGCCAATGTTTTACACGATTCTAACTGGGATGGTGAACTCATTCCAATTTAGTTCAGTAAATTTTCACTGTCCACCTACTATGTATAAGGTAGTGTGCTGAGTTCTGGGGGTATGAAGACAAAAATAACCCTATAAAACCCTAAGTATTTAATAGTTTTAATAATATCTAATAGCATAAAAAATTTAACAATTTTAAATCATTCCTTATAATTAATAATGATAATGATAACTAACATTTATATAATGCTTATATAATGTTGGACACTGGGCTAGGCACTTTAAACAGACTATCTTGATTCATCCTTAAAACCACCCTGGGAGGCAGGTGCTGTTATCTTCATTTTATAGATGAAGAAATTGAGTAAACAGGGTTAAGTGACTTACCCAGGGTCACACATTCAGATCAGAATCCCGACTCCTTGAGTGGAGCTCTATCACCTAGTTGCCTTAAGGAACTTATAAAGGAGCTAGCTACCTATCCTCAAAGGAATTTTAAAATCTAATATGGAACAAGGGGAATTAATTTTGATGGAATAGCACTTTTTATTATACCATCTCATTAAGGGAGAAGACAGAATAAAAATCTCTTGTTTTCCCACAGTCACAAGTGAATCAAAAGTCTTCTACAATTTACTTATTTTTTTTTACAATGTTCATTTAAGAGACTCTGAGAGAGTTTAATGGAAGATCATAATAGCTGACCTTATATAGTATTTTCAGGTTTACAATGTGCTTTACATATGAGCCTTACAACAACCCTGAAAGGTATGTGTTCTTATTATGCCAATTTTATGTACAAAAAACTGAGGCACACGGGTTAAGTGACTTGTCCAGAAAGACAGACTACTTAGTGTCTGAGGAAGGAATGGAACACAGGTCTTCCTGACTCCAAATTCCATGCTCTATCCAATGGGCCACCTCACTGACCTATTGAGATAAGTATCCAGATAATTTAGAGGTGAGTTTTTGTTCTATCTTGCTGGGTTCCAGGCTTTTGAACCATTTGCCTACTGTTTCCTCATCTCTTTAGCATTTCTCTACATGTATTCTTCCCCTATCAGAATGTAACCTCCTTGGGAGCAGGGTTTGCTTGTGTTTCAAGTATGCTCTGGCTCTCTCCAAGAGCCAGAATCCTCAGAGTTCCATGGGTAGTCTGAGAGATTGGGGGCATCTGTTTTCTAATGCTATCAGTTCAAGGTCAGATGGGTTGTTCCCCCTCTTTCTCCTCCAGTCCTCAGGATTCTTTGACCCACTTAACATAAATTAGTTTATACAAAGGAATATTTACTTCAACAACATAGCAAGAATAAAAGTGCAAAGGTCTCCTTTCCCCCAAACATCTATGGGACACATTCTCTCCTATCCTATCTTGATCTCTGGATAGAGTAGGTTCACTCTTAGCTCAGTTATTACATAATATTGCTCTGTCCAAGTTCATTCACATTCAGATGCAACACAATTGTCCAGTGAGCAAATGAGTCATTGCATCAGCTGCCACTGGGATGGGTCCTAAATTTCGCTCCTAATTCCCGTGGGCATCACTGCTGGACTGGCTGCAAAACCTGGATTCTAGGATGCTAAGATACTGGAGTGTTCTTTTACTTAGCATGCATGCTGCGCGCACACACACACACACACACACACACACACACACACACACACACACACACACACACACACACCCCTAACAATGGGGTTGGCAAAAGAAGCTGGTCCTATGTTTCACAGGCTACATGCTGGCTTTTCCAGGGGAGGGCCCCAAGCCTCTCCCTTACAGCACTGTCTCTTCCCACTGAGATCACCAAAAGAGTCAGATCAACAGATTACAGCCAAAGAGAATGAGGGAAAACACTAGGCTGAGGCTGACTCAGTTCTTTAACGACCTAACCAAAATTTAAAAGGCTTCTTCACACCATGTGGTTAGCAGACTTGAATTACTTATAGAATGCCTATGCATCTACCATTTATTGGCTTACTGCTTCTATGTTAATACTAAATGGTGCTTACAATATCTGAGCATGCATGTCTGTTTCCATAGAGAGACAGCTCCATTATGCCAGACACCTGACTAGGATTTGTCTAAAGAAGGTAAGGAGAGGTGATGTTTTTAGCCAGTGGGTAAGACTTGAGATCTAAATTCTCAAATCCAGAGGTCCTTTGACTGTGAGTTAGCATCACCTAATAGAAAGATGTAGAGCTTAAAGTTGAGAGGAAGTTGACTCTGTGATAGAGAACATGGTTCCACCCAAGAACACTCTGAGTGAGTGGCTCTCAGTGCCCTGTGGTGGTTAAATCTATCAATGCTTTTCTTTTCCTTCTTTTTTTTTATACTTCAATTTCTTTCCAGTAATAACACCCACACCGCCCTACTTAATGAAAAACAAGACAAAACAAAGCAAAATAACAGTTAAGCCAAGCCCTCCCACACAGCAAGCCCAAATGAAAGACTCTTAATTTAATTTTTGACCTGTAGTACACTCCTGCCCTACTGAGAGTTAGCATGATGTAGTGAAGAGCACACTGGTTAAGTAGTCAGACCACAAGGGTTCAAATCCCACCTCCAACTCTTACTGCCTCTATGACCTCAAGCGTCAATTTCCTCATTGTAAAATGAAGCCATTGTGTTATTCTCTCTGAGGTCCCTTTAAATTTCTGTTCCTCTGACCATTACAAGTATATTTTCCATGCCTTGAACTTCTTTCTGATATGTGGGACAATTGATCTTCATATTTTTTCTAAGCCAGTGAATAGACATTAAAGAGATTAATTTTCTGTTGCCTTGAATTTGCCTGCTTTTGATATATATGTTAGATATATACTGGCAATGGATTATATTTTCAGAAAGATTTATACTTCATGGAATTTTTTTTTGTAAAATGCCACTTTAAATTAATCAAACTCTTCCTTCAAACTTGAATTAGATTATCCACATCAGCAAAAATACTTAGTCTAAAGGTAATTCCACTGTAGTGCAAATAACCAGATATCTTTTTATATATTCTCTCCACCACTCTCCCTTTGTGTAGATAAATAATAAAACACAAATCCACAGTTCTTGTTGCTGAATTATTTCTGGGGTATGATTTATTGCAGACCTTCATGGGTCATGGGAATGTCCACATTGACAATGCTAAGAACTCACAACCTCTTTGAAAAGGTTTAAAAAGTGATTCCCTCAAGATAATGCTGGGAAGTTAATGGTATAAGAATTGCAATTCTACCCTTCTCTCCATTCCAGTGAGTAAACTGAGGTGAATTGAATTGCCCAAGGTCATGAAACTAATAAGTGATGGAATGACATGAGGACTTGAATTTAGGAGGCCTTTGGAGCCCATCCAAGTCTAATATCCATCAGTTTCAAAGTATATTTCTATTGGGGTGTGATAAGATGCTAGTTATTTTAGACATGCATGCATGCAGAAAGCATTCTTATGCACCTTCTCCAAACAAGGGATTGTCTCTGGTTCTGGTTTTTAAAGATAAATAAGGTGTGGTTTCTCTCTTCAGTGGAGGGATAAACTAAGAGGACCTCACTGAACCATTTGGGGAATCATTATTACTGTTTCTGGCATGATATGATAAAACCGCAGAGATCCAGAGTCAGTGATAATTTGGACATAGACTGGACATATTGTCCTTTGCCTAACTTTGATCCTAACATCTTTCTAAGGATATTAGCAATCTAAACACAATTATAGAAGATTATATACAATCTTATTATAAGAATGATAATGAAAAGCGGAGGAAAGTGATTGGGTTTATGTTACCTCTTGCAACCTGTTAGATGGAGGTATGATGTAGGCTTGGAAAGATCTTACCATGCCACCACCTTTTATTCCAGTCTAGCTTTTGAAATTCTACTAATTCTTCACAGATTCCATGCTGTTCACTCCATCTGTGAACTTGAAACGAAAAATCTGGACTTACTTTTCAGGTCTTCTATTTACCAGATAATTGACTGTGGGAAAGGCACTTAACCTTTCTCAGGTTCAATTTCTTCACCTACCAAATGGAGACAATGATACCTGTACTAATGATCTCCATAAGTCTTAATGTCCATATGAGTTATCACTATGTAGGTTATCATTCCCCAAGCAGAAATGATCTCTCCTTGTCTTCAGTTTCCAAAGCACATCATTTGTTCATCCCTTTTGTATTCTATGGTCATTTTTGTATTACAGAGAGGCAGTGTGGTGTAGGATAGGTAGGCTGAGTGGCACAGTGGATAGAGCCCCAAACTTGGAGTCAGGAAGATCAGAGTTCAAACCCTATTTCAGACACTTTCTACTTAATCTCTCAGCCTTATCTGTAAAATGGGGGTAATAATGACACCTACCTTATGGCATGGTAAAGATGAAGTAAGATAATATTTGCGAAGCACTTTGTAGATTTAAAACATTCTATAAATGCTAATTATTATTATGAATATTGGATAAAATTGGTCTCACAGCCAGAAAGATTTGTGCTCCAAAGTTGCTTCTAACTAATGGTTGTGTATCCCTGGGCAAGAGAGTAAACCCCTTTGTAAAACCCTATAGCAGTTCTCTAAGACTTGACATTGTAGGGAAAGTTCTAAGCTAAATTCACAGAGTGAGTTTCCTCACCTGGGGGTTAGCTAAACCAGTGAAATCACAGTTCCACTCCCTGCCCCCTCTCCCTTTGTATACCTATTTCTGTGCATTTTGGGTATTATTCCTTTTGGTATTCCTCTAAGCATCTAGAGTTGTGTCTTACATTCTGGAAATGCCAGCAAACCAAGAACAGAGGCATGCTGAAGAGAGGAGGGCACAGTAGTAGCTTCCTGCTCTTTGCATTTGTAAAACAGGAGAATAGAAATTCATTTGTGTGATGGAATATATAACAAAGACATTCTAAAAAATTGTTTTTTTTTCCCCTTTGAGACAATAGCACTCATTTTAGAACAGAAACAGGTGGAAAATCTATTTTCCCCTGATGTTGATTTCCTGAAAAGATACACTAGGTGAGATTTAAGAGAACCAGTTGATAACTAGTAAGTATCCTCTGGCTCTAGATTCCCTCTTTCTCTCCCTCCCACTGATTGGAAAGTGAGTCAAAGAACTCCTCCCAGAACCACCATTACAGACAATTTATCTCTATACTTTTCACTCAGCTGTATTCCTTTGGACTCAGTGGTTATGCCCCTCAAACTTCTTCGTCCTACAAGATCACATGAGCTTTGGAATTTCCATCTCTTCATGCCTTCCACCCCTTGAACCTTCTGATTGAAGGATGGAACAAGAACTCCTCCCAGAATCCCAGTTAAGGAGCATGCCCAGTCCAGCCATTTCTTCATTCTCCCAAGCTACCCACCTTTGGATTTTTCCTCTCCCCCCCTCCAATTCCCTTCATGATTTCTTTGTCTTTGTTGTCTTCCTCCATTAGATTGTAAGCTCATCGAGGAAAGAGACTGTCTTTCTTTTTTGCATTTGTGCCCCTACAGCTTAGCCTGACACTTAATAAATCTTTATTGACTAGCTGAAGTACCGACTACTGACGTAAAAGAAACTTATTGGGAAAATGAATTATGGGTAGACTGAGATAAGTCCCTGGAAAGGGTTCAGGAAATCAGAACTGAATGACATCTTTATACCATCTATCTTTCTGTAAAATGGATTGGAATTCCTGGGGATGCACTTGAGTTCACTCCCACCAGGTGTCCTTCAGCCAACCAAATGACAGTTTGTTTTTTGAAAAAACCATGCATAGGGAGCAGAGTCAAGATGGAGGCATAGAAGCAGGAGAATGCTGGGAGCTCCCCCCATAACCACCTCAAATACCTATAAAATAGCATTCTAAATACATTTTAGAGCTCCAGCACCCACAAAATGCCAGAGAAACACATCCACTGAAGGCAGCCCAGCAGGCTGACAGGAAAGGTTCATCCCAGCATGCTGGAACTGAGACCACCCCTGCATGAACATGGGGCTGTAGCCCCAGGGTGGCCAGGACAAGCAGTGGCTGGAGCTTTTAGGCGAGCAGATCACTGGCATCTGTGGCAGTTTCCAGAATCATTAACCCATAAGAAACAAGGACAAAGTGAAAGGTCAGTGGAACTTGGCTAAATTTGGGGGAAAGGAGCAGGTCCAGCCAACTGCCCCCAGGGCAAGAAGCAGTACAGTGGCCCTGTGGCTGCCTCCACATGGCTGCTTCAGAGCTCTGAGCCTGCAGATTGCAGGGGGGTCAAGTGATCATTCAGAGGCTAAGTGCTCTTGCCTTAACCTGCCTGGATCAGGATCTTGGTCTTGGGTGGTGGTCCTGAGGTGTGTGACCAGTGAGCCAAAGCTGGTGGGGGCTGCAGAGATGGTGGCCCCCTAATAACCCTGGCAGCTGCAAAAACCCCAGTGATTTGAGACAAAGCTCTCCCATCTGAAAGCACAGTTCTACAGGGCCCAAAAGTCAAGTAATTGACTGGCAACATGAGCAGGCAAAGGAAACAAAGCAAGCACAGCCATCCAACTTTAGATTCCTTTTTTGGGGACAAAAAGGATCAAAGCATGGAATGGGAGGAAGACAACATAGTCAGAGCTCCAGCACCAAAACCTTCCAAGAAAAATATAAATTGGTTAGAGGCCATAGAGGAGCTTAAGAAGGATTTTGAAAACCAAATAAGAGAAGTGGAGGAAAAATTGGAAAGAGAAATGAGAATGATGCAAGAAAATCATGAAAAGAGAGTCAACAACCTGACTGAAGAAAATAACACCTTAAAAAATAGATTAACTCAAATGGCAAAAGAGGCCCAAAAAGCCAATGAGGAGAAGAATGCCTGAAAAAGCCGAATTTGCCATATGGAAAAAGAATCTCAAAAGCTTGCTGAAGAGAATAATTCCTTCAGAATTAGAGTGGAGCAAATGGAAGCAAATGACTTTATGAGAAATCAAGATACTATTAAATAGATCCAAACAAATGAAAAAAAGGAGAAAACCATGTATGCCTTGGTTCTGACCAAAGTAAGACCTGGACCTGTGGGATAATTGTTGATTGAAGTTTCTGAAGCTACCCTTCACATTGTGCCACTTTCTATAGAAAGAAATGGGGGTGGAGAATACTACTATTGCTGTAATATGGGTCATCATCACCCTCACCAACCAGACTTTTGCTGATTAAAGGGAGAACCAATTTAGTGAAAAGGGGCATACCATTTATTACCGTGTCCACAGTGCACACACTTAGTGGTCAATTTGGCCATTCCTGGTGGCCCAATGGCATTTATGGATTGAATCAAATTTGAAAGGGATATACAAAGTCAATTTTTAAAATGATGGTGGCTAAGGATTCTGAATATGGAAAGCAAAATGCCAGCAATATAATATACCTTATGATAGTTAACTCTTCTCCATCATTTCATTTATCTCAGTTTCAGACATTATTGATATTTTATAATCTGTGAGGAAATCCACTGAACTTTTGTCAATGTATCATAGATGTGGAAATTAATTCCTTAATAATCCCATAGCCAATCCATAGCTTTAAAATCTGAAATGATTTTAGAGGACATCTAATCCAACCCCTAGATTTTCAGGTGAGAAAATTAAGACCTAGAAATATTAAGTGACTTGCCCAAGCTATTGAAGTGGTAGAGATTGTAATCAAACATACGGCCTTGGATTCCACCTATACTATTTTTTTTTCCTATATCACATCATTAGACTTTAATGACATCATTAGACAGACTTTTCTTTATTTTTCTTTATTATTTCTTTGTTATCATTATTGCTTCATTTTTTTTATTTGTGTAACCAAGAGCAATGCTCCCAATCAGGATTGTAGCAGAGTGCCTTTCTTAGCTAAATTACCTCTAAAGTGTCTTTCAACTCTGATGGTAAAGATCAAAGAAAAACAAACAGAAAAGTCATTTAGAAGCTATGTTCACAATTACAGTACTATTTTTGGTTAACTATCCTTTGGAATACATTTGCAAGATGCAGAAAGGGCTTCCATCTGTCCTGCTCTCAAAAGGATGGTCTTGAATTCCTAAAGCTCGGGACTATTGACATTTTTGGAGTGGTTCATGAGTTTAATTTAGTCCAATTGTGTTGTTGCCAGAGGATCAATCTAGGAGTTAATTTTGTTGATAATTAAATATGAAACAATATGCAAATCTTTGACATCTGGGAATACCTGGACACTGGATAAGAACTTCTGGAATTAATAGTGGTGACCTGCTGGAAGCAATAAATCCACATTAGCCTATATTATACAATCATTGAAAAAATGGAGCAGTCTGGAGGGAGGAATGCTGGGATGACATAAAGACTGTAAACATCTAGAGGAAGCTAATATTTGAATCATGGTACCGAGGCTGTTAGAATGGCATTTAGGCCCTGATCTCTTCACGAACTAGAAGACTGAACTCCTTGGTAGCATTCCTCATGCCAAAGTGGGAATGACAGAAAGTTTGAGGAAGGTGAAGTCAATTAGTTTCCCCCAGAACAGAGAAGCTAAGCCTAACAACAGAAGCAGAGGCAGGGATTAAAGTGGCCTATTGTCTGTCTTCTCACTTCTTCAAGTATGACACATATTGTAAAGGGAATAATAAGGCAATAAAAAAAAGGGGGACATAACATCCCATGGGTCTATAATGACTTCTTTGCTTCAACTGCAAATATAAGACATAATGACTCACTGGTGTCTCAGGAGAAGCATCCAAAACCAGGAGACAGAGAAGACGGCGTCAGAGAAAATGGTTCCATAGGATATTCAGTGTGAGACTGAACAGTTTGAAAAAAAAATCTTCCTCAGGAAAAATAAAATAAAATTTACTTTATAAGTTGAAACTTGTTTTAAGCTAAGTTTATTTTATTCTTTGGAGTCCTCGTTTTCAAATCAAAGCAAGCTCTCTGGAGGGCACTAAAACTGATTTCCTGCTGCGTTATGTCTAAGGATGCCATATTTGGAAAATGGCGGACTTGTCTGATCTCCCTGGCCTAAATCACCATTTTACCAGGAGATCACTGTCCTTCCCCTCAATCCCACCGCCACATGGCACTGGAGCATATGATTCCTCCCAGACTGTCTGGAAAAGCACCCAAGCATTTTTATATTGAGTTTTCCATCAGGTAGCTTCCTTTAATATCTTTCAGACCTACATGGAGCATTGACAACAAAGTAAGCCAGCCACCATTGCCGTGGAAACAAGCACAGATGTTTTGAAATATTCCTATGAATGGACCCACCAATGAGAAAATCCTGTATTTCTCTAATTATTTCAAATATTTTGCTGTCAGCTGTTTGCTCTTTGAACCCACAGATTATTTTTCACTCTGGGATCCTCATCCTCCTCATAATAGAAACACCAGAAAGGTTTTTTTGGTCCCATAATCTCAAAATGCAGAAATAAGAGTCTTCTTGAAAATCCCAGCCTGGGTTCTAATTCATCTATAATCACCATTTGAAACCTTATTTTTTTTCTTCTTTTTAATAACAGTCATCTCATAGCCTTATGGATGGCAAACTCTTTTCTGTGGGTGAAATGAAGTGTTTTCCACTGGAATCATTTTCTTCGAATTGGCCAAAAAGACATTTTCCATTTAATAAGTGTGAGGAGTCTTGCATAACCCTGCTCTAACAATTATGCAAACAAGCCCTAGACACTTTCTTTCCTCATTTCCTTAATATTTATGTTCCCCTTTAGAGCAAATATTGTTGTTAACCACATGAACACATTGGATTGTGTGTGTGTGTGTGTGTGTGTGTGTGTGTGTGTGTGTTTAGGTGTATGTGTGTATATTTTCTTTCTTTTTTCCCTTGTCTATGTGAATGTTGTTTCATAAATCAATGCTGAGAAATGGATTTTACCTGCCTGGTGTTCAAGGTTGGGAATAGATTATAGGGGTCTTTTCCCTTTCAGGCTTTGTTGAAAGAATATCAATCAACCCAAACTGCTGTGGCCTAAAGTTGAAGCAGAAAGAGATTGGCCTGTGAGTTTAGCTGATGGGGTCAGGTAAAGAATTTTGCCTGGGGAGAAAATTGACTGTTTGCTTACTTTCAATACTAACTTACATAGTTGCTTCCATTTTCTGATAAGATCATGGATTCGGAGATTTCCAGTTGAAAAGGAAACTGTCTAATCAGATCTCCTGGTTTTCCAGAAGAGGAAACAGAGGCTTGAAGAATTTCCCCAAGGGCACAGGCACAAAGGCCTATTAGGATGGGTAATAGAATAGAGGGAGAAAAGTCACATTTTGTGGGGGGGGGAAGGAGGAGGAGGAGAGGAATTAAATTTACCCTAATTTACAGTTATCATGTTTAATCTCGAATTTGCATTTATTTTATTTGCTTTAACTGTGGGCTTTAATGAATTGTTCTCTGGATTGAGTATGATAGAGATTGGGAGGAGTGCTTTAATTTGCCTTCTGTTATTGTTTCATTACACGAATTATATTGATTCCCTTAAATTGTCCTTGTTTCAAAACTAGCTTGGGTGCAGACATTAGGTGGAGGGACCAAAATGTCTCTAACTTGTTTAGTTGGCTGTCTGATCAAAATGCAGATGGTAGAACACCTCTTTGCTCAGCCTAAATGGATCCTTTACAAGGTTTCTATTAAATTCATAGGATGATAGGATCATAGATTGAAAACTGGAAGAGGCCATCTTGTCCAAGGCCCTCATTTTATGGTTCTTTGAACTCTGAAGAAAGGAACTAACACCAGAGATATACAGTTGAAAGAGACCTTAGAGACCATCTGAACCAGGGATGGGGAACCTGTGGCCTCCAGGCCAGATGTGACCCTCTAGGTCCTTAAGTGTGACCATCTAGATCCTTAAGTGTGACCCTCTAGGTCCTTAAATGTGACCATCTAGATCCTTAAGTGTGACCCTCTAGGTCCCTAAGTGTGGCCCTTAAGGGCCTGAATTGAGGACCTAGAGGGTCACATGTAGTCTTGAGGCCACAGGTTCCCCACCCTTGAATCTAAACCAACTCCCTCACATAAATATTCTTATTTACATAGTTACTTCAATGCCTCTAAGATAGCATGGCTCAGTGGATAGGGCAATGGATTTTGATTCAGAAAACCTGGATTCAAACTGCACCTATGACATTTACCAACTTGTCTGACTCTGGGCAAGCAATTAAACTACTCTGTGTCCTTGTTTCCACATCAGTAAAATGGAGGAATTGCAATCAATAGACTCCACAACCCCATCCAGCTCTAAATCTTTGGTTTAAGGACTAGGGATTTCATTTGTTTGGCATTCTTTCCACTCAAAGTTGTAGCTACTAGTTTTTATTCCTAGAACAAGAGATTTATAAAACTAGCCCTTGATTCAGTGAAGGTGGAATGGAGGGGTAGAGGCTTATGTGTCCTCAGGCTGCTGATGGGTCCTGGAGAATAAGCAGAGCTGACCTGGAGAGGAGGAATTTGTTGTGGGGGAGTATGATCACTGGAGATGAAGTGTTTCTACATTTCTGGTAGACTTGTAAGTTATATTTGCAATTTTAAATTTCAGCAACCAGGGACAAAGTCTTAACCACCCCACCCTAGTTGTGTGAGCCTATTGTTTCACAGTTTCTGGGTCTCCCAAAAGATTATGGTGGTCTGATAGCCAGTGTTCTGTTATTGCACAGGCCTAAATTTATCTTAATAGATTCTTGGAGAACAGAAATATAGCTTTGCCCTATAATCAAAATTTTTCACAAAGATTCATCCTAGATTATGCTGTACCAACATAGCCCTGGAAAACCTAGAGTTACTTCTATGCTGTGATGATGCATCAAAGTAAGAAGATTCAAGTTGGAGGAGTTAGAGTTTTCCCCACTCCACCACAAATGGAGTCCAAAATATATACATATTTTTTAAACCACTATTTCTCCTGAAGAACTTAGTTCACACAAACACTGCACCTTCATTATTCAGAGGTAAGGTAGTATAATGTTCTGCAATAGAAAGAATACCTTCAAAATTATGAAAGAAGTATGTGCTAAATGCAGATAAACACACACTTGCACACAAATATACACCACACATACATATACACACAGTCCTCTCATAGAAAGATGGAAACTCAGCAAATTTCCTAACACATAGTAAACATTTAATAAATGTTCTATCTGTCTGTCTATCCAACCATCTGTTTCTCTATCTGTGTCTGTCTATCTATCATCTATCTATCTATCTATCTATCTATCTATCTATCTATCTATCTATCTATCTCCTGTCTATCTATCTATCTATCTATCTGTTTTATCTATCATCTATCCATCTATCATTGTCATAGTCATATATAAATCCTGGACTGATACAGGTATACTCTGTCTCTCTTTCTCTCTCTCTCCCCCCATAAACATGTCCATTTACATGAACACAAGCATATATGTGGATATATGCACATAGACACATATATGTGACAGACATGTATATATACATATATAGTATCTCCTCATGTATGAACATATTGTCTCCCCTGGGTGAATATAAGTTCCTTGAGTGCAGCTACTGATTCACTTTTGAATCTGCATCCCCATTGCCTAGTTCAGTGCCTAGTACACAATAGGTACTTAATGCTTACTGTTGATTGGTTAGTCTTAGTTACTGGAAAGATAAAGATCCAGTCAAATCTTAGTGATTGGAGGGACCTCATTGGACTTTGGGCACAGTGATATTAGGGCACCAATAGGAAGAGGACTGTTCACCTCGACCTAATGCTTAAGTTTGCTGGACTCTTGTCACACCTTCTAGTTCAGCACAAAGGACATCTGGATTGTCTGTTGGACACATCAGAGCAATTCATCAGTGCAAACAAGAATAGGAGCCTAGAAATTCCTAAGAAAAGCATCAGAATCTCTCTCTGGTCCATCTAATTGACTTCTCATTTCTGATGTTGCAAGCAGGGAGGCTCCAGAGGTTGGCGATGATCCCTAATTAGGTATGACATAGAGGGGAAAGCTTCCATTGTTGCTTGGAAGATTCCAGATATGAGTGGCTCCTGATAAAGGAAAAGGGCAAGTGTTTTAGGCACATAAGAGGTTTGAATAGAGAAAGAGAAGCCTCTCCCATGTAAGACTTGTAAATCTCAGAGTGCCTCCCTTCCCAAACAGAAGTTTCCATACCGTGCTAACCAACAGGAACATCTAGAGAACCTTATCATCAATAGAAAATCCTGCTCCTTGTTTCAAACTTAACCTGGTGAGCCCTTCTTTGAGTGAGCATATACTTCACTTTATATAAGTAAAAAATCTTAATATAAAGTAGGGCCAAAGCATTTAGAACTAGCAAGTATCGTAGAAACTGGAAAGCATCTTATATTTCATCTTGTCCAACTACTTTATTTTATAGAAGAAGAAAAAGAAGCCCAGTGAAGTGAAATAATTTGTCCAATATGACATAGACAGATAGAAAGAAAGAAAGAAAGTCATAGATCAAGGTTTCAAGCTCAGATCCTCTCTTTCCAAATCCAGTGCTCTCTGAACCAAATATATCCTGGAGCCTCACCAAACTCAGTTACTAGGTCTAAGAGACGAGACTGATTTCTTCAGGGCTGAAGACCATGCCTAATTTATCTTTCTATCTATTATCTAAGTAGTATCTTTCACTTAGTAGGTGGTAACTAAATATTTATTGAATAAATAACGCATACGATGGCTTCAGAAGAGGGGAAAATTACATCTAGTGGAGGAAATCAGGAATTGCATTGGAGCAGGGCCTTGCAGGATAGATAGTATTTTGATTGTCAGAGGTGGGAAAGCTAGGCGTTCCAGGTAGTTGGAACCTTATGAAAAAAGGCATGGAGGCAGAACAGCATAGGATTGCCATGGGAGACATATAATCTATTTTTGTTGAAGCTTTGAATTCATTAAGTAGTCTGTTGGGAAGACAGAACCAAATGATGAAAGACTTTCAATGGCAGGTTATGAGGTTTGAATGTCCTTAAGAAAGCAGTGGAGAGCCTTTGAAGGTGTTTGAATAAGAAGATAGAGTGGTAGGAGATTTATTTTAGGGAAAAAAAATTATCTGAAAGCACTATGTAGGATGTACTGGCAGGGGGTGGGGGAGACCAGAAAGGAGGAAGTTGTATATTCCCTCAGGCTATTATAGAAATTTAGGCAAATCTCAATGGGAACCTGTACTGGTGGCAGTGGAATGGGGTGGAGTAAAAGCAGATGTGGGGAGAACCGATGTACTACTAATAATTATTATTGTAATAATTGTAGCAGCTAACATTTATATGGCACTTCAAGATTTGCAAAGTCCTTTAAATGTATTGTATCATTTGAACCTCTCCAACAACCTTGTAAGATAGGTGCTAATTTATTATACCCATTTTACAGCCCTTAGGAGATTTTCAAGTTGATCCTCTAATCCAATGGTTCTCAACCTTCTTAATGCTATGACCCTTTAATACAGTTCCTCATGTTGTAGTGACCCCCAACCATAAAATTCTTTTCATTGCTACTTTATAACAGTAATTTTGCTACTGTTATGAATCATAATGTAAATATCTGATGTGCGAGATGTATTTTCATTGTTACAAATTGAACATAACCTACAGGTTAAGAACCGCTGCATCTTTCTCCAATATCAAGGAATCTTAACTTTAGATCTAGAAGGAGCCTTAAAGGTCAATGAGTCCAACCCCCTCCCCCCTCCTCCATTTTATAAATTTGGAAATTTAGTCATAGAGCAATTAAGTAATTTGCCCAGAATCCCACAGCTAGTAAGTGTTTGAAGAAGGATTTGAATGAAGGTCTTCCTGATTCCAAGGTCAGTGCTCCATCCTCTATACCACCAGAGTTTCAAAAAGCAGACAGTGGTTAAAAATGTCAAGAGAAATAGAAAATTCAAAGAGGTTGGAGATTGAGCAGGAACCATTGGATCTAGTGTTTAGGAGGCCATTTTGAGCTTTGGGAGAGTGGTGGGATTGGAGGGGCAGAAGCAAGATTTGAAAGGAATTGAAGGGAATGATTGCCTTGGTGAGGAGGAAGAGGCAGAAAGTACACACCATTCTTTCTAGATATTTGGCAGTGAAAGGAAGGAAAGAGCTGATAGTAGCATTAAGTGGTAGCTGATCTCAAAAGAGACAGATAATATCAGTAAAGAGAACAAGAGTTTAAAGATGTAGGAGAGAAAATAACTAAGATTGAGGGTGATGTAATTGGATACAATTGGAAGGGTTAGACTTCTAGTGAAATAAAGAGGAACAGATAAGTGAATTTGCAGGGAACTTTAGAAACAGAAAGGCAGATGATTTGCAAGAATTCAAGTCTGATGGTCTTGGGATGCTCAATCAAATAGGACTGAAGACATTTGCAAAGAGTGATGGAGACCAGAGTCTGGTAAGAAGCTTAAAAAAGAGAAAAGACAAAAAGTTGACAACAGCTGCTGGGGGGAATTCAAAAGGGACGTTTACAGAGGATGGATAAAAGGCTTTTGCTGAGCAAGAGTGCAGACCCAACCCATCTAGAATCAAATAATACAAATCTATAGTGGGGCCCCTTGGCCTGGCTTCAGCCATATGAGGGCAAAAAGAGTGAATAATGGAGTCTGCCCTGCCTTGGGAATTGGGGAAATTGGTGCCTTGGGAGATCAAGGAAGCAAGAGAAGCTAGGGTGTCAGCAAAAGTACTAACTACAGGATGCAGTCTGGGTAGGAAGGAGAGTGAAGAAAGGCAGATGGGCTGGGGCAATAGGGAGAGATCAAGGGGCTGGAGGGGGAGATGAGCATAAAGCAGGGTCAATAAGAATGAGAGATAGGATGCGTAGGAAGACAGTATGCCATGTTAACAGAGGAAGATTTCAGAGTTTGGGTGTTTGGAGGTGAAGCAGTTTATAAGACAATGGAATCAAAGTTTGAAAATGGAAAAGGACCTCACAGGTCACCTAGTTCAACTGTCTCAGTAAACTGAGACAAAGAGAGATAAAATGATTTCTCCAGGTTCACACAAGTTGTGCATGGCAGAACAAGGATTGGAACCCAGATCTTCTGATTCTAGATAGCATGTTCTTTCCACTGAACTGAGCTTTACATTGAATAATGAGATCTGAGATAGTAGTCTTTGACCAAAACTTGAATAACATTTTCAAAACTCTCAATATATTCTATACTTAAGTGGACCTTAATATCGTGAAATTGGACATGTAAGTGCTTATGTACAGTAGGACAGTGATTGGAGTTAATCCAGGTAGGTGTCCTCCCTCCAGCCCCAAAATGAATCAGTTGTCAAGTCTAAATAATTTCATCTCTGTGTCTCTTGTATCTGTCCCCTCCCCTCCCCTGCACTCCATCATAGCTCAGGCTTTTCTCATTTTTCCTCTGGATTACTATAATAGCTTCCCAATTGCCTTCCTTTCCCCTTCAGCTCATCCTTCGCATAGCTGATGAAATAATCATCTTAACGCACAGATCCTACTGTGTTACTCTACTGCTCAAAAATCTTTGATGGCTCTTTATTGCCTGTAGGATAACAAGCCTGACATTTATAGCTTTCTACAGTCTGATTCTAATGTGCTTTTTCCTTACTCCAAATTGGAATAGCAGTTACATCCTACCCTCGTGTACTGTCTTCTGCCTCCATGAATTCACAGAGATCCCCTATGCTTGGATCCCATTACTCCTTCCTCTCTGCCTGGTGAAAATCATGTCTTCTTTAGTGACTTGTGGTTTGCCCAGTTTTTCTGTTTCATGTATAATCTACCTAAGCACATATAAGGCAAATAAAAAAAATGATCTAGATCCCAGTCTCTCCTTCCTACCCCCCCCCCCCCCAAAAAAAATCCAGGGCAATATTTTCTTTGCTCTTACTAATTTTCACATATGAACAAATGTTAAATAATGGGGTATGTTATTTACTAATTCAATTTAAGAAGCATTTATTAAGCTCCCGTGATGTGCAAATTACTCTATCAGGACTTGAGAGGCTCCACAAGCATAGAAAAAAATAATGCAGTCTATGCTTCAGAGAATATTATAGTCCTAGGACATGATATGGAAATAGATTAATTAGAACAGAAAGTCAAAGCTTGTCAGTTGGAATACACTGATTGTAGATCTTAATATGAACTTTCAAATGAAGAGAGATAATAAGCCATTAATTAATTAATTAGATAATTGATCATGATAATTTGTATTACTATGCATTAAAATAATATAAAATAATGTGCAGTATTAATAATAATGACAATAATTATTATTATTAAATAATAGATTTAGAGCTTGAAGGAAACTTGGAATTTACATAATCCATCCCATTCATTTTACAGATGGGGAAACTGAGGCTAGAAGGGGTAAGTGATTTATGAAGTCACATAGATGGCCCTAGGTCCTCTGATTACCAATTCAGGCTCTCTCTACCATACCACCTCTGTGCAAAGAACCAGGCTAATGTACCTTTCCTAGGAAAAGAGAGAAAAGTTCTGTGTCACATGTTGCCAGAAGGTAATACGAAACATAGAGTATTTGGAAATATTTTTCCCAAAAATTCAGCTCTACAGTGGCCAAGAAATCTTATCAGTCTCTATTCCCTGTGTCATTTTATGAGAATGAAGAACACTGGGTCCTACGTGGTCCTTGAGCAAATAAATACCATGGGATATGACTTACTAAGCAATGTCTAAAAATTGTGAAATAACTCAGAAGGACTCTGGAAAAAGTTCCTCTCCCCCATATTTATAGTTACTAAATTATGTCTGATGGCAATCTGAGCCAACATGGGCCTGCCATCCCATTCATAGGAAGGCCCAGCAATGTCTGGAGAATGATTGAAAAGCCAAGACAGTCAGCAAACATCTGTTAAGCACTTACTGAATGCCAGGCATAGTGCTCAGTGCTGGGAATACAAAGAAAGACAAAATCACAAATATGTGTTTTTACTCCCTGCCCTCAAGGAGTTTTGCATTCTAAGGGAGGAAACAGAATACCATTAGTTATGTATATACAAGATACATACAGAGTAATTAGAAGGTGATCTCAGAGGAAAGGAAGTCCCACTAAGATTTGAACTGAGTCTTGAAGGAAGCCTGGGAAGCCGCAGGGAGGAAATGAGGAAATACTGTATTCTAGGCGCTGGGGACAGAGTGTCCTGTGTGAGGAACTGCAAGTATTCCAGTATAGCTGGAGGAAGGTGAAGTATAAGAGAATGAATGTTCTCTCTATTTTCTTTTGGGTGAAAGAGGAGGAGGACATTGATGGATCCTTCCTGTGAAGCTCAGGGATCACCATTGTTTGCCATAATCAATTGTTCTTGAGTCACCTCAGTCAGATGGAGTGCCTCATCTCAGTGCTGGGAGCCAATTACTTTCCGAATTATAGAAGGAGCAAGCTGAACAGTTGCTCCAACAATACTGTGTATGCTCTTCCTCGTACCCTTTTCTGTCAGCTCTCTCAAAACCACAGTACTATGGGGGAGGGATGGTCTAAATTGAATCATTAACCTTCATCATCAGAGTTTTTCTCATATACACAAACAGAGTCACCCAAGGATGTGATTCAGTCTGAATACGAAATGTGGCTAGCCTAAGATGCTGTCATATTCCCATTTTAGAACAGGAATATAATTATCATGCCTAGCTGAGCACTCTACAGAAGGTGAACCAAATGATGGTACCAGAAGGCATAAATAATTGGGATTAAGTCCTCGAAGGAACGTTAGAATGATTTTTATAATTTGGTCCTAATGTGAGCTTCTGCGGCTGGCTTGCCAGCAAGCTTGGGATTGCTTGGCACTGAATGAGATTATTGGGTCATGGCGGGCCACACTCATTGTCAGCAACATTTAAGCCACCTACGCCATTTGGAAGACATTTCAGTCAAGGTCATCAGCACAGACTGACGTCCCATTACAGGGAACCATAGAGCTTGGATAAGAGAGAGGAACAAATGGAGAGAAATGGCAGCAAATGAAAGCAGTCCTGTTGATTCATAGTGTGTACTATGAAGGTCTGTGGGCCTGGCTCCTTCATTCCCATAAAAAGAAAGTGACTCTTCAGTCATTTCCTCTGCCTAGTCCTCCCCAGGCAATTAGGTCAGCATCCTTTGGATGATAGGGATGCCTGGCATTTTCTCCCATTATACTACATGTAGCTCTGAGCCAAGGCAATGCCAGGAAGTGGGCTTGCCTTTGATTCTTATCTCCAAAGGCAGGGATAATTTTTGATATAGTTTTTGCATATCTATATTGGCTCATAAGCCCTCAATTAGTGTTTTTTCTCAATGAACTTTCTCTGTTACTGAGCTTCACCCTCTCCCTTGGGGTTAGGAGGAAAGGAGCAGAAGTGTTCAAAGCCAGGGCCAGCTCCCTTTGCAACTGCTTCCAAATCTGGTTCTCTTGCCTCCTCTTAGCCCTTCCACCCTCCCTGGTAGAACTATAGAGACTTGAAGTCAGGCAGAGGCAGTTTTTTTTGGGGGGGGCGTACGTGTTGTATTGACACCCCACCCCTCCAAATAAATTCTATTGTTTGAATCTTTGTCCTCATCCTGCCAATAAAATCATTTGCTAAAATCTCTAGATTCAATCTCTGTAGAATCCTTTGTGTCTGGCCCTATGTCTTTGTTCTCAACACCAGCATCCATTCTAGTACAGGTCCTTGTTACCGAGCACTGGACTATTGCAATCAGCTCCTGTAAGATATTCCTGGGTCCACTTTGTCACCCTCCAATTCATTATTCATACTGCTACCAGAATGAGGTTTCTAATGGATAGACCTGTTTAAGCCTCTCTTTGGCTCAAATGCTTTCTATAGCTATCTATTTGTTACTCTGAACAATTTGAAGTTATCTGCCTGACATTCAAAACCCTTTACAATTGGACACTACTCTATCTTTTCAAGCCCTTTGTAGATCCTATGCTATAGCACTTATTAAACCCTAGGCAAGTCACTTACTCTCTTTCAGCCTCAATTTCCCCATCTGTAAAATGGAGATAATAATAGCACTGACTTTTCAGGGCTGTTGTGAGGATCATATGAAATGATAAAGTACTATATAAATACTAGTTATTGTTATTAGCTATTATTATTAATTTAAGAAATCAATATTCATTTCAAATTAATTCAACAAACGCTTAAGTGCCCATCATGTGCAATAAATCAAGGACACAAAAGTGGATGCAGCACAAAATCAACTATCGAGCAATTTACAATTGCTGATGGTAGGTTAGGAAATAGGAAAAATATGACTAAGAATAGCTTAGGGGACTGATCTCTGGAGGATATATTTGACTAAATGTCATCTCACCTCATCAACATTTTCATGAAAATTTTCACTAAATTGGACCAAACTGCAGAAATCTCATCAGTTAGAGATTCATTTTGGTTAACAAAACTCTACTGGAATCCTACTCCAATGATTCATGGTAATGCCAATGCAATACCCATAGCAGCCAGTATGAATATGCATGCGTATTTCCAGGGTAGATTCGCAAAATATGATCAACTCTCTTCCTCAAAGGGAAAGCCGAAATATTTATTCAAAACATCATTAAAATAACAGGAGGTAAGATTTAACAAGGTACCTCATCACTAATCCAGACAGCACTGACATCTTAAACCTTCTTTCTGTTAAGCCTCCCCTAACAAGTGACAAAGCAAGTTCCCCTAGGCAAGTTCCTCCCTCCAACCCCTAATGCTTGCTTCTCTCTCTGCCTCTCTCTCTCTCTTTCTCTCTCTCCCTCTTTGCCTCTCTCTCTCTGCCTTACTCTCTGCTTTCTGCTCCTCTGCTCTGCTGCTCTCACTCTCTGCTCCTTGTGCAAGCTCCTCTCACACTCAGTTCCACATGACTCAGGCTCACATGTGAATCAGCTGTGGAATAGGCCAGAGTTCAAAGCAGGTCCCATAGACCTACAGGGAAGATCTTCCTATTTCATTAACATTATACTCATCTTGACATGGAGGAAGACTTGGGTTCCTGAACTTTGTGATAGTCAAGGACAAGATCTATTGAGTTGGAACAGCTTAGAATATAATCCTAATAGCACCTACCTCCCAGGGTTGTTGTGATCATGAAATAGATAATTTTGATATTTTTCCAGTATTAAGATATTGCATAAATAATAAATATTATTATTATTATTATTTTATTGGTATCATTATTATTGTTACTACCACCATCATCCCAGTGACAAACTGAGTTTTTTGTCTGAGCACTACACTTGCTAAATATGAAGTTCATTAACAGTAGACTGGCTACTAGATGATGAATTCTTTGAATATGGTTACTTATGAAACAAAGAAAAATACATAATGACCGTTAGTCCTACACAAACCCTTTTAGCTATTACAGTGATGATAACAGAATGTCAGGAAAAAAGATAGACTGTGGTAAGAATTTATGGGTTTCTGAGTTCCTGTATATATTGATCTTATTATTGGAACACTACAGGAAAGGTCTTTGTCCAATGACTAGCCACAAGCACTATCCTCTCTAAGGTTACCTTCCATCTACTTTGTGTTTATCTTGCATGTTCTGATTTACATATGTTTTCTCCCTCATTAGAAGGTAAGCTTCTTGAGGACAAGAAGGATTCTTGCTTTTCCTCTGTGTCCCTATGTAATGGTAATGAAATTTGAAGATCCCTTTGTGTTGGAAAGCTGAAAGGTACTTAGTACCTAGTTTCAAATTAAGCCTCTGTTAAAGAAACAGAAAGTATGAACCTCTTTTGATGATGTAACAGGAAGGGGCTGAACAGGGAACTCCTGTTGCTGACATAATAGGAAGGGGCTGAACAGGGAGGGGCAATACTGTATATAAGGAAAAACCACAGGTGGGAAAGTCAGAACTTCTTGGGATGAGCATCTGAAGGGTGGGCTGCTGCTGCTGGACTGGAACTTCTGTGGAGAAAGTGATTTTGATTTTGAGAATGGAGCTTGTGGTGCTGAAGACTTCCAAGGACCAGCCTGAGCTGCTATGAAGTTGCTGAGGATTTCCAAGGACTAGCTGGAGCTGCCAGCCAGAGCTGCCAGAAGAAGCATGACTGTGGTGTTGATACTTTGTCTGTCTGTGGCTCTGTTAAGTTTTTTCTTCCCAGGAACAGAAACTGTGAAGGACTTGAGGTGGACTGGACACTGTGAGCTTCAATATGGAGTGGGAACTGCATGGAGAGCTGGACAGGGAGCTGGGAGCTGTCTGCCTTTGAACTCAGTTGGCAGTTGGTTAGATTTGGGCGGGAGCTGGAATCATGGAAGAGAAATCATGGAAGCTGAAAGCCTGCCCTGAGTCAAGATGAAAAGACCTCCCTGTGGGTACTGAACAGTGACTGAAATTATAATTTACTAGTGACCTAGGGGTGGATGGCTTGTGTATTTCCCACTACCCCTTAAGAGGGTACTGAGTAGTGACTGATGACTGAGTAGTGACTGATGATTGAATAGTGACTGATGACTAAATAGTGACTGATTTGTAACTTAGTATGCCCCAAGGGTGGAGGACTTTGACCTGTTGTATTTTATGAGTTACTAAGTGATTGATTGACTAAATGATTGTACTTTGTTTGAAACTATGTGACCACTTTGGTGAAAACTGTGTGGCCATTTTAGTGTTAAGTTATTGAGTTGTGACATGTGAATGCTGTATTTTCATTTTCTGTGATAAGCTGTAACATTTTGAATGCTGTAACCTTGATTTTTTGTGAATGTTTTGCTCTGATTTGTTAGCGATTAAGAAGAGTGTTCACTATACTATGTAATCAGAACCTTGAAAGCTGTTCACAGCAACATTCCTCTGGAAAGCTGTTTGTACTTGGGTTTACACCCTATTGCTTAACACAGTACCTGGTACATAGATAACATTTATCGATCAACTGATTGACTCATGATCCTTCTATAGGAATTAAACATGATAACTACTCTATTGGTGAAACCAGACAATATCAGTAAGTTGAAGCTAAATGAAAAATTGATCCTCAGGCTCTCCTTGGAGAGGCAAATAAAGGAAATTGTCATTAGTTTCAGTGTTCAAGAAATAACAGAAAGAAGCCTCTTTTATTGGAACCCTTTTTAACAGTGTTTGCTATAGCACTCTACATTAATATCCTTCAGTGTCCCAGTAGATTCTAAGCACAACAAAAGGAGGGACTGTGTTTTATCTTATCTGAGTATTTCCCTGGACAGCTAACATAATTCTCTGTTCAGTGGAGACACATAAATAACATGTGTGGAATGAATGAATGAATGTATCCTAGGAAGATGAAAATAATGATCAATTCTTCAAGAATTTGTTTATTTCTTTGTTTATTTATTTAGCTTACAAAGGTAGGGAACTTTTCTGTCTCTGTAGCCCTACTGTAAGGCTAGGTATGGTTCTTTCAAATTATAACAGGTTGCACCTAAGTATCCCTCCACCCTTAAAAATTATAATATAGAGTGCTAGGTACAATTTTCTTTTGATTGGACTGTATTTCCTAATCATCTGGTAGAAATTGTGTTCAGCAGACTGTGGAGGAGTTTATCAGAGCTCATAGCAGTGTGCAGCATAAATAGTGCAAGCTCTGAGGTGACTGCCAACTAAACAATGACTGTAGAAGTGTGTGAATTAAAGTATCAGAAGCCACAAGAATTAAACCAAAGTGAGAAAAGGAAAGAGGATAACAATGGTGCATTAAGCACAATGGGGATGATGACTTACTTTAAACATAGTTAATACTATGGTAAAAAAAAAAAAGATGTCTTGTGAGGATGTATGGGCATGAGACAGGAATAGACTTTCTGGACAGAATAACCTTCTGGAACAAAGAATCCAAAGGCACAGTAAGGTTCAGGGAAATAAATATTGGTGGCAAACAATGGGTTGGTCAATCAATCAAAAACATTTATGAAGCATCAATATTATGTCCTAACTACTATGAATAGAAGAAAAATTGAAAAAGTTCCTGCCTCAAGGTCTTTATGTTTGATCAGAGTAAACAACACCTTATGCGTATGCCCCCCAAATCTCAGTGCAATTTTATGATTTAATAGCTTGGAATGGCACTAAGACTTTTGGAACATGCTGTGTATGCCAAGTTCAGAGAAAGAAATTTAAGGGGGAAAAGCATTAGCCTCTGGGGAAGAGGGAGTCTCATACAGGAGGCAGTGCTTGAACTAGGCTTTAGAAGAAACTAGAAAGTCTAAGAGATGGAGGTGAGGAGGGAGTGCATTCTAGGCATGAAATGCAAGATGGCTGGAATGAAGGGTGTGTGAAGTGTCATAAGGCTGGAAATGGCTGTAACCAGGTGGTGAGTCAGGTTCTAATTGCCAAATGATCTTGTATTTAATCCTAGACACAATAGGAATACATCTGGGCTTCCTAAGACACTTGCATGACATGACATACTTTAGGAACATCACTTTGTCCACCATCAGGATTGGAGGAATGGGAGGACACTGAAACAGAGTAAACAACTCCTTGGAGTCAAGGAGACCAATTAAGAGAACATTGCAATAGTCCGGGTGAGAGGTGATGAGAGGGTGAACGAGGATAGTGTGTGTCTGAAGGGAGAAGAGTATGGATGCAAGAGATATTTTGGCATTCAATTTTATTTGAGATATGGGAGAGTAAGGAGCCAGCAGGGATTCTCAGGCAAGTCAGTTAATGGAAGAAGAAACAGTTATGTCCACCCTGGAAAAGTCCAATGAGCAACATAACAACATAATTGAGCAGCGTTGGTGACCTTGTGAGCAGATGGTCTCTGGGGTCCTTCCAAAATCATAATTTTATGACACTTGCACAAATCCCTGATTTCCCACAAGGGGTAATCCAAATCTCTGAAATTTCTGCTTATTTTGACCAGAAATATGTTTAGCCTTTTGATTACTTTTGGCAAGGAGAAACACAAGGAACTACAATGGACCATCATTCAGATACTTTCTTTTCCAATTTCTTTTTAATACTTTATCTCCACCCTTAATGGTGTTTTTTCCCCTGTAATTTTTCTTTCCAAATAAACCACCCTTGAAATTAGGTTTTGAAGCACCACTCAGCATTTAGGGGTCTTTGGATCACACTCGTGTTCTAGCAAAGTGGTATAGTGGGAGACAAGTGAATTTCCATGAGAAATTCTGAGCTATCGACCTCCTGTCTCTTTCTCCCGCCTTATACGACCGGCATCTTTCCACTTGCCAGTTTATTTTTTTGTTTGTTTCTTTGCTTAGACTTAGAGATGGACTTCACTATGTAACACGATTTCAACACAGAAACAGGGATTTACTTAAGCACCTATAGGCTCTATGCACTGTGTTAAATTCTGAAGTTACAAAGGAAGACCAGACAGTTTCCGTTCTCAAGGAACTCACGGTCTACTGGGAGAGACACTATGCAGACAATTATGTACAAACAAGAATATAGGAAAACTGGGAATCATTTCAGGGGGAAGAGGATTAAATTAAGGGTGACTGGGAAAGATTTCTAACAGAATGTAAAAATTTAGCTGAGACTTGAAGGAAGCTGGAGAAACCAAAGTGTAGAGATGAGGAAGAAGACAGGTCCAGGATGGGGAGCTGCCATTGAAAATATTCAGAGTTGGCAGATGGAGTATCTTGTGTGAGGAACAGCAAGGAGATCAGCAGATTATATGGAAGGGAATAAAATATTTTTTAAAAAGAGTCTAGAAATATAAGAAAAAGGCAAGTTTTTAAGGACTTTGAGAGCCAAGGGATTTTATATTTGTTCTTGAAGGTAAGAGGGAGCCCTTGGAGATTATTGAATAGGGTGATGACATGGTCAGACCTATACTTTGGAAAAGATCAGTTTGACAGCTGAGTGGGGAGTGGATGGGAGCCCAATTAGCAAGTTATTTCAATACGCAGGGAAATGATGATAAGGCCTGAACCAGGGTGGGAAGCAGTGACAGAGGGGAGGAGAGAAAGATATACACACACACACATATACATATACACATCCAAATCTGCATGCACATATATGCATATACATGTTTATATATGTACACATATACACATAGATAGATACACAATCTATATTATATGTATTTGTATATATTTGTGTGTGTATATGTATAAATATATATATGCATATATGATGTTATGATGGCAGAAATGATAGAACTTGACAACAGTGGACATGGTGGGTTGAGGATGATGGCTACATGCCCCTAGGTTTCTAGCCTAGGTGACTAGAAGGATCAGTACTACTACACCCAGTGGTACTAGAGGAATTATGATTTTTTTTTTGGAAGAGGAGTGCATAATATTTTCAATTTTGGACATGTTGAGTTTAAGATGCCTCAGTTCAAGATGCTTGATAGACAGTTGTGGATGTGAGATGAGGTCAGAAGAGAGGTTGGGGCTGGACACCCAAGTGAAATAATATTGAGGAAGAAAAGAAGGCTCAGGACAGAGCCTTGAGGGGCACCCATGATGAATGGGCATAACCCGGATGAAGATCAAGCACAAGAAAGAGCAGTCAGATAGGTAGGAGAACTAAGAGAGAAAATCTAGTATTATGAAAACCAAGCAAGAAAAAAGCATCAAGAATTGTCAACAGTGTCAAAAGCTACAGAAAGGTCCAGAAGGATGACAATGGAGGAATGGCCATTAGATTTGACAATTAAAAACATTGGTAACTTTTGGAGTGAGTATTTTCAGTTGAATGACGAGGTCAGAAGTCAGACTGCAGAGAGTTAAGAAGAAAGTGATAGTACAAAATAGTGGAAGCTCTAAATGTGGATTTAGAGCTTAAGGGGCCCTTGGGGAACATAGACTCTAATCCCCTAGTTTTACAAAATAAGGAAAATGAAGCCTAAAGAGGTTAGATGACACACCTGGTCACATATTTTGCATGTCTTTGCCAGGAAATGAACTCAGATCTTCCTTACTTTGAGATTGGGGGTGGAGAAGAGAAATGGGAAGAAGGTAAGATAGAACATCTACACAGATCATAGTTCAAGGAGGGTGAGAGTACTAACAGGGGGATCAGAAAAGGCTACGTGTAGGAAGCAGTATCAACTGATCCTTGAAGGGAGCTAAGAATACTAAGAGGTGGTGGTGAGGAGGAGGGTGTAATCCAGGCTGGGGTGCAACTTATTCAAAAGCATGGAGATGGGAGATGGAATTATAAGCTTAAGGAACAGCAAGAAGGCCAGCTGTGGTGGATCACAGAACGTGTGAAGAAATGTAGTGTGAAATAAACCTAGACAAGGTAGAACTTGAGGATGTAGGAGTGCTACTCTTTGGTACAATCCAATTAATTGAGATCTTCAGGAAAAGTTAGAAAATTTCAGAGGTGGAAGTTATCTTGCAGGTCACTTAGTATAACTCTCACTAAGCCATCTGTGATATCCATAATATGACTTATTTAGCCTCCATTGAAAGACCTCCAGTAATAAAGACCCAGCAACCACTTACCCCTTTCCACCAAGGAAGACAGTTCTATTTTGGCGCAACTGTAATCATTGGGGAAGTTTTCCTTATATTGAGCCAAAATTAACTTCACTTCAATTCCCACCCAGTAGTCCCACTTTTGTCCTCCAGGGACAAGCAGAAAAAGTTTGATCACTTTTCTGCTCTGAAATACTGAAATACATCTGTGATCTCATTGCTTAGGAAGTGTGTGGTTACTGTTTAGTTGTTCAGTTGTATCTGACTCTATATGACCCCAGGTACTTGTCCATGGGGTTTTCTTGGCAAAGATACTAGAGTGGTCTGTCATTTCCTTCTCAAGCATGTTCCAATTTTTACAGATGACTCCCTCTATTGAATGACCTTTGCAATAGTATGGACTATCCTTTCTCCCATCTTCTTTCTTTAAAGTTCACCCCTCTTTTATTTCAAGAGTTTTAAATTCTCAGATGCTCCAGGAAGTTGACCCTAGCTATAATAAACACAAGTGAAACTCACACCTTCCTTACCCTTGACCCTTAAGATTATCCCATATTGATAAATGAGATCATCTGGTGTGTGAGGTTCACATTGCAAGCGGTTGTGTCATGCTGCAGGGAAGTGTTTGAGGCCTGGGAATTAGTTGGGTCACGTGGAAGTCAGGGCATATCACACTGTCCCCTGCCAGGGGATACTGCATTGCTCAGGACTCTCTTGCATGGGGTTACCCTCTTTTCCTGATTGGTGTCTCCACACCTTGGGGCCTTCATACCCTTGTAATTGCACTCCTTCTCTCACAATTCTGTTCAGCTGGGTTCTATCACGTGTGGTAGGTGGATCTGGGCTGTATTTAAGACCTAGAGCTGGGAGGCATCTTTGAAGCCTGCCTTAGTATATGGCTTCCCCATGGAAAGACCTTAATAAACTTTTCTGTTTAGACCTCAGAGCTGTGACTCTTCTGTTCCTGAAAGGAACACTAGAGTCATTGAGTTGTGTGGGAAACCGGTTGCCTCTGCTGGTAAGTTAGGGCACTCTAAGAGAAAACCCTGACACTGGTGGTTCCCAGTGAGGAAGTTTCCTGTCGCAAGTTCCAGAGACATGCCTGTATTTCATTCTGGCTGAGCTTTTCTGTCATCTAGAATAGAAGGTTTTTGACATCTTTTGAAAGTTGAGAGTACTGTTGCTGACCAACTTGGTCTCTTTCCTCTTTGTTTTCAAAGGTCAAAGGGACTGGTAGCCACACACCTGAGACAAGCTGGGACCAAATAGAACTCTTCCGACTCTTCTGATTGGAAAGAAATCCCATTTAATATGTATTTAATAAGGAAAGCGTGTTTGTCCTGGCAAGTTTCATCTGTTGGGGTATGGTATTCTTCACTGCTACTGAACTCTGATCTGTGCTAATAATTCCTCCTTCTTTCTCATCTCCTCAGTGAAGGAAAACTAGTACCTTTGTCACCTCACCAACCATTCTGGAGAGTTTTAACCTGAATGTCCATGCCCTCTTTCTGTAATTGAAAGTACAATTCACAGGAGCCCAAAGGTGGCCACACCAAGCAGGCAATATCAAATAGGATAGTAAACTCTTGAGGACTGATGCAGCAAAGCAATTTCAAGGCTGGTTTAGTTGGAAAGAAGAATTTCAGCAAAGATCATCAGGAGCAGAGAAGAGAGAGTATAAGAAGTTGGAAAAGAAAGTATCTCTACTTTCAGACCGAGCTTATGTAGGTATTTGTTTTGTTGGACTATATATTGAAGGATTAATTTTTCATTTTGTAAAAAAAAAAGTGTTCATTGGGTAGAGGAGAAGGGGAGGGACAAACTAATAAAAAGTACTTGTTACTTGAAAAAATAAACTATAAAAAATTACGTCCTATTTTCAATCCTTGAGTTTTTTCCTCATGAAATCAAACAATGAAACAAACAAAAATTCCTCAGTCAGAAATAAGCAGAAATGTGTGTATAATGAGATTTCAAAGAATTCATAGAATCATAGGGTCATAGATTAAAAGCTGGATGGGACCTTATGAGTGGATTCTGGAGTGCAATATCTTTATTTTTTAGATGAGTATTCTGACACAGTCATATAGGGAAAAAATTACAGAGCTTGATTTGAAGCCAGGTTCTCTGACTCCAAAGCCAGGACTGTATCTGCTAGAATACACCTTTGTTTCTACTCTCCCTCCAGGTACTACAAAGACTAAATGCTGACACAATGAGAGGATAGTTCACATAACCTACAGTTTAGTATCACCATTCATTTAATTACCTTTCAGAGTCTACATAATTGTACAGCTCATAGGATCAAAGATCTATAGCTGGAAAGGAACTAAGAGGAGATCTAATCCATGCTGCTCCCTCCTCCCTATTTAGATTAAGTTTCTTTTCCAGAATTACACAAATAGAAAGTATCAGAAGCAGACTCCCATTCCAGATCTGATTCTAAAGCCAGTGGTCTCTTTACTGTCTTTCCCATGGGGCCGAAACACTAATCTAAAGCCACAAAGACTTTCACAATTCAGGACGATGAATCACTTTCTTTAGTTCAATCTTCATCCCTGATCCAGTTGTTAGCATCCTTTCTCCCCCCCCCCCCCCATTCCTTTAGAATAAAGCAATAGAATACTCACATAGACCAAATTGCTCCAGTACTCCAGAAGATATATGGTGTCATTGATGGAGGCATCTCCATTTAGGCAGATCCTATAACTCACTCATGCCTGCCCATCCTGCATCTGCATTTTCCATAAATTGACCCATGGGTTTTCACCCCACATGTTGGAGGCATCTCTTGATATCCCCAGGATGTTAATGGAGTATAGGGACAGTCGATCAGTAGAAATCATGGATCCATAAAACATCATAGAATATTGATGTTGAAAAAGACCTCAGAGATCTTCTGGTCCAAGCTGTTCCTAGTGCACAAATTCCTTTCTAAAATGTTCCAGAGCAGTGCCTAGTCTCTACTTACAAAACTCTAGTGTGAAGGGATTCTTTCTCTGTCCCCCTCTTTCGCTCACAGCTACAAATTCCATTTGATGTGACAGTCCATGTCTTACATTGGATTCCCCCAAACTCAAATCCATTATGATATATATATATAAGGCCATATCTTTTAAGCTGATACTTTGAGCTGGCCAATGAAAATAAGTAGACAGAGAAAAAAGGCCAATTGATTTTTATGAGGTTCTATGATAGATGGAAACTCGACATACTATTAAAGACTGAGTATGAATAAGTTTCTTTTAGCTAGCAAAGATTCCATGATTATCACTGACCTTTACCGTCTTTCTCCAAAAGGCCACAACAGTGTTTTTGCATTTGCACATAATAATAAGATATTAGAAATTCATAAAAGAACAGCTCTGGGCCGATGTGGTATACATTTTGAAAGTAGGCTTGCATATTTATTTTTCAACTACCATTTACTTTTAAGGGAAAAAGAATAAAGATTTTGTCAACAAGTGATTGTTACAGTAGGTTTCTTTATACTTTCAGGCAGAAAATAATATCAGTTGTGTCTTCCTCTGATTCTTTAATGCTATCCTGAATATTAAAGGCATAATCCACAAAATCCTGTTTCTAGCTTTTTGAAGTAGCACATGTATTTCTGCAGTACATTTTCTCCAAGCAGTCTCATAACAATTTATAGGATATGATCTCTTCAATGGTAACAACAACAATGTTGTATATGTCTGGCTCATACGTTCTGTATCTCTACACTTCCCACCACTTCCTCTTCATGTAAATCTAAGTTGCCAGCCAGTGATATTAACCCCACCAAAACACTGTGCCAATTTTAGGAAGAAACATTTTTAGTAATGCTGTTTTTCTGGTTGCTAATTAGCAACCTTTCATCATTCCTTTACGATGCTATTACCAGAGATTCCATTACCTAGAGATCTACCCAATGATAATGAGCTTGGTTCAGCTGGCCCTAAAACAGAGAGGATCTGAGACCAGGACCATACTCAAAGTCTTTCTCAGCTTGGTGGAAGTATCTCTGCTTGTGTAACCTTTGAGAACCTACATTGCAATAGGAATGGGAATAGGACTTCTGGAAATCCAATCTATCAAGCATTTATTAATTACATACTATATACAGGGCGCTGAGTTGGCCACAGGTGCTTGCCATGGTTTGTTACTGCTGTCTTCTACCATGTCAATAGACATGTGTCTTGTAGTCATTCCATTAAAGTTATAGGTAAAAACTGGCTTACCTTGCTAAGTAATCTATGCTATTTTACTAATTGGGAAAGGCTATAGAGCATCATAATTATTAGACTAGAGAAGTAGTATGGTATGAGGGATATGACACTCCACTAAGAGTCAACAAGACCTCTGACATTAGCTGTGTGACGATCAGCAAGTCATGTCATGTTCCTCATCTGTAAAATGGGGGATACTAATCTCCATGATATTGATCTTATAAGGTTGTGAGGCCTGAATGAGGTAATATA
>CM053580.1:47510353-47531459 GCA_028627135.1 Pseudochirops cupreus
AATATAGTTATTAAAACATTTTTGAAAACCATGGCATCCATAAATTTATGTACCCCAAGTTAAGAACTCCTGTCCCAGAATGTCATAATGAAAAAAGGGCATGGGAAATGGGGGGAGCACTACATTTGGAACCAGAAGGCCTGACTTTAAATTTTGTCTCTTGTACTTACTTGTGTGACTTAGGTCCAGGCCCTTAAACTTTCAGAGCCTAGATTCTTCATCTGAAAAAAAGAGGACGCTGGACTCTAAAATAAGTGGATTTGACTAGGTGCCCTGTAAGGTCCTGATCTAATTCCATGATCCTCTGAAGAGTAAGTAGCTCATGGACATGAATATAATTGAAGCCAAGAACTGATACCATGTTGGTTTCACTTTCAACTGAATCTCTCCTGGTTCTGAGAAGTCAGAACTAACGAACCATTGACACAGCTTCTTCTTGTTCTCAGCCTCATGCAGGAACAATGTTTATATGATATCAGAAGGTTCTGCAGCAAAGTCTCCATTTAATGTCTAACTGAAATACCTCACATTTATCTAATGCTTTAAAGTTTAAAAAGTACTTTCCTCATACCTTTGTGAGATAGAAAGCATTTTTTTTTAGTATCTATTCTGCAGATAAGTACACTGATCCTCAGGTCCCTTAAGGACTTGCCCAGGTTCATATAGCTAAGTGGAACTCAAACCAGGGGGTTCTATCTCTGGGTCCAGCTAACTTTAGACCACACCACCTTGCTTTACTGTGCTGTGCTGTCACATGGACCCCACCGTTCCCCAAAAGGGCAGAAAACTTCAATAAGATTTTGTATGAAATTTTTCCATGCTCTGTGCACTCTTCTCCTTTCATAAAATGCATTAAGTGAGGAGAAATGATCACTTCTAACCCAGTGGGAAAGCTAGAAATGGGACTCTTACTAGAAGTCAACATTATGCTAACCCAGAGAACTTAGAAGAATTTATCGAGTTGCTCTTTGGTTATATGTAGTCTAGGAGAAGATGAGTTTCATGTCTTTAAAATGGAGAAGGCAATAGCACATTGCTCCAGTATCTTTGCCAAGAAAACTCTCAAAGGGGTCACAAACAGACATAACTTAAAAAAGGATGAACAAATAGCCATAAAATGTAATGTCATAGAATTCTGTGTAGAGTGGTAGGCATAATTCCTCACTTTGCTGAGCTATTCTCTTCCAGAACCTTATGAAGACATTATCAGAAATCCTCTCTGGAAAAAAAAAAATTCTCTCTGCTTAAGGGACAGACAAATACGTTTGATATGTGGCATTTGTAGGGTATCAGAGACATTGCTATACAGGAGGCATTGAATAAATGTTGAAAAATAAAAAAAGGTATTTTAAATTTAAAGTTAATTCACAAACACAATATGGAGAAGGGAAGATTAGATAGTAGTTCATATGAAAGAGATCTGGAGATTTTAGCGGACTACAAGTTGATGGAGCAACATGGTGTCCTGAGAAGTAAACGTAATTCTAGACTGCATTAAAGGAGGCAGAGTGGCTCTCATTAGGTAGGAGATACAGTAGTCTTGTTTCCCTCTTCCCTGATCAGAACACGTTTGGTCAGCATTTAGGTTAGACTTATGCAGGTTGGAGGGCATTTGGAAGAGGGTAACCAAGGTAAAATTCATACCATGTGAGGATCAGTCAGCAGTGTGCTAATAAATAGGTAAAAACCAGCTCTGTACACACAACACACTTTTAAGTTTAATTCATGTTATTAGCATTTTCTCCATTACTTCCTTTAGTATCAGTCAGTAAAACAATACATTGAGCCCTGATTTGTAGCATTTGTTGGTTTCTGAGTATAAGGGGTCACAATGAAGATTTAATAATTGGCTCTCACGAGCTAGTACACGTGCAACCCAGCACATCTGTGCCATTGCTGAAGGGACTGAGGATGTTTAACCTGGAAGTAAAGACTTTTGATGGAAACAACAAATATGAATCCAGACAAAGTCAGAGACAATGGAGGACAGAAAGGTCTGGTGAACTATGGTCCATGGGGTCACAAAGAGCCGGACTGAGGTTCAGATAAGATATTTGTAAAGCACCTACTAGGGCGTCTTCTACAGAGTAGGTTCTTAATAACTGCTTGTTTCCTTCCTTTCCTTTCCTTCTTGTGTGAGTACAGGCTGGGTCAAATGTTCATCCTGGACATCTCCCTTCTATGCTTTCTCTACCAACACCAAGACAATCTCTACCTCCTCCTCATATGAAATTTGGACTTCCCTCTTAGGTCCCTTGGCTCTCTGATGGGTGAGCTTTTGCTTTATCTTGTTAGGGCCCAGATCTCTGTGGAACTTCTGGCCATCTCCTCACTAGGGTACCTCCTCTATCTTTTCCAACTCCCTTTCATGTTTATTGTTTTTCTCCATTAGAATGTATGCTCACTGAGGGCAAGGGCTATCTTGCTTTGTATTTTTATCTCTAGTGGCACATAGTAAGTGTTTTATTAATATTCTCTCTCTCTCTCTCTTTCTGTCTCTATCTCCATTTCTTTTTGTCTTTGTCTCTTCTCTGTTTCTCTGCACTCTCTCATCCTCTTCTCTCTCTCTCTGTCTCCGTCTCTCTCATTTCTCTCTTTCTGCCTCTTTCCTCTTTCTCTTTCTTTGTCCTTCTCGTCTCTGTCTGCCTGTTTCTCTTCTTATCTCCCTCTATCTGTCTCTGTACCTCTCTTTTCTCTTGATTCTTGAGGTGAAGCAATACAATGTTGTGGAAATGTATGGTACTTTAACTTAGACAACCTATATTTAGTTTCCAGCCGGGTCATTTCCTGTCTGTGTGACCTTGGGAAAGTCTCATGCCTTCCCTAGGTCTGTTTCCTATTGATAAATTTGAAGAGTTGGACCAGAGACCTCAAAACGTATGATCCTATGGATTTTGTGATTATGCAAACTAATGAAATGTGTTTCCATTTATTCTTAGTATCTTTATAAATTTATAAATAAAAATATCTATCCACATGTAGGAGCAGTAAATATAATAACAAGAGCTATTATACCATACAGAAAAAAGAATGATGAGAATAGGAGCCAGGAGGGTGAAGAGTTCCCTCTGAAAGGCTGACCTATCAGAATCAGGAATAAAGGTGTACACTGAGGGGCAGAGGAGGCAAGGCCTTGTCCCTTGGGAACTGAGTTAAGATGAGGCCTAAGAGTCATACATCTAGGGAATCCTACAAAGTACAACCTCCTTACGGGAAAATTCAAAGTCCTACATAATTAGTCCAATGGCTGTAAGGGAAAGCATTCAGAAGTAGAACTGTTCAGAGTCATCTAAAGATGTGGAGTGTTTGACATTTGGAACCTTCATTATTTTTTTGTAGACAATTTTTCACTGGCTTTTATAAATCCTGACTGTGGCATCAAAAAAAATAATGTGTAATATAAGGAGGTTAGAGGTAGTATTTATAGCCAGAATATAAGGTCTCAGTGCTTAGTATATTGAATTGCATTTATTACAACTTTATTAAAAACTTGTTGAATGAATTAATGAGTGAATTTAAGTAATGCAAATGTATAACCTTGACCGTATTGAAAATAAAAAGTTAATAGGGTGACCTGTGTTTGATCACACATTCAGAAAACACTGTTATAAAGTTAGTTGGCAACCAGTCAGATTTCATGGGTAGTGTTATGAGTATTTGTGTGGACCAGAATTGATTTATAATAATAAGTCCTGGTATTTATAAAGCAATTTAGAGTTTGCAAAGTGTATTCGAGACACCATCTCATGTTAGTCTTTGCTGTGATGAAAGCAATATTCTTCTTGTTGTATAGATGAAGAATCTGGCATTCAGAGTAGTTAATTGACTTTTCCATGGTCACAGAAGTGTCAAAGGTAAGATTTGAACTAGGGTCTTCTTGGATCAAAACCCAGAACCCTAAACACTATGTCCTGCTGCCCCTTAATATGTCTGTAAAGAAAGCTGATTTGATTGCCAATAAAACATCTAACCTACTATCTATGTCACCTGTGTGGACTAGAGAAAGGCATTTGATCATTTTGGGGGTGGGAAGATTTCCTTAAATTTTTCTGTAATTAGTACAGCAAATGTTTCAGGAAGTATTTATTAAATGCCTACTGTATACCAAGCACAGGGGTGACAAAGACAAAAATGAGTTTTTGCCTTCAAGGATTTTGTATAGTGGGTAGAGGGGATGAAAGGTGGGGTTAAGAAGGGAAGGAGAAGAAGAACATATAGACAAATAAATACAGATGTCTACTGAAAAATTCAAAGTAGTGATTTATGGGGTAAAGCACTGAGAACTCTGGGAATTTGGAAATGCTTCTCAAGGGAGGTCGTACTTAAACTGACAGACAACTAGGTGATTCAGTGGGTAAAGTGTTGGGTCTGGAGTCAGGAAGACTGATCTCAACCCTTGCTAGCTGTGTGACCTTGGACATGTCTCTTAACCCTGTTTGCCTCAGTTTACCTCATCTGTAAAAGGAGGCGGAGAAGGAAATGGCAAATCACTCCAGTATCTTTGCCAAGAAAACCCCTTTTTAAAGACTTAAACAACCAAACAACTACAACTTCAATTTAGCCTTGAAGAGAGTAATATGTTCTAATAGGTATAGTTGTTGAGAGAGAGACACACAGTGTATATGTGTGTGTGTGTGTGTGTGTGTGAGAGAGAGAGAGAGAGAGAGAGAGAGAGAGAGAGAGAGAGACAGGCAGACAGACAGACAGACAGAGACAGAAAGACAGAGACATAGAGAGAGAAATAGAGAGACAAAAAGAGAAGAGACAGAGACAAAGAGATGGAGACACAAAGAGACAGAAAGACAGAGGGACGGAGACAGAGAGAAGAGAGACAGGGAGAAAAGAGAGAGAAAGAGTCAGAGAGAGAGAAGGAGAGAGAGGCACGGAGAGACAGAGACAGAGAAAGGCAGAGAGAGACAGAGCATTCCAGTATGGGGGACTACTAAAGAGAGATAGAACAAGATGTATGGAGAATAGCAAGTGGGATCATGTAGCTAGAATGGAATACATCAGGGAGTACAATGCAATGACTGGCAAAATCGGCTAAAGATTTTGTATTTGATCTTATAGCAAGCCTAAAGCCACTGGATATTTTTTTTAATATGGAGAGACATGCTCAGATCTGTGTTTTAAGAATATCAACTTGGCAGGTTTGAAGAGGGTGTTTGGAGACAGGGAGACACTAGAATTAGGAAGAGCAATGAGGAGTCTATTCCATTAGTCCAGGCATGAAGAAATGAATTTTTGAATTACAATGGTTGTGGTTCAAGTAGAGACAAGAGGACGTATATGAGAGAAATAGTAAGACAGCTAATTGGATAATGTGGGGCATGAGAGTGAAGAGCAGAAGATGTTTCCCTGGTTACAGTCTTGGAGGACTAGAAGAATGATGGAGTGCTAAAGAAATAGGGAAGTTAGGAAAAGGTAGAAATTTGGGAGGAAATGAGGAGAATTTTTTTTTAACAGTTCTGGGATCTCAGAGGCTATGTCCACAGAGCAAAAAGGCTTCGAATTTTTGCTTTGTCATCTGAGGAAATGCTAAGTGAAATGTAGAGAAACTCATCACCTCATTGACCAATAGGTGATAAATTCATCTGCGGCCACAGAAACTATGGCATGATTAATACATGGTAGATAGTCCCCAGGGCTATCTACCCTGCCCCCTCCTGCAGTAAGTGCCTGATGAAGCAAAGTAGGAAGGGGAGCAGAGAAGTACTCAACTTCCAAAAGCACTTCTACTAACCACAACGTTAACTTAACTGTTGATATTTTCCATCTATAATCTTTTTCCATCAACCAATGAATTAACACAATATGATGCAATGGAAAAAAAACATGACTCAAAAGTCAGAGACCTGGGTTCAAATCCTGCCTTTGACATTTATTACCAGCATGACCTTGGGTAAATACTTTAATCTTCTTGGGTGTCAGTTTTCCAAATTGTAAAATGTGAAGATTGAACAATTTGGCCTCTGATGTCACATCCAGCTCTAATGCTATAATCCAGTCATCTGTGATCTTGTGATACTTCTTGAGGACTTCAACTTTTTCCACTTTGTCATTTCCACTATAAGGAAACCCCAAACTCATAAATAGGTCACTAAGTAGAAGAATGGCATGTGTGCTTTAGAAGGCCTAACTTTCTTTGTGGCTTAATTCTGGTGCCACCACCTCTGTGAAATCTTCCCTCATCACCTTAGATGTTAGTACTCTCTGACTCCTCAAATTACCCTGTATTTACTTATTTTTGCACATATAGTATTCCAAAATAGAGGATAAGCTCCTTGTGGGCAGGAATTTTTCCATTTTTGACTCTACAGCTCTTATACTTAACCCAGTACTTTGTACACAGGTGAGAATTTCCCTTATCTTGCCCTGAAATGAGCCTCCATATCACTTTCCCATTATGTCCACACCATGCTGCCTTTAATCCATCTGCCTCCTCTGTCTCTCCAAAATTGAACCTTGAACTCTGCTCCTAAGATGGTGGGCTCTAGAAAGTTAGCTTTTGACTTATCTTTTTTGGAACCAAGTCATCACACTACTTTCTGGATAATTCCCAGTTATTTGGGGGTACGTGCCACTCCTTCTGTTATATAACTCCCCAGCATGTCTTATTTTGTTCCATTAAAATATAAGGTTCTTGAAGACAGGGGTAGTGTTGAGTGCTTGTATTCATTTCCCCAATTCATAGTATAGTGTCTGATAAACACTCGGTGCAAATAGCTTAATAAATGTGCTATCTATCTATCTATCTATCTATCTATCTATCTATCTATCTATCTATCTATCTATCTATCAATAGATCCATCCATCTATCTATCTATCTATCTATCTATCTATCTATCTATCTATCTATCTATCCATCTATCTATCCATCTATCTATCCCTGTGTATCCATCTGCTTATCCAGCTATTTATTATCTAACATCTGTCTATCTAGGAATTTAATAATTATTTTAATTAAATTGTACCACTTTCATTATATTTTGGAAAACTCAAAGAAAGCAAAATTTCTGTGCCTCTGTTTCTATTAATGTATTAATATTTACCTTAGAAAGGCACAGTCAACTCCATTTTTCTTTTTCAATCCACAATGAATGAATAAATGGAAAGCTAACTGGTTGGATGGAGGGATGAATAAATGAAAAAAGAATGTATTAAGAGCTTACTATGTGGCAGGCACTGGTCTAAGCCCTGGGGATATAAATGTAAGAGTGAGATAGTACCTACCTTCAGTGAGCTTACATTTTTATAAAGAGATACTTTGTGTTCTATCTTCCCCCTCCCTATTCTCCTCCAGAGCAAGCAAGCCAAAAGTTACTTTCAAGACTTCAAAGAAACAGTAACATTCAAGGACCTAGGATGTAGGTTTTGAAGGACTGGCTTTGACACTAACTAGCAATGTAATGTTGGATCATTCATTTTTCTGACCCTTTGTTTCCTCATCGCAAAGTGAGAAAGTTGGACTCAATCTCTAGGGCCTCTTTCCAGCTGTCCCCATGGCCATAGACAAAGGCCAGACAGAGTGGTGGGAGCCAGAAGCTTCATATAGAATTTTCATTCCCTTGAAGGCCCTAAATGGCTCCATCCCCTCATTTACTGAACCATGATTGATATCCCTTTGGGGACTGCAGCACTGCCACATGTAGGTGTTAGGCTGAGACATTGTAACTACCTTTGTACTTCTTCCTCAAGAACTATACCTAATATAAGGACACTTGATAGGACTTTATGGCTTCCCATTCTCCCCCCCAGTGAAGGGAGAACAAGACAGAATGAAAGTTTTATTGGATTCAGGACTATGGGCATGGCCTAAAGTAAAAATAAATGAGGAATAACATTCATCTTTATGAAATCTGTTCTTTCTTACTCAGTAAAGTATAAAGAAATTCATCTTTCTGTATTCTCATCAGCAGTAATAAAAGTAAATAATTGTGGTTATATACTCAGATGGTACATTTAGCTGCACAAAGTTATGCCTAGAGGTAACAGTTTTCTCTTACAGAAAAAAAAAAAGATAAATCTTGAAAGCCTGATTGGACATAGTTGAATATAATGCCACAGCACAATATATTGGAGAGTCGGAAGTGGACCTAGCCTTAAAACTACATAAATGAGATGTACTCATTCATATTCCTTAGTCAATGGTATTGTATAATAACTTTGCAGGTTGGGTGAAGTGGAAAAAAATGTACAAAGCGATTTGTTAAAAAATCTCATCTACAAAGGGTGGTGGTGGTGGTGGAGTATTAGTGACAATGGTGTGAAAAGGCAGTGGGATCAAGTCAATTGTCTTGTAATTTAATTAAATGAGGGTCTTTATCAATAGGACAGAAACCAAATGCAGCTGTAGAGACAACACAGAAAGCAGCAATAAGATGAACTCTGGGAGGATCCACTTAGGTCACTGTGTTATTTACAGAATAAGAAAATATTGAAAAATGCTTTGAAAGAAAGTGATAGATAAAATAGAAAGCTTGTAGAAGGGAAAAGCTAGAAGTATTAGAAGGTTGACTTCCATTAGGAACACATTGTTCCAATGGAAAAATCCAGCATCTTAGAGATTCCTGAATTGAAGCTTTTCTGTGGCCAGGAGCCAATGGGTACAGTTTATAGATTGCTAGCCTGGGCTCATGAAGTCCTGAGTTTAAATTCTGCCTCAGACACGGATTAATTTTGTGATTCTGGTCAAATCACTGAACCTTTCTCTGGCTCAGGTTTACTCATCTATGAAATTAGGATCGTCAGAGCACCTACATCATGTGATTGTTGTGAGGATTATTTAAGAAGACAGATAAAATACTTTAAAATACTTTAGTTAGAAGACACATAAAATACTTTAAAAACTTCAAAATGCTATGGAAATATTAGCTACTGTTATTCTTTTCCTCAAAGCTAATAATAAGTGATTTATAGATATAATTGTGTCTATAGCTATGTGTAGAGTTGAAAGTTTAGAAACCTTCATATATACATTTGCATTTGTGTACATGTAACCATACATATATGTGCTTGTATGTATAGACGTGTGTGTGTGTGTGTGTATGCAGTTAGATAAAGACATAGAGAGACAGATATTTCTTTTCTCTCTCTCCAGGTTTCTAGCCATTCATGAGACTTTGCAAAGCCTGAAAGGATGCTGTATGTTTGATGGATTGGTGAAAGTAGTGAGAGCACTTTGGATCATAGACAGTCTTCTTCCATCTTTGAGAGAAAGAAACATGGGTTCAGGCTTGCTTTGGGATAAAGTCTGGTAAAAAAAAAGAAAGGAGCAGATCCTTTTGTACATATGTAGGGGAATGTGTCCCCTTAGGGTCCTTAATTTCTAATTTGCCTCCCTAGAGACTTCCCAGAATTTCCTCTAGGATAAAATTGAAGCCTTTCTCTTGGTTGCATGGATTCTCACTCCTTTTTCATTTAAAGAACCTGTTTACTTATATACTTTCTTGTATATTCTAATCTATAGAACTCCAGTTTCATTTTGTCATTTGCTTGAACAAATAAGTTTGCCCATTATTCACTTTTTGTGATGGTCAGTTTATTTATTTATTTACCGCTAGTGGTCAAGGAAGTAGCATTTTGTCTTGAAATAATTGTATTCCCAGAGGGGCATTTTAGGGGGTCTATCTATCTATCTATCTATTTGAGATACATAAAAGATTCTTGACTTGAGGAGAGCAGGAGAAGGAACCACAGAGCTAGCTACATACTCTCCCTCTCTCTGAAAGTGCAGACACATATAAAAAATTACTTACAAAATGCTCTTACAAACAAAAATGCTCTAGGGCATAAATGATTCATAAGAAAATGCCAAAAGTCAGAAATATTAATGTATATAACTATACTATAACCCAATAAAATATTACTTCATAATGGAAATATTAACAAAGGATGCAGAATTAAGTGGAGGCCAAAGAATTATATCCTAAATTGTGAATAATACAAATCATAGAAATAATAAAATTATGCTAAGGAGAATTAAAACTTTCTAAAATTTACATAATGCAAGTAAAGCAGACTTTAGAGACAAGTTTATTTCACCAAACACTAAAGATAAAAATCAAGCTCCAATGAATTTAGGAAAGAGTGAAACCAAAAATGAGAAAAATCATTCATAATTCTATAACAAAGGCAAAATAGGAAATACTGAAAATAAAAGATGAGATGAACTCACCTGAAAACTAATTTAGAAACAATTGACAAATAAGGGAAAATTAAGAGCTAGAAGAGTCAAAGATTACTTTGAATTTGTGAAACTGGTTGACTACAGGGATGGTAGTGGACTTGATAGAAATAAGGAAGCTGAAAGACAACCTTTCAGGCAAAGGTAATGAGTTATGTTTTGTTTGATGTGGGAAGGACAACAAGTTGGAGATATCCAGCAGGCAGCTGGCAGTGTAGGGTCAAACTCTGAGAGATAGAAAATATGTGAGTGAGTGAATGAGGGTGTGTGTGTGTGTGTGTGTGTGTGTGTGTGTGTGTGTGTGTGTGTGTGTGTGTGTGTGTGTGTAAATATATAAGCTTCTGACTTGGATGAAAATTTTTAAAATGATTTTAAAGGGTAACAAGATTTTGTTTTGCTGTGTTCAGTATGGGGAAAAATTCATTGATTTGTCACCTTGAATAAAACCCTTAATTTCACAGGCCCTCAGTTTTCCTATTGGCAAAATGGGAGAGACTGTGGTTTTATGACTCGATGAGAGAGAAAGAAAGAGAGAGACACAGAGAGAGAGAGAGACAGAGAGAGACAGACAGAGAAAGAGACAGAGACACAGAGACAGAGACACAAAGAGACATAGACACAGAGACACAGAGACAGAGAGAGACAGAGAGAAGCATACTTTATTTTGTTGCTGTTCACTATACTGTTTCATAGATACCAATTTTTTACAAATTGAAGGTTTATGACAACCTTGCACAGAGCAACTCTATCAGCACCATTTTTCCTTTAACATGTGCTTGCATTGTATCTCTGTCTCACATTTTGCTATTTCTCACAATATTTCAAACTTTTTCATTATTATTATACTTGTTATGGTGATCTGTGACCAATGATCTTTGATGCTACTATCGTAAATTGATTTGGGGTACCACTAACCATGCTCTTATGAGACAGCAAACTTAATCGATAAATGTTGCATGTGTTCTGACTGTTCCACCAACTGGTCATTCCAATTTCTCTCCATCTCCTTGAGTCTCCCTGTGCCCTGAGACACAATAATATTGAAATTAGGCCAATTAATGGCCCTACTATAGTCTCTGTGTTCAAGTAAAAAGAAGAGTCAATCGATGTGGCAAACTTCATTGTTGTCTTATGTTTAGAAATGACCACAATCATCTCAACCTTCAGCAACCACCACTCTGATCAATGAGCAGCCACCAACATCAAGGAAAGTTCCTCCACCAGAAAATGATTATGACTAGAGAAGGTTCTGATGATGGTTAGCATTTTTTTTTAGCAATAATGCATTTTAAAATTAAGGCATATACATTATTTTCTTAGACCTAATGCTATTGCAGACTTCATAGACTATAGTATAGTATAAACATAACTTTTGTATGCACTGGGAAATCAAAAAATTCATGTGACTTGCTTTATTATGATATTTGCTTTGTTGCAATATTCATTTTGTTACAGTAGTCTGGAACTGAATCTACACTATCTCTGAGGTATGCCTGTATATGATTCATCACTAGCATATATAGAAACAAAATGTGAGCTTATGGAATTTATTATATTTATTGATAAACAGTATGGAAAGAGCAGAAAAGAACTGCCCAGGACAGACCCTCTGCAGCTAAATTGTATAAAGGAGGGAATTGTTTTTAGTATACTAAAAAAGGCACCACAACTAGAGAAACATTTCCTTATCACACTCAATTCTTATGGATGTCATGTTCCATTATCTTCTTGTGTTCTAATGAATTACTGAGTTCACTGAGGGATGTTTGGGAAATAAAGATGGCTTTATGAGCCCACCTCCCACCCCTACCTTCACATCACTATCAATGGAAAGACCAGCTCTGTCAGCTTGGATCTAAATAGTGCTTATGTTGATAATAAAACCTAGGCAAATTATGGTATGGGATCAGTGAAAGCACTTAGAAAAAGAAATAAAATAAATATTAGAAACGTTCCCAGTCATCATTTCCCAGATGCGTGCATTCTCACTTTTTTCTTCCCTAGCATATTTGGAAGGACATGTGTCATGGGCTGCTCAGTGTCCAGCACTAAGCATGATTGGAAATATCAATAAGAAATGACCAGGCCATGAGGGTAGTTCAAGGAAAAACCATGAACTCCCTTTATTGATGCTTAGAACAAAGTTTTTAAAGACGGAAAAGACAAAGATTCAAGTATTCTTATCTTAATCATATCCTGGAATATTATTACTAATAAAATAGTCTGCCATACCCGGGATGTAGCTTGGATAAGACAAGGCTTGTTATCAAGGACCCAGGAAGTTATGGGAAAGGTCAGTTGTCTCTTATCAAAATGTATCTACAGGACAAAGAATGCTCCCTGACAGCAGGCCACAATCTCAAAGACATCTGCATAGAAACCAATCTCAAAGACAACTGCATAGAAACCGACCCCCAAGAATCAAGTATTTTGGCTTACAATAGTCTTTAGTCTGTATATCTTGGAAGTAGCATAATATGATAAGGAACATGTCCTTTTTGGTACCTGAAGTTTGGGGGCAACGGTTTTGATGTCAGGATATCAAACAAAAGTCCTTTTAAGTGTACCCCTGGGGTACTTTTGGGGGAGCCAGCCTTTGCAAGCCGTGTCACCTCGAGGGGTATTGAGGTACACTATTAAGGTTTTTATCTGAGTCCTGGATTAGGCCTCTTTGGCTCCCCATAGACATATTTATCTAGGTTCCTGATTGAAAACTAGGAAAATAGCACTCCATTGGCTCACCCCTCCTTGTTTGTCCAACAGCTGTTTGTCTAGTCCGTCCTTGGCTTTGGTTCTAGTCAGCCTTATGAATTAGGGGATCTTACCAATGGTCCCTACAACACCCTTCCCCAACCCTGACCCTAGCTCCTTTTTCATCCCTATCTTCCCCTCCCCCTCATCATTATAACATCCTCAACATAACATCTTATGGGAATTTGAAGTGTCCAGCTCTTTCTCTTAGACACAATTATAGAGATTTGGAGCCTCATGGGAAATATAATGGATTGGTCATGCGCTCATTGCTCAGCTCACTGGAAAGGATAGACTTCTCCTCTTCTGACCCTTGTTAAGCTGATTTTTCTGACATTGGAAGAGGAAAGCATGAACTATGGGGGTTTGGGATTGCTCAATAGGATTGGCAAAAATTTAAGAAAAGACTAAATACAAAGCCAAGACACATTTTTTTACTTGTTGTCTCACCAATGGAGTGAATGCTAACCTCCCACTCAGTGAACTATCTGAGTCTTGGGTAATCATTATTATGTAGAGTTATATCCTTTGGGAAATCAGCTGAGACCACCAACCTTGTATCAGCTTGAGGACCTTGATCTAGATTTGAACTTTTAGTCTAGAGGTAAAAAAAAGGGAAGTTTCTTTTTATATATTCATGAAACTCCCAGGGCTGGAAGGAGCCTTGGAAATTCTCTAGTCCAAGGTTTCTTTTTGGTGTTGTGGACCCCTTTGGTAGTCTGATACAACCTGTGGATGAACTCTTTTCAAAATAATATTTTAAATACTTGGAAGATATGATAAATTTCAAATACAAGTTAGTGAAAATTAAGATATAATTTTTCAAGTTCACAGACCTTCTGAAATCTACCCGTAAATCTAGTTGTCAGGTTAAGAACACCTGATTTAGACCAGCCTTCTCATTTTGCATATAAGGAAACTGAGGAAAGGGGAGGTGAAGGGATTTGCTCAGTGTCATATACTTTATTTAAGTTTCTTGTGCTGAAAGTAAAAGTTCCCAACTCCTGGGCTAGTGCTCTTTTCTCAAAGTTGACTTACATATGCTGGTGTCTGGTTGTTAAGAAGCCTATGGAGGGGGTAATTTATTATTGTTCCATATTTACTGCTATTGCTTTTATATAATTTTCTAGGTCAAGATACAATATACTGCTTTGCTTGGACAGTGAAGAATATTTAAATAGCTTGGACATCCATTTAATTGTTGGGAATGAAAACAAATAAAGCAGTTGGAGGAACGATTTTTATTTTCTTAGTTGCCAAATTTTAATACAAAGAAACATGGGAGGAACAGAGAGAAAAAGAGAAAGAAATTTAGAGAAAGAAGGATATTTATAAAAAAAGGAGATGAGAACTGATGGATGAGGAAAAGAGAAGAGAGAAGAAGGGAGGGAGGAGAGAAAACAGAGAGGAAAGGGGAGAAGACAGAGAACAAAGGAGAGGTGAGAAGGAATGGGAGAGGAAGGGAAAGGAGAGGAGGGAAAGAGAGGGGAGAAGGGAGTGGAGGAGATGAGAGTAAGGGAAGAGAAAAGAGGTGAGAGGAGAAAAGAGGGAAGAAGAGAAGAGAGGAGGCAAGGAGAGAAAAGAGGAAAGGAGAGAACAGGAAAGGAAGAGAGAAGAGAGAACAGGAGGGGAGGGGAAGGGAAAGTAGAAGGGAGGGGAGGAGATGAGAGGAAAGGAAGGGAAGAGAGAAAAGGAGAGAGGAGAGAACAGAGGAGATAAGGGGAGAGGAGAAAAAAGGAATGGGAAGGGAAGGGAGTAAAGGAGAGAGGAGAAGGGGAGAAAAGAGGAATGAAGAGAGGAGAGATATTTGCTAGACCAACAAAAAATAAACAGTTACTGCTGAAAAAAAGTATTTCTCCTTCAAAATTTATTTTCAACTTCTAAAATAGAGGTAACCAGTATGATAAAGAAGGCTTGACATATATACTGCTAGTCTGTTTATGAATCTCAGTTTTATCACTATACAAATAGATAAATAATAGAGGGGTGCTTGTCTCTGAAATAGTAGTTAAATTGAAACTCAGTATACAGGAAACAAAAGATGAATGGTCTTTCACAAACATATTTTTATAACATAATCCTCCCATATAAACAACAGGCAACCCATCCTTTGGGGACTCTTGTTAGCCAGGATTTTCAAAGCTACAATGAATGGATTGAGTTTCAGAATTGTTTCTCAATTCTGTGCTGTTTGGGAGAAACATCTGTTTACTGTATGTAAATGAATAAGACATTCCGTTCTTTCAGGGACCCAACAAAAATTTGCTTTAAGGAAGCCAACTTAGCAAATAGAAAAGCATCTCCCCCCAAACCCCCTTTAAAAGACTACAAATATGGTCTAACAGAAGAGATTATAAAGATAACAACAGTGATTTTTCCACTTGAAGCTTTCCATATTCTGACCAAAACCATTTCCTTTTGATGAAAAGTCTTTCGAGAGTTTCCCTTGTTCCCCTCCCTTCTCCCTGGTCATCAGACAGACACAAGTTATAAAACAGACTTGCCTCATGAAAGAAGTATATAACAGACAGTGAGGAGTTACTGGTGTAGTAAATCTTAGTTCAGTTAGCATTTCCACATGTCTGGCAGGATACCATCCCAAAGCTGAGAGTCCAGACAGTTTGAAACAGACACCTTACATATGCCCTTCCTTTAAAATACTATTTGGTCTCTTTGGAAGATTATACTTGTGTAGGTTACAAAGTTATGTGACTTATTCTTGTGATATGAGGCCCAATCTTTACTTTTTGAAAAACGTGAAATGTCGAAACTGTTACATATCCACATACTCCTTAATCTAAGATGTTAAATCACAAAGGGTAGAATTGGAGGCAAGTAATCTATGTCTATGTTTGTGTCATTGCCAGGGTAAAGGCAGCTTGGCACCATGTTCAGGGGGATAAGCCAGAATCAGGAGAAACTGATGTTTGCCAAAGATCAGTAGCAGAGGCTCGGACGCCTACATATCAGGAAAGATGATAGAATTAGTAATAAACTCCTCTGTTTGACAGTTAAGCTCACCCCAACCTGGCATCATCTGATGCTTCTGCCCTGATGGCACAAACATACCCTTATTTTTATTCCTCACTTGATTTTGATGATCAGAGGGTTGTTGAATAATTATTTCTGGAATTACTTGAATCTGGGAACTGTGTGTGAACCCAAAACGTGCTGGAGAGTCTGCTTATTGGAGAAGAAGCTTTCAATCTTCATTTCACTCTATAGAGTCAATCATGCCAACGACAACGATGATGACAGTGATGATGATGATGATGAAGATGATGAATCAACAAACACAGGAGAATAATAGTATTTGTTATATATATAGCCGGCATTTATATATTGGATTACAAGTCCAATACCATTTCTACTGTACTACCTCGCTGCCATAATCTTATATTTTTTAAATCTTTGGAGTCAATTCCACAAATGTAAAAATTACTTTCAAGTTCCATGGTGTTCGTGTCAACGTATGCATGGAGGTCCTTCTCACAAAGGTTTTATCAAGATGGATGCAGAAACATGCGGATCCCTAGCCATTGGAATTCTGATCTTTACGTCTTGAGTGTATTATTATTTTCTGGGATTTTCCCCCTTTTCTGTGTCTTCCTCTTTCTGGGGTATTGTGTAAAGCAATCCTTCAATGCTTTCGAGGTTGTGCTGCCTTCTGTACAGATTTCCAGGCTACGCATTTGGTCTGATTCTGCTGACTTCCCAGATTTCTTAACCATTTCTATTTCATTATACACTTGTTGTTGTTCAGTCATGTGTGACTCTTTGTGACCCCATTTGGGGTTTTCTTGTTTGTGATTTGCTATTTCCTTCTCCAGCTCATTTTAGAGATGAGGAAACTGAGATGAACAGGGTTAAGGGACTTGTCCAGGGTCATATAGCTAGTAAGTATATGAGGTCAAATTTGAACTCAGGTCTTCCTGACTCCAGGCCCAATGCTCTATTCACTGTGCCACCTAACTGCCCTTCATTGTATATAGCACCCAGTTAAGTGAGAAATCAGGGTCCAAAGGATTATAGCTAGCATTTGTATGGTGATTTATGGGTTTCAAAGTGCTTTACAAATATAATCTCATTTTATTGTCACAATAATACCTGGAGGTAGGTGCTATTATTATTAAACCCATTTTACAGATAAGGAAATTGAGGCAGACAGAGGTTAAGTGACTCACCTAGGGTCACACAGATAGTAAATGTTTGAGACTAGATTTGAACTCAGGATTTCCTTATTCCTGGTCTAGCAATCTATTCACCGTACCACCTCTAGTCCTCTATCACTCATATTGAAAATACATTGCTAGAGAAACATTGAGAAATTTCTTCCATTTTACATATTTATTTGTTGACCTCCTGTCAGGTTTGTCCATGAATACTCTTAAAAGTATTACCATGGGTTCCAAAGAAATCTGATTTCTCATCACTCTAGGACTTGTATTTTCTTTTCTATATTTTGCTTTCAGTTGTCATTTATAATTTTCCTTAGATTAATCCCCAAGTTTGTTTTGGATTTCTTCCCCTTCTGTGATATAGATACTGCATTATACAGATGGATGTAAAAATCGATTCAGATATTCATTATATCAGGTCTGAAATCTTCAACATTCATGAGAGAAAAAGGGACCGCTCTTTCTTGCCTTTGTTCTATTATTTCTAGTTTAAATGAAGGAAGGGCAGTCATATGGCCTGGAGTCAGAAAGACCTGAGTGCAAATCTGGTCTCAGACATTTACCAGTTGTGTGACCCTAGGTAAGTCTCTAGCTGAGTGAACCTGGGCAAGTCATTTAACCTTACTATGCCTCAGTTTTTCCTCTGTAGAATGGGAACACAATGGAGAAGAAAGTAGCAAACCACTCTAGCATTTTGCCAAGAAAACCCAGAATCAGACATAACTGAACAGCAAGTGAAGGAATCTTTTTTTTTTTTTGTCTTTTTCAGAAGAGGGAAGGCAGGGCAATTGCGGTTAAGTGACTTGCCCAAGGTCAAACAGTTAGTAAGTGGTCAGTGTCTGAAGCCCTATTTGAACTCCGGATCTGCTGATTCCAGGGCCGGTGCTCTATTCACTGTACCACCTAGCTGCCCCCTGTAAAGGAATCTTAAAAGGCAAAATTAGAGCTGGCTTTGGAAAGAAGAAATCAATCAAAGGTTATTTTAATCATCTTCTATAGAAACCATTTTGCACCTATAGAACTCTGCCTGACATCTTTCTTTGTTTTTGTCTGAATAAATCGGAATAACCAGAAATTTAGCTCTACTAGTATGCAGAGAAACAAAACAAAACCCTCTCACCTCCCAGGGAGATTATTAAGTGAAGAGAATGGGTCCACATCTTAAAAGGAACATATACATGTTTATTAAGCACAACCCAAACCTTCAACCCACTCCCTAAAGGCAACCCCACCCCAAGAAATCCTCATAAAGAGCAATAATGCAACTTAAATATTTATGTTTATTTACTCAGTAATGAAATGTCTCCATGAATACTAAAGAGGAGATATCTGAATATTTCTATTATATAATATATTCAGGAAATATATTCTATTTGTAATAATATATTATCCATAGCAGTAAAATATTAATACTAAATAATAGCTAGTATTTAAATAATGCTTTAAGGGTTGCAAAAAGCTTTAGTGAAGTCAAGATGACCTAAGTCTGAATACTGTCTCAGACATCAATTAGTTGTGTGACCCCAAGTCCCTTAACTTCCTCAGACTCAGTTTGCTAATCTGTAAAATGCAAATAATAGCACTTTATTTTCAGGGTTCTTGTGAGGAAAAATGAGATATCTGGACAATGCTTTGCAAACCTCAAAGTGCTATGTAAATGCTATTATTATTATAAATGCTATTTTAAAGCTTCTGTTAATTTCCCCCTTTTTTCTCCCCATTAGTAGAATGTTTCATCCAGTAGGATGTAAACTCCTTAAGGTCAGACTGCTTTCTTTCTGTCTTTTGTATGTCCACTGATTAGCACAGTGACTTTGAGATCCAATCATGTAAGCAAGCACATAATATGCACCGGACACCCTGAGAGGGAGAGACAGAGAGTGAAAGAGACAGAGAGAGAGAGAGAGAGAGACAGAGATGGAGAGAGATAGAGACAGACAGAGAGAGAGACAGAGACACAGAGACAGAGAGAGAGTGAAAGCAGAGCTCTGCTTTCTTCAGACTTTTTTCAGGCTTGAGGAGTTTCTTCACTTTCTTCCATCTCTTTGGACTCTGCATTAGCTTCAGGAACTGCTGGCTTCCAATTTTAAGAGAAAAGATGGAAGATGCCAATTCCACTTCAGTTTGCTGAAGGAAAACACTGGGAAGAAACTGACATGAGAGAAGCTGGCAGTCTCCATTTATGTTCCCATCCCCAGTTTACTACACTAGAGACTTTGGGCCATCTTGAGATATAAGATTCTCTCTTGATTGAACTGAATTACCTCTCTCACAATGGGAGAACTCCATCATCTATATTGTGTGGTATATATTCAAATACACAGGTTATATGTATATACACATGTATGTATGTATATATAAAAGGTGTGCATGTGTGTATACACATACATATATACATATATATGTATACGCATGACTATAAAATGTTTTGTGTATATATGTATACATACATACACACACACATACATACATACATACATATGTACCAAAATGTAAATTGTAAATTATTGTTCAGTCATTTTAGTTGTGTCCATCTCTTTGTGACCCTATTTTGGGTCTTTATTGCCAAAGATACTGGAGTGGTTTGCCATTTCCTTTTACAGCTCATTTTACAGATGAGGAAACTGAGGCAAACAAGGTTAAGTGACTTGCCCATAATCACATAGCTTTTAAGTGTCTGAGGCCAGAATTGAACTCATGAAAATTATTCTTCCTGACTCCAGGCCCGGTACTATATACTACGCCTACTAGCGGCACTCATAAGTGTATAGATCAAAGTATAAATTAAGGTCTATCTATCTATCTATCTATCTATCTATCTATCTATCTATCCATCTATCCATCTATCTATCTAAACACACATGTAAATTGATCTCTATTTTGCTATCAATTTGAAAATTGAGTTCCTTTGCTATTGTGTGTGTGTGTTTATGTGTGTGTGTATGTGTGTGCGCATTGTGGAACTAGTATGTGTTGGGAAAGGAATCAAACTTTGGATATAAAACTGGAGTCCTTCTTCCCCCACTAATGACCAGCATTTAGGAGTTTAGTCTAAACCTGAAAACCATATACCATAGAACAGCAATATTTAAGAGAACAGATAGATCTAATTCTAGTCCGGTACCCCTTCTTTTTGAGGAGAGTGGAGTGGCTGAGCTTCTGGCCTTAACCTCCTGCTTCCCTTCCTGGCAGGAATTAAAGTCTTCCTTGGAAAAAGGTAGAAGGAAGAAGAGGCTAGAAATGTCTGTTCTATTTTCTTTTGGACCACATAATGACGCCCCCATGCTATATGTCAGGGACAGCTTTGCTACAGATAGTTTCCAGTTTCATTGTGGAAAAGGGACTTTAGAAATCTTATAATTCAACTCTTTCATTTGACAGGTGAGGAAATCAAAATCCAGAAACATTATTTCCTTAACCAACCTATGCCTGCACAGCTAATCTCTTGCTCTTTCTCTTTGCCCTTCCCAGAGGCTGAATATAGTACTCAGATAGTACCTTACTGGGTATCTCTTGAATGCAGGACAGGTAATGGATGCTGTCATCTGTTCTCTGCCATTTAATTCTACCCATTTTCAAATTTTCCAGGCATCAGCATTTGTGGTTTCATGATAGGAACTGGGCTCTCTCCAGTAAGTCTATTTATTTGTTCCTAGAGATAAAATTATTTTGAAAAGATCTCTTTCCCTATAGACTCATGCCGGGGTACTTAAAGTGACTTGTTATTGTTTGATTTTTACAGCCTAGAGTTTTTCCACTGTGAATTCTTCCTCTTATGGGAGCTAAGTGGGAACCTTCTAGAAAATAGCAACAGAAACAAACAATACCATAGATGATGAAAAAATAACAACAGCATGCACAAAGTGAGTGATATACACACATGTGATATAATATATATGTGTTATAGTATAGGATAGGTATAGATAGATGGATAGATAGATGGATGGATGGATGGATGGATAGATAGATAGATGGATAGATAGATAGATGG
>CM053580.1:47531959-47549670 GCA_028627135.1 Pseudochirops cupreus
CAACAAACACAGACATTTCAATATGCAGGGAAGAACAAGACAGAGTCTTATGTAAGAAAACTCTGGGGTAGGTTAATTAGTAGTGATGGATATGTAAAAAGAGCATCAGTTAAATATTCTTAAATGTACAGAAAAAATGAAAAAAAAAGACAAACACAAACAGACTGGTTTTGCTACTACGTTGTTATGTAATATATTTATATTGTATTTATTATTTATATATTATATTTTTATATTTACATAATATTTATATTATGTACTAAAGTCTATTTCTTTTTTTTAAACCCTTTATATAGTAGTACCACCTTTTCATTATCCTTCCTGCTACCACCATAGTATAAGACCTGATTACTACCAGACTAAACTATTTTAATAGCCTCTTAACAGGTCTTCTTAATTCTAAGCTCTTTTTTTCCTTGCCTTTCCCTTTTCCCCCTGCACTTCTTTAATACTTCTTCCTGCATAATCTTTCCTATGTATGTATCTGGCTATGCTGTTCAAAGGTACTCACTGCTCCATTCCCTACTAAACACTGTTCAAACCCCTTGTCCTGCCATTCAAGGCTCTATGTAATCTGGCATCAATCTATGTTTCAGATGTATCTTCTAGTATTCACTTCTGGAATCTAGCTTTTGGGTCATAGGATTCAACCAACTTGAACAGCATATTCTTTTACCCAATCTCCCTCTCTTCCCCTCTCCCCCCCTTGTTGTCTACCTCTGTATTCTTCAATATCCTCCCTTCCACTTTTCACTTATAGATTTCAATATCCTTTAAAGCCAAAACCCAACGTGATATGTAGTGCTTTATGTTATTAATGATCTTAACCCTAGACTTCACAAAGAACTTTATCACATATTTGTTTATATATTATATTAAACTCAAATATATGTAGTAATTATATTTCCATATTATGTCTTAATTATATTTGCCATTTATTAGTATGCATTATATTTATCTGCTTTTATGTCTTATCTCCATCCTAGACTATGAGATACATGAGGATAGGAACTGTATCTTGTCTAAGTTTCTTGTCTTTTCTACATAAAGCTCAGCATTTAGAAAGTGCTTAATAAGTATGTATTCCATTAATGAACCAATATCAGAAATAAGATTTTGTTTAAGAAAAGGGAAAAACTTTTTTTTCCATTTTCTTAGTTCAAGTAAAATAATTGCAGAATCTGAGTTGAAAAGGGACCTAGAGACTACCAAATGCAATGCATCCTGTCCCCTCTTTTTGATCCAGACCTAGGCTTTCATGCCAAAAGAGAACTCATGTGAAATCTCTTTCCACTAATGCATATTGGTAACTCATCTTCAACTTAATTTGCCTGCAACACCAACAGTGTTAAGTGACTTCATCCTGGTCATATAGTTAATATATCATGGATGAAGGATTTGAACCCACATCTTTATGACTCTCTCCATTATAACATGACTTATCTTAATTGAAACCCTTCCTGATCAGTAATTCCTTCATTAACATCCTCAACAAGAAAGGACTTGTCCACTCAATTCTTGTTCACTCAATTCATCATCCACTCAAAATCTGTCAGTGAGAGAGACTCCATAATCTCCCAAGTTAACCCATTTTTCCTTTGCAAAGTGCTTAGGTAGCATTCCACCATATCAGGCCTAAATCTACCTCTTGACAATTTTTATCCATTGCTCCTAGCTTCCTCCTCATGGATCAAATACAGAAAAGTACTCCTTCTTCCATATGGTCGCCATTTACATGCTTGAATATAGTCATTTTGCCTTGTATAAGATTTCTTTTTTCTAGGCTAAATTCCAATTCATTCAACTGTTTTCTTACGCAGGATAGTCTCCATTTTCCTCATCATCATGTTTGCCAGCTTATGGCCATATGCCACTTCATTAATGGCAATTAATAGAAATCTAAAATGCTGTGCTCAGAACTGAACACAATACGCCAGTTGTGGTCTGTCCAGTGAATAGTATTATGGTATTAGAACTTCTCTTGGAGGATATCCTGTGAAAATTCCCCATGAAAGATGAGACCCTATGGATAATTAATCCCTCCAAATGGTCCTGTATGACAGTGTGCTACTTGAATCAAGCCCTGGGAATCCTATAAAACTTCCCAAATGATATCCGCAAATATCCAAAAGAATTTGACCTACCTATGTACACACAAAAAATAAAGTTTGGAATATGGCACTCTTGAGGGTAGGGACTATTTTTGCCTTTCTTGTATCCCCATGACATTAGCATTAAAGTAACCCATAGCAAGTAATTAGTAAATGCCTTTCTGAATGACTGATTAGCTGACTAGACAAAAATTGCCCAATGACCAGTTGATCAACTGGTCTATCTGTTCATCTCTCTTGGGCAGATACTGTAAATGGAGATATCTAGATAGTGTGATAGTATAATAGGAAGAAGATTGGAAGGAGGGGTTATCTTTGTGTAATTGAAGTGCTTTCAATGAACTAAAATTTACCTATGAAACAAAATATTAATAATGTTAACATTATTATTAGCATAGCTACCATTATCATTATTAATATAATAATGTTATTTTCTAGTAATGCTGTATGTTGTGGTCACATACAATTGCAAAGAATAAGAAATTATGGGTAATTCAAGGAACAATGGATAGGCATACGGTGGTTATAAAATAAGTGTAGTGTATTGTAAAATAGGACTTGCTTATCAGAAGTAATATAGCAGGAGTCATTAGGGCATGCATGATTAGAAAAGAATTTAAAATCATGGAATAAGAATTAGAGATAATAGATGTATAACCAAAGCACTAACTGGTACCCATCTAATGTTAAAAGTTCCAGTAAGAGGCCTCCAATGGATAGACCCACTTATATAGGGTTGAAAACTAGATGGACCCCTATATAGGATTTATGGGAAAATCTGGACAAAAATTATTTGGGATAGGAAAGTTGTGTTCTGAATCACCACAGGGATGACTGATATCATTTAGACAGTTAAAGTATTGGAGAAGAAGAAACTTTATCTTATTAGAATCAGCCTATAATTCTTGCCCACTGGGATCTTTTTGTAACTTTTTATGATATGACTTGCATAATCTGATGGTATCATATGCTCAGTACAAGAGGTGTCAGAGCAATAAATTTGGAGTCAGAGGACCTAGCTTCAAATATTGGCTCTTCTGCTCGTTATTTGGATTTGGTCAAGTAATTTCAGTTTTCTTATGTCTAGTTTTAGGGCTTTTCTGGTAAATGTTTAATAACCAACCCTCTGGAAAAAATGTGCATGTGACACATTTTTAAGGTTAATCTGCATTATTCATATCATCCATCACTGTCTTAAACCTAGAAACTAACAAAACAATAAATCAAGCCCTGATTTGTAGGGTTTGCTGATTCCTGAAGTGTAATTGCTCATATGAAAAAGAAAAAAAAACTACATTAACTACCTCAGTCACCTTTAAAAGCAAATTTCTCTTATTTTTAGTGATATGGAGAGATCTTCTTACTTGCCTTTTTTTAAAGATAAAAACAAAATCCAGGACCTTTTTCCATTTTCTGTAATTTCTATTCTACTTGATACATCTTTAAAAAAAAATGATATGTACTCAGATGCTTTTAAAATTGTGCCATCTCCAGCATAGCTTTCTATCTGTATTTTTTGGGCCTAATCAGTATATCAGCAAGCACCCTAGCATACTCAGGATAGCTGCTAGCACAGGTTCTTAGATCTTTTCTTTTCTTAGATCTTTCTCTTTTCTAAAGGGAAGCAACTCAAAATGGGTTAACTATCTTACTTTAATCAATCAAACATATATCATTTACCTAGTTCAGGGGGAAAAGTCAGCACCCTGAACTTCAGAGATCACAAACAGAAGTTACAAGCAGACAAAAAAAAATACAGACAGAGAAACAGATCAGCAGACAGGGCTTCCAGCTGTCTGACCATTACATCTATACCTAGTTAGTTGCCAGAGAGGGAAGTGCCGACATCTGGGTTTCAAAGCCAGGGGGCTCAAGGGCTGCCCAGAGTCTTATCTGGCCAAATCACATAGCTCTTCCCAAAGTGAGCCCCAAAGCAAAACCTCACAGCAGGGTATATATAGCCTTCTCCTGGCTCAGAGAATGTCATAGCCCTCTTGACCTATTGCCTAATCACAAAGTAATAAGGTGTGGTCATTCCTGAAAAACAAGCCTCCTGCCACAGGCTCCATGTGACCACATTCAGTTTATTACAGGGAAGAGTATATTTTCAAATCAGGGAAGGTTTTCAGATTCACTTAAGCCTATCAAGGGGCCAAGTGGCAGGGAAGGTCTTCAGATTCCCATTATCATTGCAATCAGGGATCTTCATTTTATCCTATGTATCATTGCCACCTTCCTCCCAGAGTATGTTGTGTCCTTAGGTGATAGAGGCCAAATGGAGTGCTTCCTCTACCACTCATGAATCATAGAAATACGTAATCACAAATTGCAGGTCACTCAAAAGACAATTAAGATAATGTTGGATGATGTAAAATATTCTGTAGAACATTAACAATGATGACTTGTATGTAAGAAGTGGTGTATCAAGAACATGTATGATTTAGGAATGGAAGTGCACTTGTCATGTGGGAAGAATGTGGGATCATAGTTAGATATCTTGGTTTCACTAGAATTCACAAAATCTCTAAAAAACTAAAGGAGGATTACCATGTGGCTAGGTCTCCTTGTAAGATTAATAGAAAGACTTAGACAAAAATGACAAGGAATGAGTGCATATGTAGGGGATAAAAATCTCAATTCAGGAAGGAATTTCTTCACAAATGAAGTCATAAATACAGGAAATTCCTGAAAATATGCAAAATGATGACAACTCAGAAGTTTATGAGAAGATTGAATTGTGATTAATAACCTTCTTCAAATAACCAGGAAAGATAATAAGCATTTGAAAAATTGAGAGTTGATCACATAGACATAGATAAATGAGAGGAATACTGACTCTGTGACCCTGGGAATATCATTTGAGTTTCCAGTGTGAAAGGTAACTTTGTAGGTTATAAGGTACAGAAAAAGTACTGACTTGCATTTTAGTGGGAGTTCTTTATACCACTGAAATCATAGGTCCAATCCCTGTTCCTATCCATATAGACACTTCTCTGGATTATTAGGTTGATAATTTACACTTCACGTTACAGTGTAAAAAAATGTTCTCAAAAGATAAATTCAATCAGCCCTAAGAAAGCACTTCTTAACTTAAAAAAAACCCACCTTTTGCCTTTTTAAGTGTTTTATTACCAATGTACCCAATTCTATTGCATATACAGATTGCTCTTGAGTAGGCAGAGAAAATTGTCAATATTAAGTCTTGATAATTTCTACAACCCCAGTTAACAGAATGATGCTCCAAACAAATAATGCCTCAAAGGCATTAAAAGTGTAAGTCATTGAAAAAGCGTGTTCTTGCTTAGATACATATGGCCTACCAATGATTATTTCAAACATGCTAACTGTAAAAAAATAATCAGTGTTTTCGCTGTATATGTGTTAGGGCAGCTGATCACTGCTTAGGAAGAGAGAGTGGCATTTTTATTCTAGAAATCTTGAGGATTCTTGTCTTGAGATTTTAATACCAACTTTTATGATAATACAAGAAGTTGTATTGATTTGATCTAGTTCTAAATTTATGGTTTTAAATCCTATGATCTTTTAAAAAAATATATTAATACATTTTTATTTTGATAGGACACAAACAACCTTACAAACAAATCTACTTACGCAGTACAAACCTCCCCCCAAAAGACATATTACAAACCAGTTCATTGTTAAACTTTGTTAAATGTGTAATGTATTTATTTTTAAAGAGAAATCAAGTCAACAAGCATTTATTAAGCACCTTCTTTGTGGTTAATAAAGTTACTGTGCTAACAGCCAAGGACAAAAAGAAAAGCAAAGCGGTCTTTGTCCTTAAGGTGCTTACAATCTATCTTATGGGGAGACAACATGGAAACAATTTTGTGAAAATAAAATACATACAAAATATACTGGAAATAATCTCAGAGGAAAAAAACTTAACATTAAGGAAAACCGGGAAAGAATTATTGCAGAGTATACACTTTTAACAGGGACTCAAAGGAACCCAAGAAAACCATGAGGCAGAAATAAGGAGGTAGAGAATTCCAGGATTTTGTATTTCACCCTGAAGGCAATTGGGAGCCAGAGGAGTTTATTCCATAGGGGAATAACATGGTCAGATCTGTGCTTTAGGAAGATCACCTTGACAGCAGAGTAAAGGATGAAATGGAGTGGGGAGAGAATTAAGGCATGGAGACCAACCAGCAGGCTCTTACAACGGTCAGGTAGTGTCAGAGGAGAGAAGGGGCTGTATCTGAGAGATGTTACAAAGGTGGGACACAGAGGAGTTGGCATTTAAACTTTAACTCAGATGACATGGTGCTAAGGTTGAATGTTGCACTTGACTTGGGTTTTGTTCCTTTGCCATGCTGTCCTTATTAGCAAGGTTGAATTCATTGTGTGTGCCATTATTTCATCTTGGCTTCCTTCCATCTTCATTACGCCAGCATAGTACAAATCTTTGCATTCCTCCTACTCTTCTTTATTAATGATGCAGTTATATTCCTTTGCACTCAGATACCACAATATCAACAATTTGTTGAACCATTCCCCAGTCCTTGGGCACTGAATTTTCCTGTCTTCTGTGACCACAACCATAAACAAAGTTTTTTGATAGTTTTATTTTGTCCTGTTTTGTATGTGGGTCTTTTCTTGTTATCAATAACCTTTTGGGGATATAATCCCAGTTGTGAAATCTCTGGGTCAAAGAGTATGACTAATAATGATTAATAATAATAATTAGTATTTTTATGATACTAAATTGTTTCCCAGAATAGTTGAACCAGTTCACAATGCCCCCAGCAGTGTGCTTCTCTTAATAAAGTTCCTCCAATAAGTTTTCCTAATTTTTTAAGCATCAGTGCTAACCTTGAATTAAAACATTTTTACATATAATTGGGAAATATATAATGAAATGAATAAAAACATATTAGAGAAAACAATTTAAACAAGATGATTTGTTAGTATCTTATGAATTTTTCCACTTCTCATACTTTTGAAAGCTATAACTTTCTATCCTCTACTTTACAACTTTTTATATTGTTATGCATTTGGAATTCATTAGATCACACATTTCAAGATGATAACCTAAATCTAGTTTTTGCCAGTCTCCTTTCCAGTTTTCTCAAAAGTTCCTACTGAATAAAAAGCTCATTCCTCAGTAATTTGTCTTCTGGGGTATATGTATAATAATCCAAGATATATTATAATGGGAATTTCTTTGGTTTATAGGTTGAATGATGAGGATGATCTCTTCCAACTTTCAAATTCTTGATTCTGTGATTCTGTAGTATTAATTATAGTGAGTATCTTCTTAACTCCTTTCAATAGTTTTTATTATCCATTATCTATCTTTTATGTTCTATTCTGTCTAAACAATGAGACTGTAGGCCTCTTGGGGTTACAGATCACAATTTATACCTTTTTATACTTCCTAATGACTAATACCAGTGTCCCAGTTATAGACCTTACAGAAAATGTTCCTAGTGAAGATGATGGTCTGAGGGAAAATTGAACTAGCCTTGAGTCTTGTTCTCACTCTATGACATTATCTTTGTGATAATCAGCAAGTCTTTCTCTATTTCTAGGCTTCCATTTCCATGTAGCTAAACTAAGAGGGTTAGATGGATTATCTAAGTCAGAATATAAGAGCTAAAAGGGACATGAGACTAGTCTAGTGGTTCTCAGAATTTTTGGTCAGAACCAAACAGTTTATACTCTTAAGATTATTGAAGGTGCCCAAAAGCTTCGGTTTAGAGGAGTTAAAACTATCAATATTTATTATATTCAAAATTAAAATGGATACATTTAAGATATTAATTTATTTAGAAATAAAATAAACATGTTAACATTAGTAATATTACTTATGAAAAATAACTCTTCAAAAAGAAGAGTAGCTTTGTTTTACATATTTTTATTACAAATCTCTTTCATGTCTGACATACTAGAAGACAATTGGATTCTCATACGTGCTTCTGCTTTCAATCTGTTGTGATGTTATTTTGATTGAAGTATATAAAGAAAATTCAGACTTACAGAGATATGCATTTAGAAAATAAAGGAATATTTTAAGACAAATAATATCTTAGTATTATTGTGAAAAACATTTTTGACCTTGTGGGCATTTCTCAAAGAGTTTCAATGACCCCTATGGGTCCACTGTCCATACTTGAAGAACCACTGGTCTGGTCCAACTCTTAATATTGCAGACATGGAAAGTGGAACTCAGAGCATAAAATTTAGAGCGAGAAAAAAAAATCTTTGAGATAATTTCTTCTAGAGACTTTGTTTTACAGATGAAGAGACTGAGGTTCCGAGAAGTAAAGGGGGGTGGTAATTTGCCTTTGTGTGATCTCAGGTTTTATAGTTAGTAAGCAACAGAGTCAGAATTTGAACCCAAGTCTTTCGATCAATTGTCTTTCTACTATTTCATATGAAATTCCTTGCCTGAAATTAGTCTGCTGGTTATCATTGGCAGATCCAAGGTTCACAGGACTCTATAACTGAACTGGAATAGACCTTATGGGTAATCTAAGTAGTCCATATGTCAAGGACCTGTGATTTCATTATTTCTTCACTTTTGACTGAGAACATCAAAACCTGCCTAGAATTTTATGTTTTAAAGAGTTACCTGAGGCTCAGACAAATAAGTGACTCTGTCATAGTCAAAATCTAGTAAGAATCAGAGAAAGTACTTGAAATATTGTCATTTCTTCCCTATGTCTTGTTGCTGCCAAGTTCATCCCATTGAACTATCTCCAATTTTTAAAGGAGACAGAGCATTGTAATGAAATCAGAGTCAAAAAGACAAAGATTGGAATTCTGTTTCTATTATATATTGGCCATGCAATAATATTGGACGTTTCATTCAACTGTTCAGGGTATTGGGCACTTTAAATCTATACATGTGTAGATCGATTGTTGATCTGTATCCATTGAGAGTACTCTATACCAATGAAATCACAAGTCCAATTCAAAAATATGCAATAGGAAACTGAGACCCATATTTGAATTTATCTTTTTGATTCCCAGGCTACTGAACTTTTCTACTACCCCCAGTGATCTACCGGATCCTATCCATTTCTAAGTGACAGCTGGTAGGATAGCAGATAAAGTGGCGACTTGGAATCAGGAAGATCTGAATTCAAATGCTTCCTCAGATACTAATTAGCTGTGACCCTGTGAAAGTCACCTAACATTGTCTCTCTGTTCACTTATTTGTAAAATGGAGATAAAAAGTAGCACCTCTCTTCCAGAATTATGCTGATAAAATGAGATGATGCGTGCTTTGAAAACCTTAGAATGCTATCTTAATGTTAGCTGTTATTATTTTATCCACTCCATTCAGAATACAACTATGAAGTGGTAGCTACATGAATCTCTGGTGTTATAATTAGGGAATGCATTTATGACATGTAAAAAGTGCTAAATGAATTAATTAAAGCTATTCCTTTTCATCTTTCAAGAGATTCTTCTACAATACCTACTGGACTGACTTAATTGTCTTGTCATAAACTGCAGTTTTCTAAGGGGTTGTCAGCACAAGGCAGGAGCTCTGTGGTCAAAATGGGAACATTCTTCTGCTACTAGAATTTAAGTGGAAAATCTGGAGGGGAGGACACTTGCTGAAAATATTAAATTACGCTATCACTGGCAACTTCCATCCATGTGTATTTAATGTTCCAGGATGCAGACTGGCAAGGGCAAAGCCCTAGGGAACCCATTAACACCCTAAAATACAATGCACATTCCAAATCAGGGTTCAACTTGGGGCAGAGCCAGACACTTGCTGCTCCTAGAAGATGAGCCAGAACTCACCTCCCGATGCTGGGGGGTTGGAATGAAAGACTTCAGTGAGTTCAAATCATGAGCATTTTGCAAATGGAGAGCTGAGAAACATTTGGGGGAAGCTGAAGGCTATTAGCTGAATTAATTCCCCAGCAAGTACCAGCCAAGGAGCCCTGCTCTATGGGGCCTGCAGTGGCGATATATCTCACACTTGGTCAATCTGCTGAGAAATTAGCAGGTTTTCTTGATTTACTTTTTAATTTTCAGTGCCAAACGTTTTTTATTTTGAAAGTTTTATTGCTGTGGTAAAAGAGTGAAAAGATGGGCTGATGCCTGGAGAATCACAATGAACTGTGGTTTTCCTTTAAAAGCTTCCATTTGCTGGGTGGAGGACTTTCAATGTGTCCACAGCCCTAGGGTGTAGGTCTGAGATTGTGCCTGAATAAGCATTGAAGCAACTGCTCTGTCTTCCTGAGAGATTTATGGAAATTATGCACTGTGGTGGGTGCTTTGAGATTTGCAGTGGGCTTTACGAATTTTATTTCAATCATCACAACAACCTTGGGAGGTAGGTGCTACTGTTACCCCCATTATACAGAAGAGGAAACTGAGACTGAGAAAGACTAAGTGACTTGCCCACAGTTCCATAGATAGTCAGCGTCTGAGGCTGGATTCAAACTCAAGTCTTCCTCACTCCAGGCCCAATACATTATCCACTGTGCCACCTAGCTGCCTGTTTGCATTTGCTGGACAAATGAAAAGAATACTTGGGTGACTAGGTGGTGCAGTGAATAGAGCACTGACCCTGGAGTCAGGAGGACCTGAGTTCAAATCCAGCCTCAGATGCTTGACACACTTACTAGCCATGTGACTTTAGGCAAATCACTTAATCCCAATTGCCCTCCAAAGGGCAAAAAAAAAAAATACTAAGAATGATGATATCAATAAGATAAGTGCATGTATGACCTATATCAAATCACTTCCCTTCTCAGTGGGTGGGGAGAGGGAGAAAGGGAGAGTGGGAGATAATTGGGAACTTAAAAAAAATGAATGTTAAAAATTGTTTTTACATGTAATTGGGAAAATAAAATATTAAAATATGCCAAAAAATCCACAGGTAGTGTAGTTACTCTTCTATGGGTTCCAAAAGTTCATTTTCAGAACTCAGAACAATTGTCTCCATAGACAACAATTTCTACATAGTGGATAGCTTCCCAGCATCATTCCAGAATAGCATCTTTGGACCCCAGTCCTGGAGAATAGGGATTGTGTCATCTGGGGCTTTGTACCACCAGCTCCTCGGGGTGCAGTGGCTAGGAAAAAAGTAGGTATTTAATGATGCTCCATGATTGATACTGCCCTTCAAGGCTCAGCCCAAGCAATGTTTCCTGCAAAAGGTCTTTAACTTTTCTGATATGTGGATGCTTCCTTCTACCCCCGAAATTGCTTTGAAAGATTTTTGTTGTTCTACAGAAAAAAAGCCTGGGATCTGGAGAAGGAAAGTGATTTACCTGCGGTCACAGAGCTAGTTTGTGTAGACCCTGACTGGTTAGTTAACTCTCCAATAGGCATTGATTCTTTTAAACCCAAGGTTCTGATCATTGTTTATAGCTACAGCCACCTTCAGCAGTCTGGTGAAGTGTACGAATCCCTTCTTAGACTAATGTTTTTAAAGGCATAAAGTGAAAAAAATATATTGAAATATAGTTATCAGCATATTTTAAAAAAATGTTCACAGCCCCCAGATTAAGATCTCCTGAACTAAACCAAGAAGATTGCACTTGTAGAACTACTGCATGTGGTCACGTGTAAAACCGTTGACTCAGATACCATCTTTATTTGAGCTTTCTGGTCCCCTGGCTTTGTAGCATGTTTGAGATCAGCCCTAGAAATTTATGAAAGGCAGCATGACGTATGACATACTTGATACTTGTTGGATATGGAGTTTAAAAGACCTAAGTTCAAATCCTGCATTTGAAACTTCCTACCTGTGTAACAACGGGCAATAATTTTAGCCTCAATTTCTTCATTGGTAAAATGGAAATAATTTATATAGTACCTAACTCAAAAGATTCTTTTCAGGACCAAGAAAGATTATACAAGTAAAACTCTGACATTTTAAAATGCATTGTAAATAGCAGTTGCCATTAGCCCAGTGCTCTGTATACAGTAGGCATTTTATAAACATTTGCTGATTTAAAAAAAATTGTCAGCGATTGTGGACTTATTATTATTTAGATTATTGGTCAACTTACAGTACCTGAAAAAGATTTTGTTTTGAGATTCATCTGAATTTTTAAAGACCTAATCCATCTTTTTGGCTTTCATCAGCAAGGGGACAGCCTAAGGTGATCAGGGGATTTTAGAGATGTGTCTTCACTGGAAAATATGAAAATAAAATTTAAAAAAAGATCTGTTACCATCTGCCAACCATTTTATGCTGCCATCACACTGGGTTTGAAATTGTCAAGTTAGAGTGAATTTCCTTATTCCTTTTCTATATATGTCTTCAATGAGAATGAGAAATGTTGACCCACCCAGAAACAGCCTGACATTCTGGTTAAGTATAAATCATTCTAGATGACTTTTCTTCCTGGGAGTCATCAAACATATCTTAATATAATCTTCCATTAAATCAGATGCTGCACTGTCTCTTCAAGGGTGAAGTCAATTACTTAAACTCCTGCATCGTTATTTTGTTGTTGTCATATCCATTTTTAGCTCATTCCAAGACTTTTATGCAGTTCAGTAACTTTTTATTTTTTAACTAAAGAGTAGAAATTTGAAATCTTTTTATTTATTTATTAACATACACGTTGATCTATTTACTGGTAGATATATTTTGGTGGTTAAGCAAATTTAAAAAAATACTATTTAATTCCATTATTTAAGTCACAGATATGGTTCACAAAACCCATTAAATCTATGAGACAGAAACTCAGAACCACGAGAATATAGGAAAGGGAAAACTATCGCTTGATGAAGCCTTACGTGTCTGGTAACTGAATAAACAGGTGAAAGTCAGCTCTAGTTTGATCTTGAGTTTCTCATTCAAGATTTCACCAAAGATGGTGAAGGGCTTTAAGTTTATGATGAAAAAGAATCTGAAAGGATTGGAAATTTTTAACCCAGGGAAAGGAAAAATTTTAGGTATGATAATAATTTTCAATAGTTGAATGTCTTGGGGCTACTAGACAACAGTTAGAGCACTGGCTCTGGAGTCAGGAGGACCTGAGTTCAAATCTGACCTCAGACACTTGACACTAGCTGTGTGACCCTGGACAAGTCATTCAACCCCATTTGCCTAAAAAAGAAATTAATAATTGAAAGTCTGTCATTCAGAAGAGATTGGTCTTGTGCTTCATGACCACAGAGGGTAGAACCAGAATGAATAGGTAGAAGGTGCAAATAAACTAATTTAGGTTTAGGTCACCATGGAAAGAAGTGGGTACAATTTCACTGAAGATCTTCAAGTGGAGGCAGTATACCTATCTCTCAGTTTTATTGTAGAGTGGATTCTTTTTAGGTAGATATTGGACTAGATGGACTTTGGCTTCCCTCTCAATTCTGAGAATCATTGCCTTGAAATTCTAGCAAGTAAATAACTACTCTGTTGTGAGTTAGACCCCCTGCCTTGGAAGTTATTGGATGTCTATGACATCGGTTAAATTTAAATTGTACAAAAGGTTCCCTGGAAGTGTGATATAAAGGAAGGAAGGTCATATTTGGATTTAGGCTCATGAAATGTCAGAGTTGGAAGGGAACCCAGAGGTCACATGGTCATGTTCACACCTGAAAAGGATCCCCTTTGTTTGATTCATCTAGTCTGTGCTTAGATAAATCTGGTGAGGAGGGGCCCTTCTCTGCTAGAGTGACCTTTAACTAGCTCTATTGTTATCATTTCCCCCCTTTATAACAGCCTTATGTTTGCTTCTTTTCAACTTCTATCCATCATCCCTGGTTCTTCTCCTTTTAGATGCTCTCTAGTCTATCAGTTCCCCTTGAAAACTGAAACCCAGACCTGAACAAAATACCCCAGATAGGATTTGACCATGGCAAATACAGCAGCACCATTACTTTCTCAGTCAATTCCATTCAACCAACATTCAATTTAATTATACTATGTATAAGGCTCTAAGGATTCAAATAAAAAACAAAACAAAACAAAACAAAACTCCATCATCTCTGACTTCAAGTAGTTTACATTTCACCACAAGTAGAATTCATTGTATTTCATGTCAAAACATGCCATTTGAATGGGAATTTTAAACTTTTTTTGTGTGCTATGGGCCTTTTGGGTCATTTGAGCTGAAGTTTGAACTCCTTAGAATAATGCTTTTAAATAATTGAAGGAAATGGATAATTTCATTTAAAGGTGTGAAAAAAAGAAATTTCCCCCCCATCCAAGTATATAGATCCACTGAAATCTACACATACGCCTCTTGGGAGAATATAGATCTCAGGTTAAGAAGCCCTGCCTTCCAGTGAAGTGACAAAAGTCACAGACAAAAGCACAATATGAGAAATGTCATCAGAGCTGTCTCTAAGAGGTCTTGTCATCACAGATTGATCCCATCCTGGAATCTTGACTAAGTCAAGGATGATTAGTACCACATCCTCTGGGTAGAGACAGGCATACGTGACCCTAGATTTTGTCTGTATGAAATTTTGTGGCAAGTTAATTAACTGAGGGAGTAACCTACTCTCTCCTCATTTCTTTCATTCAGTACCCATTATTTTTACTTTCAAACATTTGATTGCATTAGCCCTTTCCATGTGAAAACATTCTTATTTAAATAAAACATTGAAACAAGTCATCTCTTTTTCTAAAACAAAATCAAAACAATAATTTAACTTCTCTGATCTTGGGTTTCCTCATCTGTAAAATAAAATGAATAAAATAGAAGAATAAAATAGAAAGGACTCAGGTTATAGAAAGCTTTACATGCTAAATCAAGGGCATTATATTTGATCCTGGTAGTAATAGGGAATTTATTTAGGCAGGTCTGAGGAGGAGTTACAAAATCAGCCTTGGACTTAGGAAAAATCACTTTAACAGTTGAGTGGAGGAGGGATTATAATAGGGAGAGAAAAGAGTCAGGAGACGTTTAGTAGGTAATTGCATTTGTTCTAGTAAGAGGTGATGAGGTGATGGCTATGTGAATGGAGAGAGATATATGTCAGAAATGTTCTAAAGGTAGAAATGGCAAGATTTGGTAACTAGATGCATAGGTACGGGTGAATGATAGTGAGGGGTCCAGGATGGCACAATGGTTATGAACCCAAGTGACTGCAGGGATGGTGGTCTTGACAGTAATACAGAAGTTTAGGAGGGGTGGTGGTTTTGGGGTAAAAGATAATGAATTCTATCTTGGAATTATTGAATTTGAGCTAACTAAGGGACACCTAGTTTGATATGCCTAATAGACAAATGATGATGTTGGGATTGGAGTTGATGACAGAAACTGAGGCTGCATATATAACATATAGGAATCATCTACATACAGATGATAATTGAATTAAGGAAAGTGATGGGCTCACCAAGAGAGATAGTATAAAGAGAAAAAGGAGAGGGGGGGAGGGAGGGAGAGAGTAGGGAAAGGAGAGAGAGAGAGGAGGGGAAGGAGAGAGAGAGACACAGAGAGAGACAGAGAGGAGAGAGAGACAGGGAGGAGAGAGAGACACAGAGAGAGACAGAGAAAGAGATAAATAGAGCGAGGGGAGGGAGAGGGAGACACAGAGAGAGGGAGAGAGAGAGAGACAGAGAGTGAGGGAGCACAGGACAGAGCCTAGGGAAGGGGGATAGCAAGAGTTTGTGGGTATAACATGAATTTAGATCTAGCAGAAGAGACTGAAGAGTAGTCAGATATATTAGAGAACAAAGACAGAGCCAATCCCCAGAAAACAGAGAGCACATACAGGGGGAGAAGATGACCAACTGTGTCAAAGGCTATAGGGACGTCAAGAAAGATGAGGATTGAGCAAAGACCATTCTATCCGGCAAATAGGAGATCACTGGTAACTTTGCAGAGAGTAATTTCAGTTAAATAATAAAAACATAGAAAGAGTGAGAGGACAGGAAGTAGAGACACCAATTATAGATGCTGGTTCTCCCTCCCACCCAAGGAGTTTAGCTGAGAAGGGGAGGTAAGATATAGGACAATAACCAGTGGGGAAGATATGATAAAGTAAGTTTTTTTTCTTATTGTTTGTTTTTATGATGGAGGTGGCATAGGTATGTTTGTAGGCAAAGGGCAAAGAATCTGGAGCTAGGGAGAGGTTAAAGATGATAGAAAGAGTGGGGATGATTGTGAGGTGATTGTGAGATGGCTGCAAAGGTCCTTCAGGGTTAATGACGAGGGTTTGGTCTTGGTCAGAAGAAGGGCCACTTCATATGGTAGACTAGAAAAAAGGGGCAGATAGTTAGTGATGATGTTAGAAGAATGTAAGATGAGAAGGGTAGAGGGGGAGGTCTCATTGAGTGACCTCAGTGTTTCTGGTGGAGCATCAGATTCCCCCCCCCCCAAAAAAAAGGTTCCAGAAGCTTCTGAGCATTGTCCTCTTAAAATTGACTTTATTCTATATTGCTGCTTTGACTTGTGAGAGATCTGTCTATTACCTGGTAACTTGGGATTGTTTCTGTTAAGCCATTTTTCAGTCATGGTCTGACTCTTCATGATTCCATTTGGGAGTTTCTAGGCAAAGATTCTGAAGTGGTTTGCCATTTTCTTCTCCAGCTCGTTTTACAAATTAGGAAACTGAGGTAAATAGGGTTAAGTGACTTGCCCAAGATCACACAGTTAAGGAGTTTCTGAAGGCTGGATTTGAACTCAGGAAGATGAGTTTTCCTGATTCCAAGCCAGAGACTCTGTCCACTGTGCCATTCAAGTTGGGATATACACTTTCTAATTAAATCCTAACATCATCTGCATCATTGATTGTTATAGCTGGAAGGAACATGGAGCATCATCTTTGTCTCATCCTACAGTTGAAGAAATATTGAGGAATAGAAATACAATGACTTGTTCAAGGTCACACAACAAGTTAAGGTCAGAATACAAGTCTGGTGACTTCAGCTCCAGTTTCTTTTTCCATTATTTGGCTTTGAATGCTGGCATTACTCTTGATTTTTCAATATAGAAAAAAAATAAAAATAAAAATCCAACCAGGTTTATTAGGTAGATAGAAATGCCTAATTGTGTGAAAAGGCATGGTTGCCTTTGTTCCAAGAATATCTTGACAGTCTTGGCACTGAAACAATAAACACGAGGGACTTTACTACGTCAGGACTAAGAAATGAATCACAACCCAATATCACCTGCTGCTAGATATGTTTTCAAAAATTACTGCCTGAACAGTGAAGTAAAAAAAAAATGATTTCTGTGTGTTTACAAGTAAAAGTGACCTTGGTTGGAATCTAGCAAGGTCTGTTCCCCAGATCACCCCCAGCACTCTGGAAAGCATTGGGCTTCTTTTAACAAGGACCAAAAACCACACATATAATTCCCGATCACAAAGGGAAGCAAACAGGGTTATCTCACTGTGGTTTCTATTTTCTATTGTCACATCAGGCTAGTACCAAAGCTCTGCATAAAGACAGTGACTTTTGTTTGCTTGTGTATGTTTTAAATCTTTGCTTTTAAGTCTACTTATTTTCTTTAGAAATAGTTACAGTGAATTGAAGAACACACACTGAATTCAACTATAGAGCAGTGGAAGAAGCTTTGGGTTTCTAGAGAGAAGAAATCCTGACTATGCCACTAACTCCCTGTGTGTCCTTGAGCTGACATTCATTTTACTCTCTCCTAGCCTCAATTTCCTCGATGTTCAATGAGGAAACTAGAC
>CM053580.1:47556455-47585209 GCA_028627135.1 Pseudochirops cupreus
ACTGATAATTGTGCATATTCTGTTTAAATCCTTTGTTTACACCATAGATTGTGTCTATTTACTCATATTTCAAGTGCAGTCTCTATAACCTTTAAGGAGGTTCTTTAAAAATAAGAAACAAAAGGAAAATTTTAGCAAGAAGGGAAAGTTCTGTATGAGCTAAAATAATATAAAATAATATATAAAAGGTAAAAATAATATTTTATGACTTTTTTTTTATTTTTGCTACTTTTATTTTATTACTAATACAGTATGACTTTGTGGTTTTCCTGTTTTTCTTGAGTTGCTACAATATGGCATTACTTTTGTTTTGAAATATTGTCAATTTTATGATATTAAACCCATGTCCAACAGTAAATTAAAAAAAAAACTCTAAAGCCAAATAAAAATTATTTTTAATTAAAAAAACATTTACGAAAGACCTACTGATTCTAAGTGCTAGAGATAAAAAGGAAAGCAAAAAACCAGCCCCTGCCCTCAAAAAACTCACGGTTTACTGACTGAGACAACCTACATACAGGAAACAAGATGCCTTCAGTATAGAGTGGAGGTAATCTCAGAAGGAAGGCATTAAGAACAAGAAGGATTGGGCAAAACTTCTTTCTAAAATGAAATTTTAACTGAGATTTGAGGAAAGCCAGGAGGCAAGGAAGAGGCAGGAGCCTTCCAGGTATGGGAAACAGCCAGTGAAAATCCCTGGAGTTAGGAGATGGAGAGCCTTACGTGAAGAGGGAGCAAGGGAGCCACTTCTCCTACTGATTCCCCAAGCTGGTGATAACTCAATAGATCAGATTTAGGACTAGGCTAAGGCTTCATGCAGTGATACAATGATATTCTTGTCATTTCATTAGCAGATGTTTGACACAGGATTTGAAGCAGAGCTGTTTTGAGGCTCAGTTGAGATAATGGATGTAAAGTACTTCTCCAGATTTAAAGCACTATCTAGATAATAGTTTATTGATGTTATTATCAGCCTCTAGTCACTAGACATCCAGACTGGTGACGTCTATGGCCTCCGAGCCTTCTCCTACCTTCCTGTAGCAATGTTTGTGGAACAATATAGGAATGTGCTGGTAAATGTTTAACAACCAGGATCTCCAAGGAGATGGGGTGGAAATGTATTCAATCCAGTTTTCAGTTTAATTGCATGAATACTTTCTTAAGTCTAGACAATCAACAAAACAATAAAGCAAGCCCTAATTTCTAGTGATTGATGATTTCTGAGGTGTAAATACTCACAATGAAAATTTAACTATCATCTTCCCGTTAGAGTTGGCTTCAGCACACCCCTGATTTGAACCCACATTTTCCTGACTCTAAGTTTAAAGCTTTACCCAGGATAATTATGCTTCCTCTCTGGTTATCTCACATACTAGAGAAATCCAAATCATTGACCTTATTGAGTTATGTTTTATAAGTTGCTTGCTTGATGAATCTGAATCAAAACCACTTGATTTTTCAACCATATAAAAGATGATGAGACTTCAATAAATTTTCATAGAATCATTGAATTTTAAAGTTGGAAGGGGACTCAGAGACTGTCTAAACCAACCTATATCTTAGAAAAGATCCTATCTAAAATATCACCAAGTTGTCTTGTAGCCTCTAGCCACAGACCTCTAGCAATGGGTAACTTGCTACCTTCCAAGGTAGGCCATTCCACTTCTGAATAGCTCAGATCATGGGAAATTTATCTTTATATCACATCCAAATTTACCTCTTTCCAACTTCTCCCCATTGATAATATTTCTTCCCTGTGAGCACTAGCAGAATAAGTTAAATTCTTCTGCCCTTTTATAGTTCTTCATGCATTCAAAGACAGCTACCATATCTTTTCCAAATCTTTTTTTCTCCAAACTAAACTCCCTCTCTTCCATTAATCTATTCTCCTGTGACATGAGGTCTTTCACCATTCTGGTTACAATCCCCTGAACATTTTCCTGCTTATCAATGTCCTTTCTTAAAATATCCAGAACAGAAGACAGTACCCCCAGATGTGTGAGAATAGAGTAGAGCTATCATATCCTTAATAATGAGAACTCTTTCTCTCCAAATGCAAGGCAGGTTTGTGTTAGCTTTTAGGATAACTATATCACATTACTTATTTATTTTAAGCTTTCATTTCTTTAAGGATTCTTAGGAAAATGTAGTTTAACTACATTCCCCTCTCTTATTTTTGTGAAATTGCTTTCTTGAACCCAAATTTATAACTTTGCATTTATCCTTTGTCTTATGAGTTTTTTTCCAATTTCCCAGTCTACAATGATCATTTGGGTTCCTGACTATAATCCATTGTGTTATCTACCCTTCCCAATTTTGTGTCAAAGGTGATAAGTATGTCATCTACAGCATAGACGTCAAACACTCATCTTGTGGACTATAGCCCATGCACTACCCAGTGTGATCAGAGCCGGATTAAAACATGATTGGGAAATATTTAACAACAACAACAAAAAAAATACAACAGAACAAAGATAATGTTAACATGAGAATTTCTAAGTTACTATGAAGTCCACTGGGATCGTTATATTTCATTTAGTGACCCCCATTTGATTTAGTGGTTCGCATTTCTTTTTAAGTTTGACTCCATGCTCTATAGAATGTCTTTAGTTAAGTCATTGATCAAAGTGTAAGACAGTGACTTCAGTAAGACAGTAGGAGCAAAATAGGAGAGAAAGATTTCAAAGGCTTCAACAGATGATACATACTGTCTACATAGTTAGGAAATGAAGGTAGAGAATGAGGGTGAACATTTGAAAATGTATTTGTAAAAGAAGGAAGCATATAATCACTTTTAGATACATGGCTATTATCAAGTTAGTGAAAGTCATTTTCTGAATTAGAATACTTGCTCTGGAGAGTCCGAGTCATAATTAGAAATGGTCTCACCCATGACAAAAATAAGTGATCTGGAAGGGGAAGAGTAGAGATCATAGAAGTGATTGGGCACAGGACGGTCTCTTTGTACCTACAATTGAGCCAGGAAAGGGAGAGATTCCACCTCAGGTCCTACCAGAGTTAGGAGGGTAATTACCATACTTGCTATGGAATTAGGAGAGTCAGAGCTATAATTAGGAATGGTTTCATCTATGACAAAAATAAATGATGCAGATGGGGGAGAGAAGGGAGCATAGAAGTGACCGGGCACAGGACAGTCTCTTTGTACCTACAATTGAGCCAGGAAAGGGAGAGATCCCACCTTAGTCCCTACCAGAGTTAGGTGTATAGAGGGGCCCGGAGAGCATGTGAGAGGTGCCATGACAGGGGATCCTTATTAGATGGCCTCAGGAGAGATTGTGTCATACCACTGGTATGGGGCCAGTAGAGGAAGCAAGATGCAAGGACAAATGTTATCACTGTGAAGAAGTATATCTTACAAGATCATAAATCAGATTTAGAGCTGGTAGTGACTTAGAAGCCACCTCATCCAAGCTCCTCATTTCACGAAGGAAGAAACTGAGACCTAGGAAGGTTAAGTGGTCGCATGGTTTGTAAGGATCAAAGATAGCCTTTTGAACCCTGACCCCAGAGCCAGTGCCTTTGGGAAGGAAGCTTGTGTTCACTCCAGTCCCCAGATGTTGGCATCCTGAAGCAACCCCTTGTTTTCCTCAAGTTAATCACAGTTCTGTTGATGGTACCCAGCTCAGGCTACCAAAACAAATCCTACTCTCATGAGAAACCTTTCCATTTATCGGTGCTGAAGCAAGGGTTCCTCATGGCACGTAGCCTACTCCTCATGATGTCTTTGTGAATGGAAAACCTTGTGCGTTGAGCTAATGAAGTCTTAGTTTTCCCATGCCCCTGAAATAAGGGAGACACTTCTCTTACTGGTTCTATAAGGCACACTTAAAAAAAAGAGAGCCACCCACACCTAATCAGTATTTATCTTAACTGCCAAAACACATTACAGATCTGAGAAGGAGTCAGCAAGCTGAATTTAAAGCGATTTCCTTTCTTGGAAAATGACATCTCATCAGCAGCTGCCAAAGGGAGTTGGGGAAAAGCTAAATGATGCCAGGGAAGAAGGGAGGACGGAGGAGCCTGTCTACAGTCCATGAAGGCTGCAATTTGGCCCTTCTGGGGGTGTCTGTGTAGTTAAATATTTAGCCCTGATTTGCCAGTTAAATGAATGCTCAGGGACAACTGTATCAGCAGCATAAATGTCAGCCAGGGGAAAGTCTGAACCTGCACAATTGGAGGAGTCTGTAGTTTGCACACATACATAGAATTGACTCATGCATACACTAATGCCCAATTATGGCTTGGAAATGACCAAAAGTTCTCAAAAGCTTTGCCAGCAGGAGCACAAGCTCTGGCAGGCTCTACCAAGCCAGACAGGCTTTGGGTGCTGGCCCAGGGAAATGCAGCATGATAGGTGGAGCAGAAAGCAGGGATGTGGACCCTGAGGCACTGAGTTCAAGTCTCTCACCTGTAATAATTAGGCTTATAAGGATCACAGATTTTGAACATAGGTCATCTAGCTCAACTCTCTTACTTTACAGAAAAGGAAAATGAAGCCTAATAAGGCTAAATGAGTTGTTCATAGAGGCAGAAGTGAAAAAACTAAGTTTTGAACCAAGATCTTCTGACTCCTGGGACAGGTAAGTGGTACAGTGGATGAAGTGGCAGATCTGGAGTCAGGAAGACTTGAGTTCGAATGTGGTCTCAGACACATATTAGCTGTGTGACCCTGGCCAAGTCAATTAACTCTGCCTCAGTTTCCTAATCTGTAAAATGAACTGGAGAAGAAAACAACAAGCTACTCCAGTATCTTCACCAAGAAAACCCCAAATGGGGGTCACAAAAAATCAGATAGTACTGAACAACAACTTCCAACTCCAAAGATCGAATTATTTTCAGTGTATAAAACTAGCTCACAAATTACTACTGCCTGTGTGTTCTTAGACAAGTCATTTGAACTTTCTGGGATTCAGTTTCCTTTTCTGTTAAGTCAGCTGGACTGACTAGAATTATAAATATCTAGATCTGGAAGATGCCCAGAGTTAGCTTCTAAGTTTCCTTCTGACTCTCTTTCCATAATCCCATGACATCTGTTGTCACTCGAAGGAACACCTAGCCTAGGTCATGGTGGTTTCTTATTGGGGTGGTGATGGGGGATGGATAACTTGAGCCACAGTAGGTCTTCTCTTAGATCTTAAAAGGGCTGCACTCTGTATTGCCAAAGAGAATAGTCTCACTGGGAAAACAGCCTGGAGGAATTGAAGTATATGAGTGCATATACTGTACCTTGCCCGATATCATTGGTCCTCTTCGAGAACAAAGGACCAACAACAATATATTGCACTGACAAGGGATGTCACAAAGGTGGAAACCCAGGGTCTATGTTGTACAAAATATGGCCTTTTGGAGGAAATTTAAAGGGGTTCTGCTTTCTTTTAATAGGTGACTTCTGGTACAGCATTTCTAGAAAGAGGAAGTTTGGCTCATTGGGCAGAAAACTGACTTGCTTCTGGCTGACTGAGAAAATTTAGGCATGGAGTATCACTTTCCTCATCCCTGAAATGGGATACTAATTAATGTTCCTGATCTAGCCTCTCAGGAATGCCTCTGAAGATCAGTGCCCAGAAAGCATTTCATACAGGATACTATCCCTGCCCAGTAGCAGTCTGAAAGGGACCGTATATGTTCTAAAGGCCTTCCCTCTCCCCTTCTACATGGGGAAGCATCCCCCAGGCCCACCTTTTCTCATCTGCAAAATGAAGGAATTAGACAAAATGATCTCCAAGGGCATTTCCAGCTCCAGTTCTATCAGTCTATCAACCATTCTGTGCCCTATAGAAAAGGATCATGGTATCATAGATTTAGAACTTTAAGGGACCTTAGGAGGACTCCAACTTTGGTCAGTCAGTGTTTAATGTGTGCTCACTGCACTAAGATTGGGGATACAAAAACAGGGGAAACTGAGACCTAGAATAGATAAATGAAGAGTCACATAAGTAGGAAATCACTATGGCAGAAATGGAACACAAGTATTTATGATGCCAAGTCCGGCATTCTCTCTGCTGTACCATACAGTATATTTCCTATTACCAGGCAATATTTTTATTTTAAGAAATAACTGCTATATTAATGTGACATATAGTATGTGCATCCAGACATCATGGCATAGAGTACAGCAAGTTAGCCTTGGAACAAGGAAGACCTCTTTCCAAGTCTTGCGTCTAAAGAGTGGTCTGGGAGTGGTCACCGGGCAGCTTCACCTCTTAATGTCCCAGACAACTCTCTAAGACTGAGCAAATGTCAGTCCACCATGGTAGAGGAGGTTTCCTTACTGGGCCTTCCCTATACCAATTAAATCACAGATTACCCCAACTGTATAATTTAATTTATTTAAATCAATGGAGGTAGATGAAAGCAGAAATACATATAATTCAAAAATCTTCCTTTAGCCATTGGTTTTCCCTCCTTTCCTGGATGAAATTGGTGTGAGTGGTTAGTGTGTCTTTCTCTGCCTGTTAATTTGTTGAGGTATCTCTTCCATCTCTATGGCTTTACCCTAGAATGGAACACCCTCCAATGAAGAAAATGGCCTTTTCTCTCATTTCTACTTCATAGAGGTCCTTCATTTAAGAAAGAGCTAAGGCTCCATCTTCATCATGAAACCCTTCCTGAAGCCCCCAATTACTAGAGCCCTCCTTCCCATACTACTATCTATTTAACTACTTTGACTGTGTGTATACCTGAGTTCAAATCCAGCCTCATTTGCTTACTGACTATTTTGACCCTGGGCAAGTCACTTAACCACAATTACCAAGAAAAAAAAGTGTGTATATAAAAAGAATTTGCATAGCTTGCATACTTTCATTCCATATAACTGTATGTATGCATACAAACACACATATTCATCTATCTATATATCTACATACATATATATCCACACTTACACACATATACAGTGAAAGGACACAGCCTTTGAAAACTGTATTAGCTGTCCCTGTAGCTGTTAGTGGGTTTGTAGAAAAGTTAATGTTTGGTATAAATCTGAACTGGCATTCATGTATATGCATGTATGTATATGGTCATTAACTTTATAAGTATCTCATATATATATATATTTTTTCTGTGATTTTCTATACCATTAAGATATAAGCTCCTTGAGATTAAGGTTTCATTCTTTCTACTTCTACCCCTAGCACTTAGCATAGATGCTTCTCGTATAGTAGACACTTGATAAATACTTTTTGATTGATTAAGTCTTTACTAGAGTGAGCAGCCAGAGAATTGTCTTGGGCACCGCCTGGAAAAGGTATGATTTTCCTATTGCATTCTATAGACAACCATCCCATATACACAATAATGGTTTGCCAATGGCATACATTCCATAGCTCCATGTTGTTGTTTCTGTGGTTGATGATGATGATAACAGTGGTGGCGGTTTTCTGGGGGAGCAAGTGGACTTGGGAGAGGGTAAAGGATTGCTATTATAGTGTTGTGGGTCAATAAGAGGGACTGAGGATATTGGCTTCTCTTTCCCAGCCCCACTATATCTATAGTCAGATTCTTAGTTGGGGCCTATCTGCTTTCCTCCCCCCACCAACTCCTGCAGAAGCACCAACAACATATAGAGAATGATTCCACCTAGTTCTTTTTTCTCCACTCCCTATACCTAATTCAGCACTCTGATTTGCTCTAAGTGCCAGGATTCCTAGTCATTATTTGAAGTGGGAGGAAGAGGGGAGTAGATATCATTCGAAAGTTAGATAGTAGTAATCAGGTTAATCAAGAAATTACTGCCCTTTGTCTTTAACTGATAGGCAAGGACCAAGAGACTCTATTGCTCATTCTTAAATTATGCTCCCTATGCTGGGGATATATTTTACAATTGTAAGACAGATGACCTTCTTCTTGGTCTAATGGATGGACAATGCCAGAAATGGAGTTGCTGGAGACCATGAAAAACTGAACAGAAACAAAGCAATTCTAATTTAAAATTGGATTTCTCTTCATTCTGTGCAGACAAGGGCACTGAAGCTTGTAAGTCATATGGGCAGATGTCTTAATGACAGGGAAGGGAGTGTGCATATGTGCAGGGCTGAAGAATGAGGAGATTAGAATGATGACAATCCCAGATCTCAGGCTTCCTAAATGTAGAAGTCATTCCCATTTCTAAGTAAGGTCAGCCACGTTTTGTGATATCTGTGAGGTTTTATGAGGAAAGCCACCTTTTCATAGCTTATTCTCCCTTGTCTGCTGGAGGAGGTTTGTAGAGTTGTGCAAATTATTTCCATTAAAAGGGGCCCATTATATTACAGAATTACTGTATCATTTTGTTTGCCCACACAATTACATGAGAAATAGCATAGCTGTTTTTCTTTTTTGTCAGGAAAATCTCTATCTTTCATATTTCTTTAATAAAAAAAACTTTTGCCTTTTTCCCTCCATCTGAGATATAGGCTAAAGCAAAGAATCTCTTCCCACAAATCAGCTCCACCATCACCCACAACACCCTGTTTCAATATATATGTGAAATTGTGATATTCTATCTGTAGCAAATTACCCAGGCCTGGCGAGCTCTCTCGTAGGTCCTTTGTAATCCGACACAGATTTTGCCAGCAGAACTGGGCAGAAAAAGTCATAGAGAAATATGGAAACCTGCAAAATATTATTATTATGAATAACATATGTTCTGTAAATGCGTATTTACTTTATACACAGTGATCAGCGTGGAGGAATTTCAAATATAACATAGTGGAAGGCCCATGCTCTGGTTCTAAATATATTCAGTATTTTGAATTGGGATCCGACTACAAAATGACCATTGGATAAGCAAATCATTTACGGAAGTCTTTGCAGAAAAGCCAGTGTGCCAAGGATTCTGAACATCACATAGGAGGGAAGTGGGTTCATTGGAAATGACAGATATTTGGGGTACAGTACCCAATGTGCAGTGGAAATGGAGTGAAGAATTAGACAAGTGGAAGAAACAAGAATATGCCTGTCTTGAGCATGGCCAAAGACAAAGTCCAGTAATTATTCATGAGGGAACCTAGGGCAGCAAGGTAACAAATTAAATTAGCAAATATCACAAAACATTATAATGATAAGGCTGTGCTGGTGGAGAGAGCTCTGGACTTGGAGTTAAAATGATCTGAATTTTGATTGAATTTTGATTGAATACGGCCTCAAGCACATGCTAGCTGTGGGACCATGGGCAGGTCACTTAAACTGTGTCTGCATCAGTTTCCTTATCTGTAAAATGGGGATAATAATAGCACCTACTTTTCAGGGTAGGTGAGAATTAAATGAGATATTTGTAAAATGCTTAGCAGAGTGCCTAGCTCTTAATAAATGATTTTCCTTCCTTCCTTCCTTCCTTAGTTCCTTCCTTCCTTCCTTCCTTCCTTCCTTCCTTCTTTCCTCTCTTCTTTCCTTTCCTCCTCCCATTCTTCATCTCTCCCTCTGATGATAGTGATGATGATGAACTTACATCTCAACTCTCAACATAAAAAACCCCATCATTTTATACAATTGCACAACACTCCATAGAATGTTAGATATGAAAGAGTAGTGTAGGAGAGTGACTTGTCCTCAGACAGTTTTTATCTCAAGCCCATTAAAAAGCCTGACCATCAGACAGTAATAGAGATGGCAATGACCAGAGCACTCACAAAGCTATTTGTGATTTGAACTCGATGACAACCCCATGTGTGATCCATCACAGGCATTTTTATTCTTATTTTAAGACAAACAAACTGATGCTGAGAGACATCGAGTGACGTGCCCAGTCTTATGGCTACGAAGTACCAAAGGTGGGATTTGATGCAAAGTTTTCCTGAGTCTAAGTCTACCACATTGATACAATCATGGAAAAGGTGGTGATGCATGCCTTTCGGGGTCTTATTGTATTGGGGAGAGAACATATAAATAAATGAAAAGTTAAGCAGCATTAATTCATACTTCAGTCCATTGATTGCAGATTGTAACCCATCTATCCCTTTTCATCCTGTGTAATTCTTGCTCATGACTTTCATTAAAACTGTCATAAAGAAGTCATCAATCTGTTAGAGATTTTCTTCTATGTCTTTTAATATTTCATGAGGGTAACGCTTTTAATGTTCATCCATCATCTCTTACTCCCATTAAAAGAGTGGCCCATCTCCTTTTCTGATGTTACATATTATAAAGATGGTGTCTTTCTTTTACCCAAGCCATCATAGGCAATGTACTGTAGTCTGTTTATGCCCACTGGGTCTTAGTTTTCTTATCTGTAAGATAAGAGGCTCCACTAGATAGCCTCTGAAATTGTATGATTTTCCAAATATAAGATTGATTGTTTGAATCCAAACGTCAAATTTTGCATTTGTCCTAATTTTATTTATCCCATTTAAATTTCATCTGATTAAAGTTAGCCTGTAATCCTTACTGTTGAGGGCTCTTTAGAGCCCTTTTCTTTCCCATAATGCTTGCTGCCCACTACTTGTACATTGTTATTTGCTAATTTGACATGTAAATCATTGATAAGAATGTTTAACTGAACAAATCCAAGTACTAAGAGATGGCGTGATTCACACTGGGCATGTATCACCTTAGGGAAGCCTGATACCCTCTCCGAATCTCTGTTTCCTCCTCTCTAAAATGAGAGGACTGGACTCAATAATGTCTAAGTTCCCTCCCAGTTCTAAATCTCAGAATCCTATTGATGTCAGAGACAAGAGATGTTAAAGGAGTTCATAAGAACATCGGGATATTTAGGAAAAAGGTAGAGATTGTGGAAATCTTGAATGCTAGGCTAAAGAGTATGGACTTTGTGTTGAACGTGATAGGGACTCAAGGACATACCATGAATAAAGCAATGCCAGCTCAAACCATGAAAATTGTAGAGGTTGGGGTGCCTCTGAGACTGTAGGATTTGGGGTTGGAAGAGACCTAAGAGTTCATCCCCTTCTTTTACAGATGAAGAACCCCAGGACTTTGACCAAGGTCACATGGGTGGTAAACAGTAGAACTTGATTTGAAGCCAGTTACTCTGGTACTGAAGAGTTCAGTGCTCTGTGTAGTCTCTCTATGAGGAGTTATTATACCATTAGTAGTAGAGAGAAATGATGGACTGTTTTAGCTGCAGTGTTGGAGAATGAGATGTAGAGGTAGGAAAGCCAAGAAAGAGAAAGTCAGGAATCAGAGAGAAAATGAACATAAGCCACCCTAGAGTTCAGCTCAGGCCATTTGGTGGCCTGAGAGTCAAGCAAGATCAGTCAAGGCTATTGGAAAACCTGAGGCATCAGCGCAGGAGTGCTCAATCTAGGAGACGTTTATTGAGAGAGACAAAATGATGTAATAGATAGAGCCTTACCTTAGAATCATTAAGACCTGTGTTTAAATCCTATCTCTGCTACATACTGGCTGCAACTCTCAGTGAACCCGAGTAATTCTGGCACTGCAGAATTCAGAGCAGGTGCTGATTGGGAGAAAGGGTTGGTTTCCTTTTTGGGTATTTGCTGCACCAAAGAAATAACAAGTCTGGAAAAAATACTGCATGCACACAGATCTATACATACATAGATACATATGTACATATAATACAGTCTACATGTCTATATGTACATGTATATGGGAGTGTTATACGTATGTATACACATACATATCTGTATAATATGCATGTGTATGTGCATTTATACAGAAAGAAAGAGAGAGGGAGAGAGATAGAGGGAAGAGGGGGGAGAGAGAGGGAGGAAAGGAGGGAGAGAGGAAAAGAAGGAGAGGGAGAGAGACAAAGACAAAGAGACAAAAAGGTGAAACATCTATTATGCTTAAGGCACTATTCTAGATGTTATGGGAGCTACAAAGATGGCTAAGATTCTTTTCTCTTGATCTAAACCAATCCAAGTCAATTTCAGTCTGTTTGAAAACCATCCTAGACAAGTTGGAAGAAACTCATTGCCTGGTTGGCTATGGAGAGATGCATTTTCCTGCCCAAACAACTCTATCTTTTTAAAAGTTTTATTGATGTGTTTTGTTTTTCTATCACAGGCATTTACAGATCACTCCCACTTTGTGAGAGGTCTCTTGTACCAATTTAAATAATACAATAAAAATAATGATACCGCAGTCTCATCTGAAAGTGCATTTAACATTTCACATCTGTAACATCCCATCCTCTTTTTAATGAACAGAAACATATTTTTTTCTCCTTCTTATCCCTCAGCCTCACCCCAACGGAAAAGAAAAAAAGAAAAAGAAATTTCTTACAAGAGATCTTCATAGTTTAGCAAAACAAATTTCCTTGATGGTTACATCGAAATATGTATATATGTATACATACATATATCAGTTCTCTGGGATTATGAATGGTCATTGATCATAGTTCTTATGGTTTCCTAAGTTATTTCTCTTTATTGTTACTTTGTAAGTTGTTCTATGAATTGGTTCATTTCATTCTTTATCAGTTTATAGAAGTCCTCAAACTTGTTTCTTTTAAAAATACTGATCGTATAGTATACAGTCTTCTTGTTCAGTACTAGGATAAGAACTCACTATTTGATTAAAAAAAACTGTTGGGAAAATTGAACAATGGTATGGAAGAAATTTTATTTAGACTGTGGGGGGAAGAGAACTTGCAGCCTTGAGGTCACATAGGGCCTTCTAGGTCCTTGGGTGCACCCTTTTGACTGACTCCAAGTTTTATAGAACAAATTCTTTTATTAAGGGGATTTGTTCTATGAAGTTTGGGTTCAGTCAGAGGGATCCACTTGAGAACGTGAGAACTTGATTTAGACCAACACTTTGAACCTGATACAAAGAAGAGTTCCAAACAGGTACATTGCCTGGGTAAAAAATTAAAATAAACAAAATTTTAAAAAAGTTACATCATAAATAAAATAAAGAAACAGAAAATTTTACCTATTAGATTTTTGAATAAGAGAGTTCATGGACAAGCAATGAATAGAAATCACAAAAGTTAAAGTGGATAATATTTATCACATAAATTTAAGAGTTTTTATAAAACAAATCTAATAAAGCTAAGATTAAATGGAACATAATTAACTGGGGAAAATATTTGCAACAAGTTTCTTTGATAAAGGTCTAATTTTCAAGATATATAAGTAACTTATTTATTTGTTTTTGGAAGGGGGAATGCAAAGCAATTGGGGTTAAGTGACTTGCCCAACGTCACACAACTAGGAAGTGTCAAGTGTCTTAGGCCAGCTTTGAACTCAAGTCCTCTTTACTCTAGGGCCAGTGCTCTATTCACTGCACCACCTAGCTGTCCCAAGGAACTTATTTGTAAGGACTTTGTAGGAAACAGAGTCATTTCTCAATTGATAAATAGCACCAAGATATGAACAGGCTATCCTCAAAGAAAGAAACCCAGGCTATCTAGTCTACGAAAAAAATGTTCCAAATTACTACCAATTAGAGAAAAGCAAATTAAAGCATTTCTGAGATTCCACCTTATACTCAACAGAATGGCAAAGATTCCTAAAAAGGAAAATGCTCATTTTTGGAGAGACTGTGTGAACAAGGGCATGTTAATGCATGGTTAGTCAACCTCTGAATGGGTGGAACCATTCTGGGAAGCATATTCAAATCATACAAGAAATGTTACTAAGCAGTAAGTGTCCTTTTGACCTAGTTTTATCACTATTACTCCAATACCCAAAAAAGATCAAAGAAAGAGGGAAAATACAAAATAATATTTATAGTAGCTCTTTTTGTGGTGGTAAAAACTCGGGGTCAATAATAAAATGGTCTGGAAAAATAACATCTCCCTCATTGTGAGGAAGGTTAAAGGAGTTCCCATCAACTAAGCAATGACCGAATAAATTACATTATATGAATATGATGAAATACTATTGTGCTATAGGAAATGAGGAAATAGTTGAATTCAAAAAGACATGGAAAGACTCATGTTGATGAACCAATGAAGAATGAAATAACTAAACAGCTCTTGAAAGTCATCTTTGTAGATACATGAAGTTTGGCTTCTGTGTCAGTAGAGGAGATATCCACAGTGATAAACTTGAAATACTGAGTGTAAATAATGTCCCTAATCACACATTACTTGGCTACTGGTATAGAGTTGCTAACAATGACCCTTCTGGGAAATTTACATATCTAACTAAAAGATGATTTAACATGGGCAGTCTTGTTCTTTTCTTCTTCATTATTTGTAATTTTACAAACTATCTCTTCCCCCAAAGCATAATATACATTAGAGACCCCCATTAGGATCTTAGTAAGTAGGGGACTAAGACCGGTGAAGTTGATGAAATTTCTGGACGTACAAATCTTCCAAGCAAATAGCAGACTTACTAATAGGACTGCACTCATTTGTTCAAGTAATGGAGTCAGTCACCTCCTGATTGTAAATCCCCTTGTCCCCATTCATTTACCCAAGACTCTACTGGTTTCTACTCTATTTTACAAACATGGTCTTGGACATAAACTTTCAGAACAGATGCTTGACCCTAGTAATAACAACACCAGCAACAATAACAGAAATAATCAATTTCACATAGTACTTTGAGGTTTACAAAGGATTTATAAAATAAATATTTTCTTATCTGATTCTCACAATAACCTTGGGAAGTAGGTGCTATTTTATCCCCATTTTATATATGATGATACTGAATCTGAACGAGGTTAAGTGACTTGCCTAGGGTCATACAGCTAGAAACTGGCTGAGGCAGGAATTGAATTCATCTTCCTTTCTAAGTCCAGTACTATTCATGACATTATCTAGCTCCATCATAACAGCCTCATAAAGGAAATCTTGTTGAGTTCCATTTTTTTTTAGATGAAGAAATTGAGTCTGAGGGCTAAGCGATTGCTTCATGTAATAGGCTACTGTCTGAGGTAAGAGTCAAATCCAGGTTTTCCGGAGTTTTCTTAAATTTGATATTTTATCCACCATTCCACCTCAAGTTGCCCGAAGAAGCCCATCCCCAGTATTGATTAAAGGCAGGAACAGTTAGTTCCTAGAGAAGAAATCTTGGACTCCTATAGATGGAGATGGAGATGACTCTCTAGACTTATTGGGGTGGGTGGGAAGACCGTGAACTTGAAGAGACTTGGGCTTGAACATGGACCTGGGTGCCAATGAATTGGTAAATTCCTTCTATTTTTGGCTTCCTCACAAAGCCCAAGCCCTGGGCACTCCCCAGCTTCAACATTCATCTGATCCTAGCTAAACACTCTAGATTCATCAATTACTATGATAGTATATTCTTACACTTGATCATTTTTTATGCTTTATTTCTAAGTACACAGCGATATCCTACACATCTGCTTTTTTCCCCCCCATAATGAATTATACTTTGTATCTCACACTTGCTTACAATTTGTAGAATGTCAGCAATCGGGAGCAATTTCTTCCACCGCCCTGAACTGCTATGATTTTATTTTTGAATTTATTAAATAATTCTAGTTTTTAAAATAATGGGACCTGACTTGATTTTTTACAGATATTTTATCCATTTATGTTATTTAAAAAGGAAGCGTGTGTGTGTATTTCTAGTATTAGGGACATACCTTCTTAAAACTGAGACTAACAATTTTCTACACTCCACTGACACCTAGTGGCCAACTCAATATAGTAATTGTCTGAAGAGAATCTTGGCGCCACAATTTTAGAGCTAGTCCAGAGCTCTGATTTTGCAGAAAGGAGAAACCTGATCTAGCAAGAGGTTAAAGGATTTAGTTGAAATCACATAAGTAGTATTGCAAATCAAGGTCTCTGACCCTTTGTTGTTTGTCGTTCTCAAAGAGGACCATGCCATCAGGAAGGTGATAAATATATCATCCCCTTTATTCATCTGTATTTCTACTTTCATCAAAAAAACCTTTAAGGTGTTTACAATAGCCTTTTTACATGTATAGAGAGTATAATTTATACATACATATAGGGAAGAAAAACAGAATGATCAAAAAACATTGGAAATTAAAGGGAAAATATATACTTATACTCCGTGTGTGTGTGTGTGTGTGTGTGTGTGTGTGTGTGTGTGTGTGTGTACAGTCAATCTTCAACTTTGACAGGGTTAACTTTCCTAACACAGTCAATTCTCAACATTCATGGGGTAACTTTCCTAGAAAATGGTACAAAAATGCAAATGTTGACACATTGTGCCAATGGGAAATAGGAGGTTAGGTTCTCGGAATCACAAATAACTGTAATCTTTCAGTAGAGATTGCTGAAACTAAACTTTTTGGCATGCAATTCTTTATGACAAAACATAGTTTTTGTTCAGTTGTTCAGTTGTGTCTGATAATATGCACTTTTCCTAACACGGTAACCATGAAATAATATATAAAATGCAGTACACAAAATAAAATTGGTATTATGCAAAATGTTTTTTCCTGTTAGTAATTCCATAGAATTCTGTTTCCTTTTGTGCTAACATCTCAATAGTAATAAAAAAAACTCATTGATTTCAGACAATATTCCCTTTACATAACACATGAAATCTACCTTACTGTAAACATTGTAGAGAAAGTAAAATAGCTCAAACTAAAACATTTTTTAACTTGAATATTATGTTCCACAGTATTGGATGCCAGTATACTATATTGCCATAAATCTCTCTGCCTTGACTACCCTTGGAAAACCAAGGCAGAGGTTACTGGGACCTTAGTCACTGCTGTTGGAAAGATGCCAGTACTAGTAAAGTCTAAACATCACCTCCAGCATGCTGCATTGGAGATCATGGAGGGCATGTGAGCTTGAAATATTCAGTGAACTACTTCTACTTCAAGTTCCATTTGAGACCTATGGGAGTATAACAGAGTCAAGTTGGCATTTAAACTTGAGAACCCAAATGATGATGGGATTGGCAAACAATGAATATGCAAGAAACGTGCAGGGAGTTCTTTACAATGGTAGAGTGAACAAGACTGGTGAAGCTCCTGGTGGTACACCAGACACTCCATAAATCTGTGTACATCATGCATCTCATTTTTTTTCCGTACTATGCATAGCTCCAAATATGTGAGGTTGCAAAATCAAAAGTGAAAATGGGGTTATTAATGAAGCCAGTGTAATAAAAATCAAAGTGCAAGGCCTGGAGTCAGGAAGACTCATCTTCCTGAGTTGAAATCTGGCCTCAGACTCTTGAGAGATGTGTGACCTTGTTTGACTCAGTTTATTCATCTGTAAAATGAGCTGGAGAAGGAAATGGCAAGAAACTCTAGTATCTCTGCCAAGAAAACCCCAAATGGGGTCACAAAGAGTCAGGCACAGTTGAAACAAGTCGACAAGCAAAAGAACAACAATAGCACCCAGACCAGTCGGATTCGGTCGTTTAAGAAAAAAAAAATTCAATTCGCAAAAGTTAAAGGGGGGAATGTTGAGCAATGACTGTATACATACATGTACATATCACATATATACACGTATATATTCTACATATATATTTCAGATGTCAGAGTAATATGTATGTTTTATAAGGTTTTGTGTAATATATACCTATATGTATATATATATACCTATATACACATACATGCATGCATCCATGTAAATATATACATACACACATGCCGTGAGGACAGGAGCAATTTCCTTCTGACTTTGTATCCTTAGAATCTACAATAGTTCTTGGCACATTGTACACCCTTAAGTAAATTGTCAATTGTTAATTTGTTTATTGTTGTTTTCCCAAAATAAACAAATGTTTTGTTTTATATATATCTAAAATGGAGAGTCATGGATGCATAAGAGATCTCAGAAATTTTTACATGAGAGTAAACTGAGGCAGAGAAAGGTTGGAGTCAAAGGATCTGGATTTGAATCTTCCAATGGTTAACATCTTTGGGACTCAGTTTCCTTACCTCTAAAATAAAGGAGTTGTGCTAAGCCATCTTTAAGGGCCCTTCTACCTTGGAATTTACGACACTTTTCTGATAATTAAAAGTGTGGCCTAGAGAGAACTACAAGTTATGGCTTTGCTTCTGTTATAACTTAGCGCATATGGTCACACGTACGTTAGCCACTAAATTACCGTGTAGCTGAGATTTGGAGACGAGCAGGTACTCATATACAATAGGAAAATAATTAATATGAAGTGCCAAGCTCAGACATCATTATGTGGAATAAAAGTAAAGGTCACACAAGACTTTGAGCATAAAGCACATTTTACTGCCTAATAAACATGACAGAAACATCAGTGGTTAGAATAGAAAACAGCCTGGTAACAAAATTCTAAGGCACACCTCCAGATTAAAATCAAGCCTTTTTGCTGTCAAATGTAATTATGGTAAGCTCACACCTTGAGACAAATGAGGCGTTTCTAACTCATTAATTATTCAAGGTAAAGTCATAATCAGTGTCTTTTTGACCTCCAAAAGAGAAAAATATTTAACTGATTTTAACTATTGTTGGTAAGAGACCCTTGGAGTATGGACTAATCTTCCTTTCTGGAAGATCTGGGTTCAGATCTTGCCTCAGACACAAACTGGCTGTGTGACCATGGTCAAAGTCTGTATCCTAAGGCACTCTTCTAAGACTGAACAAATTACAGATGGGTTGCTAGGCTACATTGATAGAAATCTTTCTAAGTACTAAGGTAGTAGTTTGTGAGAATTTTGCAAAATGATGTGTTCGTTAAGTTGTACTATAATGAATTTGGGAGTGTGAAAGAATCTTAATTTCCTAATCATTTATCAACTGCGCCACACAGACTTTTCCTGAGATTCTTAAGTACAAGGTACCAGGGAAGAGGAAAATGATTGAAACTCCCTCCTACTCCACCCCCTAAATCACTAGAGAGAAATTCAGGATTTGGACCTTGCCAAAAACACTTCACTTGATTTGCTGAGAACAAAAATGTTTAATGTGGGTGGGGGGAATGTAAGATAAATTTTAATGTAATCACAGAAAGCCTAGACTTCTCCATTGAATCATTCAATCAAAAGTAATCTATGTATTAATCAATTGGTAGGCTCATTGACTTTAAGGGTTCTGATTGTGCCGCCATGCCCATAGGAAAAAAAGTCTCTCCAGGGTCTGTAATAACTGTCTCCATTTGAACTTCTAAAATGGGTGTTCCTCCTCCACTCCATGCAGGCTTACAGTAACATTACTGTATTTTTCCTAGCTTGGAGGGTGTCCCCCTTTTTTGTGTTAGCGCTTCCTTTTGGGTCTAGAACATAGGGGAGAACACCCCATTCTTGCCGTGATGTTTCCTCTCTTCTCAACACTTGCCTCTGAGTAGCTGGGCAGGATTATTCAGATTGTTTAGGGGGTACTTCTAAATCAGCCAGGAAAAGGGAGGGGGAAAGAGCCAGCTCTGCTTGGCATTGACCACGGACTATGGGAAAAGTGATTTAAAATCCCCATGACGTATGTCACGTTTTACCCTCCTGAGTAAGCCTTTTAAAGAAATGCGGTCTGATTTCACTAACCACTTTCCTGGCAAGCTGAAGAATGAGTTCCTAAAAAGATAGTACTCTTTTTGCTTGGCCCATGAGCAGCCTGAGGAAGAAAAAAATGCTGTCTAGATGATAAAATAAGGATGTGTCCATTCTTATATATAGGTGAGTTTCTTTCTTATTAAGAATCTCCCAAGTTCGATCATTATTAACTATACCATATGCAAGCATATAGAAGGATTTGAAGCAAACCAGTGAAATGCTCCAGAGAGGCATCATGGCATAGAGAATAGAAATCTGGCTTTGAATCAGCAAAACCTGGGTGCAAATCCTTCTTTTACAAGAAGACTTTGTGACCTTGGGTAAGTCCCTTGATGCCAGACATCAAGCATGCCAGGCAATTCTATAAAACTGTAATTTAACAGAACAGGTTTTGATCTACACTGAAAGAGGGACTTCCTTCACTAGGAAGTCCATACATTAATGAAATCAGAGATCCAGCTTGAAAAATAATCATAATTTTTGATAAAACACCTGCAGAGAATATGCCCTTCGTCTACACTCTTATTCAGTTTCCCCCCCTAAGTTGCATTACATCATTCCCTATATAGTTTTTATATCACTGGAATATCTCATAATTTGGGCTAATTTCTGGTTTGTTAGCAACTTCTAATTCATGATTACTTCAATGATCTGTGATTTTTCTATTGTTTAGTTGTTTCAGTTGTTTCCAGCTCTCCATGACCCAATTTGGGATTTTCTTGGCAAAGATACTAGAGAGATTTTCCATTTCCTTCCCTGACTCATTTTTACAGATAAGGAAAGTGAGGCAAACAGGTACAGTGACTTGCCCAGAATCACAAACTAGTAAGTGGCTGAGGCTGGATTGGAACTCAGGAAGATGAGTCTTTCTGACCCTAGACCCTGCATTCTGTGCACTATGGCGCCTTCCCAGCTGCCTTTATGAGCATTATTTACACCTCAGAAGTAGCTACAAACCAGGAGCCTGATTGGTTGTTTTCTTGACTGTCTAGACTTAAGAAAGTGATTGAAAAAGATAATTATGCAAATTAAACTTAACACTATACCTTTAAAAAACTTCTTATTTATTTTTAGGAAAGCCTGGTTGTTAAACATCTATCAGCACACCCTGTATTGCTCTGTTCATACTGCTTGAGTTCAGCAGAGGCCCAGTAGAAGGCTAAGGAAACGAAGTCATCACTAATAATAATTAGTTATTATTAATAGTCTATAAAATGTACAATTAGAATAATTTAGATACATGTCCAACAAAATAAAAATGATTTCTGGCTAGCCCTGAGTTAATCAGAAAATTCTGAGACTGTCTCCTACTCACGACCAGCCAATGAATGGTTGGGGATGGCGTGGAGGTGGAACTGGAGAGACTTAGGGAAATATGGCTACGATATGCACCAAGCTCATTTCTAGAATGGTTAATAAATGTCTCCATGTAGGTTTTTGACACCTCATTAGGGAGCTGTTAAATGCCACAATATTGGATGTTGTGACCTAATAGAGATAATCATTGTAAAGTACTTAGTAGAGTGCCTGAAGATAATGAGTGTTTAATAAATGTGTATTCCCTTCCTGCCCCCTACTCCCCCCCGCCCCCCACTTCCTCATGCCTTTTGGTTCTTTGTTGCCCTGATTTAACAAATAAAAGCAAGCTTATTGAAGTCTTTTATTTTTATAATCATAGACATTTCCAGATGGCACAATAATAATGATAAAAATATTAGCTAGAATTTTTATAGCATTTTAAGGTTTGCTAAGTTCTTTGATCCTCACAACAACCCTGTGAGCTAGGCACTACTAAATATCTCCATATCTGAGATTAGGAAACTGAGGTGTTGTTTTTATTGTTCAGTCATTTTTAAGTCTTGTCTGACCCTTTGGGATACCATTTGGTTTTTTCTTGGCAAGAATACTGGAGTGGTTTGTCATTTCCATCTCCTGGTCACTTTACAGATGAAGAAACCGAGACAAACAAGGTTAAGTGACTTGCCCAGGGTCACACAGCAAGTGTCTGAGGCTGGATTTGACCTCAGGAAGATGAGTCTATCTGCTGCCCTGAAGCTGGGGCTGAGAGGGATTAAATGAGTTGACCATCCAGAATCACATAACTAACAAGTGTCTGAGGCAGAACCCAGATTCCATCTTTCCTGACTCTTGATTCTGTGCTCTCTAACCCCTCCCTGGCAAAGAACAACATAACTTCTGACACAAAAGGAAACAAAGTCAATGTTGCAGCGACCATATGCAACATTCCACACACTTTGTCTCCCACCAATCCAAGAAAGGAAGAGGAGAAGTTTACTGATCTTTTGTCATTTTGTAACTGCATAGGGGCGGCTAGGTGGCACAGTGAATAGAGCACCGGCCCTGGAGTCAGGAAGACCTGAGTTCAAATCCAACCTCAGACACTTAACACTTACTAGCTGAGGTACCTTGGGCAAGTCACTTAGTCCCAATTGCCATGCCTTCCCCCCTTCAAAAAGTAAAAATATAAAAAATTTAAATTAAAAATAATTGCATAGCAGTGGCCTTTGCTTTATTGCTCCATCATTAATATTTTCATGCTAGTCATTGTGAATATTATTTTCCTGGTTCTGCTTGCTTTGCTCCATTACACAGACTTCAGTCTCATTCTTGGAATTAGTACTCAGGATCTGTATGCAAAAAGCACATTTATGAAAAAGAAAAAGGAAAGGGAAAGGGGGAAAGAGAAAAAGAAGAAAAGGGAATAATAATGCCCTTTAATGTGCCTTCAAAGAACGTCCAGAGCACTGTAACGCTGAGGAAAAATTGTCACCCTGTAAATATGGAAAATCTAATTCTAATAATCGATAGAAATTCCTTGAGTATTTCTGGCCTCTTACAAGATCGTAACTGCCTTTGACGACTTGGGGGGCTGGAATGCCAATCACACCTTTGCCATCAGTGTGTTCACGGGAAAGGGATTTAATCTCATTCTACCTCCTTTTCGTCCTCCATAAAATGAGAATATTATTACTCACATTCTCTCCCAGGATGGAATCCAAGGCCAAATGAGTTATGGACATAATATGATGATATAAATGTCCACTATCATTTTATTCAGAAAGTATTACTCACTATTCAGTATTGAATATTATTCAAATCATTCAGTATTCAAAGATTACTCAGTAATCCTCAGCATGTAGTGGTAGGACAAACACACACTATTGACCAAGTGAGGTCATAGTTAGGAAAGGTCTCTGTTTTCTCTGTTCATTGTACTTTAATCCCAGTTCTGTCTTCCCCTTTCTCTGACCCTCTGGAGCCCATATTCATAGACTGTGGAGCTGGATGGTGCCTGCAAAAGTCTTTGCCTAAATACCTCTGATTTAAAAGATGAAGTAGTATGACCCATGCGATGTGACTACATGTTCCTAGTATCATCTATCTATCTGCTTTACCACATGTGAAAGCTCTCTGTGACTTTACCATTCAAATAAGCTCTTCATTTAAAACACAAAAAAGTTTCCAGTAATTTGGCTAGTGTAAAGACAAGTTCATTGCTTCACCTTATCTCTGTGCTAAAAGATTTATCTACTTAGTGGAAAGTAGGTATGGGAGTTATCTTTGAACTTCAAGACCCAGTTTGTAGGATTTAAGACTAAGTGATATAAAAGGAAGAAACTTAGATCAATATTGTGTAAAAGTGCCAACAAGGCTTAACTAGCTATGTAAATAACCATGGGTAAAGTACTTAACCTCCTGAGTCTCACTTTCTCTATCTGTAAAATGGGGAAAATAATACCTATAGGGCCTCACTCCTGAGATTTTTCTAAGAATTGAAAGAATTAATGCAAGTAAAGTGCTTTTTTTTTTGGTAGATCTTAAAGAACTTCGTAAATGCTAATCACTATTGATGTGCTTACACACACATAAACTTGAATAAAATAATTTAATCTCTCTGGATGGGCCTCAGTTTCCTTGTCCATAAGAAGAGAGAATTTGATTAGACAAAGGGGATCTTATTCTGGTGTATGTGAATTTCAAAAAACAAGTGAACTAACTGAATTTGAATATAATTGGCTTCCTTGGTAATCTTATATAGTTTATTTCATGCATTTGAAAGTATTCTGAGCAGTAATATCCAGACAGGCAAACAGACATCAGACTTTTATTAAGTGCTTACTTCTCGCCAGCAATGTGCTAAGCACTGGGGATACAAATTCCAGCAAAAAAAACCAGTCCCTATCATCAACGAGTTTACAATAATATACAAAATGAGCTATAAGGGGAGTGGGAGAAAGGATCCACATTGGACATGATGTCGAAATCCAGGGAGTCAGAAGCATAGTCTCCATGTTGTCCTTGCCAAAATGGAGGCACCTGGAGGAATTCACCAGTGGGAGAAGGGGGCCACATGGTGGAGAGATATTCCAGGGTAAGGAAGCTTCAGGGAAGGATAGATGGCTGTTCCAGGAGGTCCTAGGTACTGATGGAAATTCCAGGATGAGCCTTGTGGCTGAGGTACAGAAGTAAAGAAAATCAGCTGCTGGGAGGGGAATGCCAGACTGCCCAAGGGAGCCATGACTGAGAAAAGGTTAAGAACTCTTGGCCTACAGGATCTCTAAGACCCTTCTTCAGTTTTAAATCCTCAGATACTATGACAAAATGCAGTCTTTACATAGATTAATGCACAGTAATGTTAAGATGCATGTTTTCCCCCCTCTCCCTGTTTACATTTCCCTTCCCTTTAGTGTTCTCAACAAAGTACCAGACTTTAATGGTACTTCTTTAACTGACATCGGGGAAAGAGAACATATTTTTGTTTAATAACAATTAAGATACAATGCTTAGGATTTTCACTAATCACTTTCTTTACAACAATCTTGGGAGGTAGGTAGTGCAGGAGTTATTATCATTTTAAAGATTAGGAAAAAAAGAGTTAGCCAGATTAAGTGATTTGCCAGTGGCCATGCTGCTATGAAGGGCCTAGAGTTCAATCCAAGCTTCCCAAGGTTGACTCTAGGGCTAGCATTCTTTCCATTATACCACTAACCTCTCTCTATTCGAGTGCCTAAGAAAAATATCTTGTTATTTTTTTTTTGAGAGTGGGAGAAGGACAGAGAAATTCAGATTTATGATTTCATTGCTATACCTATTGTTCAAGCTTTTCTTTACTAATGTGTATTACAATTTCCAGGACTGCCTTGGGCACTGAGAGATTAAGTCATTTGATTTAGGGTTGCATAGCTTTTATGTAGTTCTGTCAGGACTAGAACTCAGATCCTCTAAGCATGCTGCCTCTCTTTACTTTGTACACTATGGATGACTAATTATTATTTAAATGAATAAATGAAAGAACCCATGAAGTCAAACTTTTCATTATAATTAGAAAAGAGAAGTTATCTTAAAAGGAAATGAGTCCTTATTCTAGACACTAAAGTAAAAATTAAAGATGGAGCAAACATCTTGGGTTTCCAACAATATCATTGAATTTCCCATAGATATATATTTCTCATATGCACACTTCCCATATATATTCATGTATATAAATAAGTCTGTGTATTTCTAATAAAAATATACTCAGTAATGTAAAGGAATATTCTCAAAAAATTACCTTTCCAGAAAGGAGAAAGAAAAGGCTAATATTGATGCTGTTGGTTTTGTCCATCCCATTAAGGAATAATATTGATTTTGGCTCCATTTGTTTTATTTGTACAAGACCTTGTTAATTTAATGTAATCAAAAATTTCCATTTTAGACCTCACTCAGTTTTCTATCCCTTGTTTCTTCGTAAATTGTTCACCTATCCATAAGTCTGATAAGTAATATATTTCATGTTTTTCACATTTTCTTGTAAGTCTCAGCAATTGGGGAAGAGCCGAACAAGTTGTGATATATGCTTGTGATGGAATACTATTGTGCTGCAAGAAATGATGAGCTCAATGATTTTAGAAAAACATGGATAGATTGTACAAAATAAGAAAGAGAAAATGAATGGAACCAAGAGAATATTGTATACAGTAGCAGCAATATTGTTTTAAGAACAATTCTGAGTGACTGAGTCATTTTGACTAGTAACTATAAAGGATACATAAAGGAATCCAGAGAAAGAACTGATAAATCAAAGTATATATAGAATGATTTTACATGTGTGTGTGCACGTTTATGTGCCTGTGTGTATACATATACATACACATACATGCATACATCCACATACACACATATTTCTGTCTAGTGGTAGCCATGGGGGGGGGAGGGAGAAATTTACATGAGAACTTCATTATAGATTTAAAAGGAATAGCAAGTTGTACATAATAGATTTGCCATTTCATGCGCAATTATCTCTTTTTAATTATACTATCATGAAAATGCTTGTTGTATTTTATAGAGTAAAAATAAAATAAATAAAGTTAAAAAATAAATAATAAAAAATAAAAGCAATAGGATTTGGAGTCATGGGAACTGTATTGGAATCCCAGCTTTGCCATTTACTAGCTGTGTGACCTTGGGACAAGACAAAACTTCTCTGGACCTCACTTTCTTCCTAGCATGACAAAGTTAGACTAGATGGTCTCTATTCTTGCTTCCAGATCCATGGTATATGCTCCTGATTTTAACACTCTGGGAATGTGTGTGTGTGTGTGTGTGTGTGTGTGTGTGTGTGTGTGTGTGTGTGTGTGTGTGTTTATTCATTTCCTATCCAAGAATATTGAGCTGATAAATATTCTCAAAAAGCATGTTTATAGGGTTTAATATAAGAACAGAAAAGTCTCAACCAAGGAAGGTGATGTCTTGATATTCCACCTATCCCAGGTTTCCACTTCTTTTCATAGCCACACTCACTTATTAGGTTGCTCTGAGGCTAAACATTGTGTGATGGAAGGGCCGCCCAAAGTACCACCTCTCCAAGGTTAATCATGGAAAATAAACAAGAGAGCAAAGCTTTCCCCTGTAATTATTCTGGCTTAAGTGCGCTGAGCTGTTTGGGGCTGTCCTGTTCTCTAGCCACTTAAAGTTAATGATGTCTCTTTTTTCTTTTGAATGTTACTAGTCCACACCCATGTATGAGCACAGAAAGCCAATTTGCTAAAGAGCTCAGATCCTCATTTAATGTCTTAATTGCTTGCTTTTCTCTGATGTCTATTGATTTACAAGACCTGGCAATTCCCATCAAATTAGCTGAATCTCCCAGTTCTAAAGAACCTCTATAAGTGGCCCATAAAAAAGCAATAGTTTTGGGCAATGTCAGGAAAACTCAGTGCAGTGGCCAATTGCTGTAATCTAGGAAATAGGTGGAGCCATTTTACCTTGAAACAACAAAACAAAACCTCCCCTTCTACTTAATTTATAATTTATATAATATTTTATCCAAATAGGAGGAGAGTGATTCTGATATAGTTCTAGAGTTTATATTTTAGCAAATTATTAATGAATGATAACTCTAAATTTATAATCCTATGATACTATGTCAAAGGGAGTGGGGATGGAGGGGAAAGTCTATCTTCTAAGCAGAAATAGTAGAAATAGGCCTTGCTGATCCTTGGGGTGTTTGCTTTACCAGACATGATAAAGAGCAAGATGTCAGCACCAAATGATGAGTAGTGTTTTAGAACAGTAATTAGGTATTTGTCTGGAGCTAAGTTTTGCATACTATTCTTTTTCCTTTTTCATCTAAGATAATTGATGACCTTTAACTAGCTTAATATCCTATTTGAATCTCAGACAACCTGTGACATTGGGTACCATGGGTATTGGTCTATGCCTATAGATTCACCGGATTCACTGAAATCTCCCTGTATTTAAATGAACAACTATCAGTTTAGGGTCTTAGACAGTTGAGGGAGGAGGGTGTAGGGTGGGGAGCAGTGAGAAGTGTCTTATTCAGAGTCACCCAGCCAGGATTTATTACTTCAGAGATAAGATTTGAACCAAGATCTTTCCTGGCTCCAAGGCAGGGCTGCTCTGATTTAGCTGATGTATGGCCCTGTCTCTCATGTTGCTCTCATGTATTACTATCTTTATTTTGAGCTTAGAAAACTAAGAATTAGAAAAAAAAACTTGCTTGTAGTCACATAGCTAGTGACACATATTATCTTCAAACCTCAGTCCAAATACAGCAGTTCATCTATCATTATTATTATTATTATTATTTGGAGGCAATTAGGGTTAAGTGACTTGCACAGGATCACACAGCTAGTGAGTGTCCAAAGTCAGATTTGAACTCAGGTCCTCCTGACTCCAGGGCCAGTGCTCTATTTACTGCACCACCTAGCCGCTCCCATCTATTACTTTCTACACATCTTTTGTTCCAAAGTAAAAATCAAGAACTAAATAATGGCTCGTGTTTATATATCATTTAAAAGTTTGCAAGGCACTTTATGTATGTGCGTGGTGGATAGAAAGCAGGCCTCAGAACCACAAGTCTAGGGTTCTTGTCCTCACTTTTGACACATATTGACTATTTGATCCTGAGTAAATCAGTTAATGGGGGGTATCTAGGTGGCACCACAGTGCAGAGACCTAGAATCAAGAAGACTCATCTTCCCAAGTTCAAATCTGTCCTCAGAAACTTACTAGATGTATGACCCTGGGCAAGTCACTTCACCATGTTTTCTTTAGTTTCCTCATCTATAAAATGAGCTGGAGAAGAAAATGACAAATCATTCCAGTATTTTTGCCAAGAAAACCATAAATAGGATCATGAAGAGTCAGACAACTCTGAAAAGAGTGAACAACAATAAACTACCTAATCTTTCTGTGATCCAGGCCAGAGTAGTCAAAACTCATGCAGCCCGGCAAATCCAGGAACCGTTTTGGGTATGTTTAACAAAATAAATAGAGATACGATGCAGCATAGATAATGTTAATTCGTGATTTTCTAAGTCAATATGAGGGTCACAGGAATCCCCATTTCTATTTGAGTTTGACACCACTGCTTCAGACAGCTCTCCAAACCTAAGTTTCAGAAATTGAGAAATAAATTTCAGAGAATGACTTGCATTTGTTGAAGGAGTTTTCTTGTGGGATGTATCCTGGACCAAAGAAATGATTTGTCCAGTCCTTTTCCATGTGTCCTACAAACACTTTTCCCAAAGCCCTATGAACACGCCTCATACTAGTGTTCTAGTGATATGGGATTCTTGTAGGCCATGCCTGTCCAAAGATTAGCCCAATGAGAGTTAGAGAAGTTCATTACCATTTGTCTGCTAGTAAATTATTTTTTTAAGGGCAGATAACTGAAGAAGGATATCTATTGAAGTATCTATTAAATGCAGTGATCAACATTGGTGGAGGTGGTAGAATCAATGAAACACTGATGTAAGTTGCTGTAACGATACTGGGATTTGAAGATCTTCCACGCCCCTTGAGCTTGCTGATGTAGCAGGAAGGGGTGGAGCAAGAGAACGCTGGAACCAAGCTAGTCTCCGTGC
>CM053580.1:47585709-47602633 GCA_028627135.1 Pseudochirops cupreus
GACTCAGTTTTCTGGTATTTAAATGAATGCACTATCTATATTTCTTATGTAGAGAGCCTGTTCCATTTTGTGATTAATAACTATATCAGCATATTTATAGTTACTGTAGGCATTGTGAATACTGCATTGCTGATACAGTTGCCCATACGAAAGATTGGTGACCTTAAGACAAGGAAACAGGTTTGTTTTTATCAATCAGATCTGGGACACAGATGTCCAAATCAATGTTTCCCCCTGCAAAGTGGTCACCACTGTGATCTAACGCTTTCTCCCTTAATACTGCTGTTCTTTATCTGAGGGTAGATGCTTTCTGTGGGAATTGCCACTCTCTGGCCCACTCAGACTGACCTCAGAGCTGTTTCCTGGACTCAACATTCCATCTCCACCTTTCTGCCTTTTCCCTCACGTCTGGCACGCTCTCCTCTTCTACATCTTCACTTCTCCACAATCCACAGCTTTCTTCAAAGCTCCTCTCATGTACCATATCTCCCATGTAGCCTTCCCTGATCTCACCCTGCATAACTGCTGTGACCTCCTCAAATTATCTTGCATTTAATTATTTGTGCATGCACAGTTTATCTTTCCAGTAGAAAATAAGCCCCTTTGAGAGTGGAGACTATCTCATTTTTTTTTTGTCAATGAGTCACCTGGACCCAGCAGCATGAGACCTTGGACATAGCAAGGAATTTGTAAAACAAACCTGGTGTTTGTAAAAAAGGAAGTGAAATAATCCTTAGAAGAGTTCATAAGGAAACAATACCTCAGTCTTGACAAGCGATGACATAAACCCTTCTTCAGTTTGCTCAGGTTACCTTTGAGTTATTCCTAAAAGTCCACATCTCTAATTCAGTTTATTTAGAGAAACAGTTTCATGAGACTAAGTGCTCACTATGTGCCAAGCACTGTTTTAGGTCCTGGAAGGCACAGACAAAAACGAGACAGTCCCTGAAATACCCAAAGATCTTACATTCATTTTACTGGCAGGATACACTGTGTACACAGATGAGTCCTAAGGCAAAGTAATTTTAAGAGGAAGAAAAACTCTATCAACCAAATCAAGAAGCATTTATTAAGCATCTTCTGTATGCCAAGCACATAGTATGTAACAGAGAGCTTGCTGTTATTGCTCAGTTGTGTCCAACTTTTTGTGACCCCATCTGGGGCTTTTGTGGCAAAGATACTGGAGTGGTTTGTCATGTCCTTTTCCAGGTCATTTTATAGATGAGGAAACTGAGGCCAACAGGGTTAAGTGACTTGCCCAAGGTCACACAGCTACTAAGTGTCTGGGGCTGAATTTGAACTCAAGAAGATGAGTCTTCCTGACTCCAGGTCCAGTGCTCCATCCAATGTGCCACCTAGTTCCCCAGACATTTAATAGGTGCATGGAAAAAAAAAACCCACATAGGAAGGTGACACTTTAGTTATGCTTTTGAAGGAAGATTAGGATTCTAAGAGGCAAAGGTAGGGAGGAAAACGTCCCAGGCATTTGAGGCCAGCCTGTGCCAATGTAATATTCACGGGGCAGAAGGCAAAGATTTGCCACCCCTGACAACATTCCAAGGGAAGTCTCTCAGGCTCCGAAGGCCCATCTCAGAACAGGATTTCAGAAATGTACTTAACATCTGTTTGGAATAAGTGTGTGTCCTCCCAGGTGACCCCTCACCGGGCAGTGATCATCTTCATGTCAGAGTTCCAGTATGTTTGTTTAAAAACCTGTCACATTACTCCAGCATCATGTCTCCCTCCTCAAGCAATTACCTTTGGAGACAAACAGGCCGCCCCGTTGCCTCTGTAGCTTCTCCCAGACGTTTGTGCTTTTCCTGACAGCAACCTCTGTGCTTTCTGCTCCGACTCAAGGGGGTTCTATTTGTTTTGCTTATGATCCCAGTAATGTTTTAGAATGGGCTTGATTATCATCAACGTGAATCTAAATAAGTTCCTGGAGCTGGTGCCAAAGCCCAAGTTCTGTGATTCCCTGCCAAAGGACGATGACCCACCGTGCTGAGCCGAGCAGGCTCGCCATGACGAGATGGTCCAAACCCAGATGTGGCTCCCCTGCAGCTGCAGGAAGGTGGATTACAGGCCATGGCTGGCCCCAAAGGCCTGGGAGGTGGCCAGTTGGCCTTGCCTTCATGTGTCTAGAAGGGGAAGGCCACTTGATTTTTCCCTTGGCAAGAGCCCTGGGTAGGAAGGGTAAGATTGAGATATTTTACATGAAGAGAAATAAGTTCTGAGGGCAGAAAAGACTTTGTGAGCCTCCTTGAGTAAGGAGCCATGGCATTTCTGTCATTATGAAGTGGCATGCTTTTGTGTCCCTCAAGGTTACAAATGAGAGGAGCAACATTCAAAGCAGAAACCTACTTCCTCTGATAAATGTTCTCTGTAGGGAACAGGGAAGGGAGTTCACTAGCTGCTTCTCAGGAGAGTAGTGAGAGAGGGCAGAGTTGGTCATCCATCTTTTGTAGGAGGCTGCATGAGGGCCTTACAAGGCATGAAAAATTGTATACCCTCCCTAAAGGATGGCAGCATGGTCATGGGTGGGAGGCTGTACACCTGAAGATTGCTGTGGACAGTAGCTGTCTGGCTATTATTCTTCAGCAGCTTAAACAATCATATGGTTACTCAGGAAACTAAATAATTTAATCCTAAAGAATGAGAGGGTCAAACAAGAAATTATAGAAATAATTAATAACTTCATTCAAGAGAATGACAATACTGAGACATCATACCAAAACTTGTGGAATGCAGCAAAAGCTGTTCTTAGGGGAAGTTTTATTTCCCTGAATGCATACATGAAAAAATTAGAGAAAATGGAGGTCAATGAATTGGGCATGCAATTGAAGAAGCTAGAAAAAGAACAAATTGAAAATCCCCAAATAAATCATATGGTTACCCAGAAGAAAATGAAAAGAGACAAAAGTGTTGGTCTACAGAAGAAGTACTGAATTTGGGGTGTGTGCATGTGTGTGTGTGTGTGTGTATGTATGTGTGTGTGTGCATGTCTGTATGTTAGAGGAAGGGATGGGTATCAAGGCAAGCCCTCTCTTTCCCTCCACCACTACTAGCATAGTAGTACCCACACACACACACACACGCAAAATCTATCATAGGATCATAACTCTAAAAAGGATCTAATTCAACCCCTTCCTTTTATACAGGAGGAAACTGGGATCCAAAAAATTAATAACTTGTCCAGGGTCACACAGGTAATGTTAGAAGCAAAACAATAATTCAAGAACTCTGAGTCCAAGGTCAATGCTCTTTCTGCTGGGTTCAAATCTCAGCTCTGCCCCTCTCTTACTACCTATGTGAACAGGAGCAAGTCATTTAAACTTCCTAGGATTCAGTTTAGGACTAGAAGATGTTTCAGATTTCTTTGAACTCTTGATCTTCTAAAACAGTCATTTAAGAACGTGTATATAGATCGGAAATCAAGGACTTGCTCACATACTTTTTCTCCAACGTTTCCAACAGATTATTCTAATATGTTGTGGGTCCCCTGGGAATAAATGATGAAGGGTATGTTATGAAGAGTTCTTCTCATCTTAGAGTAATATCCCTGTCTTTGCCTAAGAAAGTAACTTCCACTGACTAGAGATAAGAGAAAATTGAGTCCTTTTTGGGTCATTCATATAACAGCGTTCCTCACAGCCTCTATGTCCATTTTCTTAACTCAATTCAATTTAGCAAGAATTTGTCAATCAATTTCCACAAGCCAGGCTCTGGGGACTAAAAAAACCATCCTTGTACTCAATCAATAAATACTGAGGAGATTACACTCTATATGTGGCAGATATGTTCAAACAAACTCTAGAGAAATTAGTATTATTTTTTATTTTATATATTATCATTCCCTTACTCAAAAACTTCTTTGGGTCCCATATTATCCTCCTAATAAAGTCTTTGGCTTACCATTAAAAGCTCTCCTCAATTTTCCCCTAATATTCCTTTTTTTCCTCTCTTAGTCTTAACTCCCACTGATTCCCCATTATAAATCCTTTCCTAGCTCTTTACTGAGCAGACTAGGAGCATACCTGTCTCCATGCCCTTGCTGACACAGTTTCCCTGAAGAATTTTATGTTGTATAACCTTCCTCTTCACATCCTGAGATGTAAGCAAGGTTCAACAGGTCATGTGTTATTTTTTTAATCTCTGCTTTCTGGTGCTTAGCCTTACATTTAATCTTAAATCTTTGAAAGTTAGTTCCTGAGCCTCCTCCAAGCTTAGGATGTCTCACATTTTCCCATCTGGAGGCTACATTTTTTCCAAACCCTAGAATGGATCTGGGAAAACAAAGCAAACCATTTAACTGATCAGCTGAGCTGAAGGTACAGACACAGTTTGATATTACTATTCCAGCACAAACCAGCAGATGATTAGGTCCAACTCATTCACATACATAGAATCCAGTAAAATCTACGAATCCAATCAGAAACTACTTCTATAACCTACCAGACAAGTGGTCATGCTGCTGCCCCTTGAAGAGCTTCAATGATGGGGACCTCATGACCTTTTAAGAAATTCCATTCCAATTCTGATGGTGGTAATAATTCTGGTAGTGTTTCCTTCTTTCAGGCATGCTTTGTTCACAGTACTCCAAATGTGGTCCATTCCAGAATCATGAATTGCCTTCAGAGGTCAGTCTGCTTCTAACTTAGTTCCAAATGCCCTCTATATTCAATGATCCTCCAGTCTTGATTTTGAAAACTCCCTATGTTTACCTCCAATCTCATCCCTTTGTAGAGGGCAGGGCCTCTTGCTAAAATCAAAGATCTGGTGTTCCTTTCCCCTCCTGCTATTTACCCTTCTTAATATTTGGCCATCAGTAACATCCAACTTGATTAGTCATTTAGCATAAAGTAAGTTACTTTCTTACAGTATAAGGTCTTCTTGAGAGGCAAACTATATAGAAATTGTATATCTGTGGCGAAGTCAACTAATTAAGCCACTTCCTATATTAAGCCTTTTGCCTGTGGGATTCTCTTCAAAGTCTGGTTTCCGGGGCAGCAAGGTGGCACAGTGAATAGAGTACCTGCCCTGGAATCAGAAGAACTTGAGTTCAAATGTGACCTCAGACACTTGACATTTAACTAGCTGTGTGACCTTGGGCAAGTCACTTAACCCCAATTGCCTTGCCTTCCCCCCTCCAAAAAAAAGTTTTGGTTTCTGTTCATCCTTTGGGCATGTCTCTACATGCTGTCTCTACACCTCAGTTCCTCTAATATTATTTTATGCCTCCTGGAAGTTCATTTCAAATTCGTTCTTCAGTTATCACCATCCAGTAAAGGCCAACCTATACTCTGGGTAGTTCCCTGAGGTCTGGAGTTTGATTCTTTGCCCAGCTGTGGTTGTCAGCATACCCAGAGCTCTTCCTGAATTATTTCTTCATTGGTGTCCAGTCTACCTTAACTCCTAAAATTATTCTCTTTCTTCTGATCTTCTCAAAATCCCTTCAGGGCAAATATTTTTCAGTTTGGCTTTCTCTTTGTAGCCTCAGCATCTACCAGAAAATATCATATTTTATTCAGAGGAGGTTATTAATCAATGCTTGTCGATAGATAATGCTCATTTCAGCTAACTTTTGATGAGCACGATACCTCTTGTCTTATCATTGCCTGTTCTAGATTTCAGCCACCCTGGTGTGAATACAGAGCACTAAAGGCTTTCTTGAAACCAGATGGCATGATTAAAGGACTGAGTTGAGCCCAATTGGCCAAGGGTTTAACAAACATGCAGTGGTGGCAAGGCTAGATATATCTCATACAGCCCACTTGGCCCCAGATCTTGGCTCGGTGTTGAAAACTACCTCTTTCTCAGAGTAATATGAGTAAATATTGTTTTGTTTTGCTTTATTTTCCCAGAGAAGACATTGTACTCTCTAGACATATTAATCTAGATTTTATTTGATCAATCACATTTCCATTGAAGCCAAAGGATTCCTTCCTTCCACCATTTTCTGGAAATACCATTTTTTTCTTATAAACTCTAGAAGCAGAGAGAATCTCAACAAAATACTTTTAATTAAGTGGCATGCAACTCCCAGAATACCTGTATCTTTGATACTATTACAACCCTGACTGTATGTGCTCTGAGAACAAAAATTAAAATTCTCCCCACTCAAGCTATTTTGAAATACTTTTGACTTGTTGTGATGGTATAGTTGGGAGACATTTCATTGGGATAGCTGATTCAATTGGGAAATGAAAACTGCTGGATGAAAACAGGGATCTGGGTTCTAGCTCTGGGAGCCACATTTGACCTCACTGGACTGTCACTTTCTGCAATTGCTAATGTTTTTGTAGTGACAAAGTCACTTGAAAAATATAATGGTGCTTCAGTGGAACATTGTGGGGTACAATCAAAGGAACTTTTAGATGGCAGTGTTGAGAATGAACGTTGTAGCCCAAGTAGAGAAATGTTTTTAGAGAAAGAACTCAGGAAATCACAATTTTACACACAAGAAAAGGGCAGGAGAACAAAAATTGGTCTTAGAAATATCACGAGACAACTTAAATTACGTTGGGACTGCACAGTATTTGGATTCAGTAGAGTCTAGGCCAAGCCCAGATTCCTCTACTGACAAACTTTAGAAACTTAGCCAAAAGACTGACCTTGCTAAGACTCAGTTTCTTTTTTGTTAAACGAAGGGTTAGGCCCTTTCTGGATATAATATATGACTCTTGTATCACTAAGATGAGGAAGCACAGGGGAAAGAACAAAAGAATATTTGATTTGTCTGAGAAATTATTGGAGAATGATACTGACAGGACATAATCTACCATATAAAACAGCTCTAGGGGCAGCTAGGTGGTGCAGAGGATGTAAGGAGGACCTGAGTTCAAATACAGATTCGGGCACTTACTAGCTGTGTGATGTTGGGCAAGTCACTTAACCTCTACTGCCTTTCAAAAATAAAATAGCCCTAGATACCGAAAAACAACAACAGCAACAAAAAAACCCTCAAACCCCAAACCCAAACCCCCCAAAAACCAAAAACAGGACCTACGTTGTATTTAGGGTGGCAGGAGACTCTGAAATAGGCCAATAAAGGGCAGGGGGGTAAAACACTCCATTGGTAAGCAGTATATTTCAGAAATGAAGTCCGAGGGAGCTTGTTCTGATAGCTTCATTCTCTGTTATTGCTTGTACTTGCTTCTACATCTATGTATATGTGTTCATACAGAGGTCTATAAGTGCGTATACACAGACATACACGTGACGTCCCCAAAGTCTTAGAAAAGCCTTAGTGCAATTTCAAGCTTTAATAACCTGAAACTGTGCTAAGACTTTGGGGACACCCTGTATACTCACTCACAGTCTCTCTCTCTCTCTCTCTCTCTCTCTCTCTCTCTCTCATACACACACACACATGCATTTACATATGCATATACAGATATACATATATTCAATTTTAAATTTCATAAGCATTTATTAAGAGTTTATTATGTTCCAGGCACTGTGCTAAGCTCTGGGGCACAAATAAAACAAAAGCAGGACAGTCCCTGCCCTCAAAGACTTTACATTCTAATAGGGGAAGACAACACAGACAAGGAAGCTGGAAAACATGCCTCTAGTTATAAGACAGTTACCCATGAAGTGGCGGTTTGGTTGGGTGAAGCACCTCACTGGGAATTTGTGATAGTAAAGGGATTACCCATACTGCTAAAGTTGCAAACTTACCAAGGACTGAAGAAACTGACATTGTACATCCAAGTTCTTTTTTCCTACATTGGGCCACCAAAGCAAATGAAAACCTATCCCTTGTGCTCCTACCTACAGATGTGACTTTTCCCATATGGGAGGACTCTTCTAGGATCTTGAGGCATCCCAGTGTTTGACAAGACATCCTACAAAGAGAAGTAAGCACAACCAGAGCGCATATCTCTTTGCCAGCTGTTAGAGCATAGAGACACAGACACAGACAAATGAGAAACTGCCATGGAGATCAAATCCCTGATGGAAAAGGATGCTGCTTCCTATGTGGGAGATGGTCATTTGTCAATTCTAAATGTTGCTCACTTCATATTCCATTTTTGAGCCACTCTCTGCTGACCCCTTCTACAAAACCACTCTGTGGACATTCCATTTGGATCTCCTGTCATAATATTGTCTAGTCTTGATGCTTTCTCCAAGTCTCTGAACTGGTTACCTCTGCAGACTCTTGGCTTTGCTCAAAAAACATCTGTTTACACTTTGATATCACAGCTAAGCCTTTATTGATCTTCCCTCTTCCCCACAGGCTTGTTCATCTCTCCCTCTGGCTTATTATTTTCTGATTGTCATTTATCTTAACACAAAACATATTATATCCATCATCTCCTTATGCCTATAGATGTTAGATACCATACACACACACAAACATATATATATATATACACTCATATATATGAGTGTATATATGCACATGTACCCATTGATCTACATATGTGTGTATCTGTTTGTGTCTACATATATTTGCATGTGTCTTTGTGTGTGTATATATATATATATATACATACATATATATATGTGTTACATAAGTAAATAACAGTTTCATTTGAGTCACTTTATCACCCGTGACTTTTAGCTCAAGACTCATTGTAGATATTACCCTCACATATATGTATTACAAACAGATTAGATAATAGATTATATAAAGTTGATAAAGATCAACTTTGTCCATGTGTGGTTTTGTGTATTAATCTTGTTCAAAGTTGCTCATTTCCTCAGTGGCTGAGAATAGAAGGAAGAAATTCTGTGCCTCTGAATAAAAATATTTCCCCATTTCTGGGGAGATACAAAATTGAATGATTTTTTTTAATTCAAGAAAAAATTCTTTAAATATTGTTTGGGATTTGGCAGGTAGAGGGCTGGGGAGAAGTGTCCAGAACTATGATTTCCCTTGTGTAGAAAAATCCTAACAAGGACACTCTTTTTAACAATATCTATCTGTAGCTAGTCTTCAACTTATATCTTAGTTGAAGGAGGGAAGACAAGTAGAGGTAAGGTACTGATAAAGTAGTTCCTCCAGGGGCACACAGACAACATGTGACTTCAGCAGAACTTGAACCCAGGACTCCTTAACCATGAGATCAGCTCCCTATCCACTATGGCATACTGCCTCCCAATTGTTTTTTTTTTTTTGCCTTTTTTTTTTGAGGCGAGAAGGTAGGGCAGCTGGGCTTAAGTGACTTGCTCAAGGTCACATGGCTAGTTTTTGTGTTAAGTGTCTGAGGCTGGTTTTGAACTCAGGTCCTCCTGACTCCAGGGCTGTTGCTCCATTCACTGTGCCACCTAGCTGCCTCCTGTCAATTTTTTTTTAAATAATACACTATTGGATTTTAGAGAGGAATCTACCCCTAGAACTACATCCCCTACCTCCTCTCCCTTCCAAGTCCTCATCATGCAGAATATCAGGGTTTTGTGGAACTTGGGGAAACACTGCCCTAAAAGATAAGAAAAGTCATTAAAAAGAGAAAAACATTAATAAAATGAACCCTTGCCACCTCCTTCTGATTGGTAATATTCAGGGGAGGTAGGATAGGAGATTAATGTTCAAGAAGCCTCTAGGTTTTACTCATCCATGTTTTACTTCCCCCTTGTCTCATTTAATTCTGCATTTCCTAAAGCACCTATTTCTTCCTTCACAGCTCAGAGATGGTCTGATTGAATTAAGTAGTGTGAAAGATGAAAATTGCTTGATTGGTATTTTACCAGTCCATTGGCTGGCTGGCTGAGAACTACACACTCCAGTAATTTAGTGCTCTGGTATTAGAGCTCGTGGCATCAGGAAGCCTGGATTGAATGCAGAGCATTACTTAAGTCAATCCCGATTTCATTTGAGTCGCTTTATCATCCATGACTTTTAACTCAAGACTCATTAAAGATATTATATTTGGACAGGATGGAAAGGAAGCTTCTTTACTTGCAGATTGAGGATCTCATTTCTTGCTTCATCTTTGGGCTCTCATGTATGTCATAAATTATAATAAGACATTGAAGGTATTGGGTTAGGACCAAAGGAAGAGAAGGAAGTACACATGATCCAGGGTCACGGAACATACAGGTGATAGGCATCAGGAGAGATCACTCTGGCTACAAAAATGTTGGATTGATTCTAGGGGAGGAGAGAGTTAATTCCTTGATAAAATAGGCCAAGCTAGAATTTGGATTCAAGCTGACAAAGTGGAGATTGACTGAGTTTCTCATGGCAGCCTCAGGCAGGCCTAATCCCATATCATTCCAAGGCAGATGAAAATTCATGCTATTTTTATAGTCTTCCAGAATTTTTTCACACCTCTCAGGGTAACCCACTCAGAATTTAAAGAACTAGAACTGTTGGGACTTTTTTTTTTCCAATTAAGTTTTCACACTCAGTTTTCTTCTCTTGGGTTGAATATTATACAAGTAAAAGATACTTTAAATACATTTTGGCCTTCTGGATATACTCATGTATTGATTTTGTGTATATATATATATATATATATATATGTGTGTGTGTGTATATATATATGTGTGTGTGTGTGTATACATACACACATATATATAGACATAATACATGTAGCATGCAGTTTCAATATATGCAATATTATATATTTGTTGCGTATATACATTTTTATGTCTGTGTGTAGATGGGCATATAGATGTGTGTACAGCTAGATGGCACAGGAAATAGAATGCTGAACCTGGAGTCAGGGAAAACTCAAGTTCAAATCCAATCTTAGATACTTCCTAGTTGTGTGACCCTGGGCAAGTCATTTAACCCTATTTGCCTCAGTTCCCCATATGTAAAAATAAACTGGAGAAGGAAATGGTGAACTGCTATAGTATCTTTGCCAAGAAAAATCGTAAAAGGGGTCATGAAGAATCAGACAGAACTGGAAATGACTATCTGTGTATAAACAAACTTTATGAAGAACCGGAGGCATCTCTTTCTGAGAGTATGGATCCTCAGAAAGGTTCAAAGTGCTCTCAATTTCATCCATTCAGAAAAATGTAGGTTATAAGTCCTCACTTATGTGTTCCTTTGACTAGTCAGCCAGAGGACACAATTAGTTTAAAGAACAGTCATTAGCTAAATAGCATAGTTAGAAAAGAAGGAATAGAGTCTTTCTTCCATAAACCTAGGGTACAGTGTCCCACAAAAGTCTTAGAATTGCTGTAAACTATCTGTGCAGAATTTAAGCTATTAAAATATTTAAGCTATTAAAGTTTAAAACTACATTAAGACTTTGAGGAAACCTGTATTTGTGGGAAAGTACTTCCTGGATAAATGGTAGAAATACTCTACATTGCCTTTTTGTTTCCTTACTCAGCTATTTCATTAAGGGACTGGTCTTTAAACTATTTTTTTTTAAAATTTTACCCATTCAAATGCCATTTGGCAACTGTACTTGGTGGGTCCAAGTAATGAGCCTGGTAGAAAGCTCTAATGTAGAAAACCTGTTATCTTCCAGAAAGAAGCCAAAAGAGATGAATCATATATTTCTCCAGAAGCCTATTGCTTAGGCTTAAGAAGACACAGTTTCCTCTCACATATGAGGGGGTATAAAAAGCTTATAGTATCCTTGTGAGAAACTTTAAACTCCCCAAATTCTATCCCACCCTGCCCCAGCATTCCCAAATCAACTGGGCTATTTTTAGTTACAACTGAATGTCTCAGACTGGGAGCCATTTAGGTGGTAGGTTTGGATTTCAAGATGGAGAATTTGTACGTGTGTGTGTGTGTGTGTGTGTGTGTGTGTGTATGTGTGTGTGTGTGTGTGTGTGTGTGTGTGTGTGAGGAGCTGAGGATATATCTTCAAGATTTCACCTGAGGACTACTCTTAACCCATTTGCTTTCCAACACTGAAACTGAGATTGCTTGGCCTTCCTTTTATAATCTATCTTCCTATAGTTGAAGTTTGGTTCCTAATGAGTCTGGGCCAGTGATGAAGGTGGAAGGGGATTATTCTGGAAAATTACTCCTTAGTTCAAAAAGGCAAACAAGCAACAAGAAAGCCCCAGGAATTCTGCTACCCTTGGAGTCAGATTCCAGTTAGATTTTTTGTCATTTTGTCATAACGCTGAATTTTCTTTGGGTTGGTGGTTACATCTTCATTCTATTTTTCCTGGCTTCTGATGCTGCCATTAAAAAAGAAGTTTGTTCTTCCTTTTTACAATGGTAGTTTTGGTAAACACTGCCTCTTCTTTTCTTCTACCCTCTCCCCTGGTCCAATTCTGATGCCCCTTAATGAGAGTTCCCCTAGAAACATTCTATCCAGCTCCTCTCCATTTCCATGAACTGTTTGTGGGAGCTGAAGACTTATTGTGTCTGGGCCCCTCTTGCCTTCACTGGCAGATTTTGGAGAACATGCCTCTACTGACGCACCATTGTGATGGGTGGGTATGACGATCAGAAGTATCTGGGTAGTGCCCAGCTGTTATTTGATGACACCACCACTGTGGATCACCCCAATGGCCACACTCGTATGTCTAGTGATAAGCCAAGCATGCTTCCCACATGCTCATGGATTCTGCATCCCGAAGTTCATGCCTAAAACACAGAAGGGGCCAACAGTGGCAAAAAAGGCTATATAAGCCGTCATCCCCAAGAGAAACAAGGTGCTGGTAAAAACACCAGTTGGCCAGCCATAGTAGCTCATAAAGGCATAGCAGCTGTTTCTCCATGTCCTCATCCTAAGAACTGACTAAGACCATATGTGATGTAACAGAAGGTTTCTGATTTATCAAACTTCAGCCAGGACTGGGAGCCACCAGGATTGGCATGCCTTGAGGGTAGCCAGTTTTTTGGTTGTACGTTGCATAGCTTCTCAAAATTCTCCTCCTTCTCTTCAGAAGAATCCTTTGCTCCAGTCTGTCCAAACCACATCTTTGTCAACAATGAACTGTACATGGCTCCATTTCTGCATTTCTAGAGTCATTGAAAGCCTTTTCTTCCGGATCTCTGAATATTCACCCCTCTTCTGCACCCTTAGTACCTCTTGCTCATCTAATATAGGCCTAGTTGACTTATCTTGAGAACTAATAGTAGATAAGATTCCTGAGTCTCTATGGACAGGCTTGGTAGCTTGGATAGGACTGTCTGTCCCCAAAACTTGGGAGAACTTTTCCCCATCTTCTAACAAGCTTCTTCTCCATATTGGAAACTTTGGCCACCACCAAGATACCTTCATTCTTAGGGATCAGAGGGTTTCTTGGTTCCACAGGGAACAGCTGATGGGGCTCTCCAGAATCCTGAGCATGGCCAGGGACCTTGCTTTCAGGGGCAATTTAGGAGTTTTCAGGAGTGATATAGCTCAGGGACTCATCTTGCCTCTGGATCCTGGAGGTAGGAATCCAAGCAAGGATGAGTGTGGTCCCCAGAAGTTCATCCTTTCCCATGTACAAGCACAAATAACCCGGGAGATGCTCCTTAAGACTCTGCAACATTTTTTGGGGGTGGAAACAGGCATTGTTCTTTGAGCAGATGATCTCCCCACCCAATACTGTGGGAGGGCCACTGCTGCCCATGGGGTTGAGGGTCAGGATGTCTGAGGCTTTTCAGGAGTCTCCAGAGACACAGCCAGGGTAAGATTTTCATTATCCACAAGAACAAGTTCCAAGTAAGGAATCAATTTTCAGATGGACATTATTACTAAGAGCTTGTTGGAGAGGTAGAAGGTCTGATAGAATCTGAATTTCTATATATAGCTAACATGACAGGTCACAGTGCTCTGCCTGGGCCCCAGGTACACACTGGGTTGGGCTCATTTCTGGTTGGACTCTGCATGAGCTCCTCACCTAAAGACAAGGTGGGGCAGAACTAGAGACCCACCATTTGCTTTTCTACAGTCATCATTATGCTATGTCTTCATCCACTTACCTTTCTGTAAACTTTTGTTCTCCATAATTCTAGCTTTGGGAATATGCACCAAATCAACGCAGCTGTTTCTGCAAAGTTCATGACAATTAACTATTTTCCTATGACTCCATATAGTCAACAAGTATTTATTATATACTTTGTTAATTGCACCATGATAAGTACTGGGGACACATTGAAAGGTAAAAACAATCTCTACCCTCAGAGAACTTACAATCTAATAGAACTGATATGACATACAAAAAAATGATGTGCCATGAAAGACAAAAAAGAATAGAGACAAAGTGCTCTAGGAAAACTTGAGGAAGGAGTGAACACTTCCAAATGGGGGGATCAGGAAAGACTTCATGGAGAAGATGGTACAAGAGCTGAACTTTAGAGGAAATGAAAGGAGATCAGTTTTTTACAAGAGCTGAACTTTAGAGGAAATGAAAGGAGATCAGTTTTTCAGTGGATTGATATGGCAAAGGAATGTGATTCAATTATGGAGGTGAAGCACCTACATGAATGTGTAGAGGAAGGAGGACTTTTCAGCTTTAGAACTCATCTAGTCCAACATCCTCATTGCATAGAGGAGAAATACAGGGTCCAGAGAAGAACCACTTACCCCAAGTCATATTGGTCCTTGAAGGTACCATATCAATGTAAACTACAATTTGCCTTAATTTTCTTTTAACTGCTTTATTACAGGCACATCTAAAAAAGATGGTGAAAGGGAGAAGCAAAAAAGGGTCAGTTCTTAGAACAGGTAAGTGTGTAACTTCACAAACCCAAATATCCCACTGATCCCATCTTGGTATCACATAGCTCAGCAATATTTTCTCACTAAACCTCTGTCTCTTCTCTCTTCTCTTCTACTCAGTAATCCCACTAAAACTAAAAAAAGATTTTCCTCTAAAAAGAAAATTGGTTTGCCTCCAAATAGCAGTATGGACCTTAGCATATAATAGAGCTGTACCTTTAAGAAAATGAAGGGGGAGTTCACAGAACTCAGGGAGCTTGGAACAGATCAGAATACCATACTTTTAGAGCTGGAAGAAAACTTAGCAGTCACCAAGTCTACCCTTTTCTCCCCCACCACATATATATTTTACAATGAAGAAACTGAGTGAGAGAAAAGTTAAGTGACTTGCCCAGGGTGTCCTGGCTGATTAGTGTCTGAGGTGGGATTTGAACTCAGATTTTCCTGAATCCAAGTCCAGGCTTGTATCCACTACAAATCTAACTGAGAAGGATTCTCCCTTGGAACAAAGCAATCTAGAAGACCTGAAACATGCTCTCTCTTCTTCAGGGTTTTGCTTAGGTAGCCCCTCCTCCATGCTGCCTTTCCTGATCTGTAAGTGATTTTGAATGTTCTTATTTATTTACATAAGCATATAGGATCCAACCCATGTCCATTTCCTGCCTCTCTTCTCCTCCCCCCCCCCCCACCTCAGTAGAATGTAAACTCCTTGAAGGTAGGGACTGTTTCATTTTTGCCTTTGTACCCCCACTGGCTAGGGGGATTGATTATCTTGTACATAGTAGGCACTTAAATGTTCATGGACTTGGATTGAATTAAATATTGCTGTTTATGGAAGTAACATGCTCTAGTGGAAAGAGAGCCAAGAGGAATCTGGCTGGTTTCAAGTTCTGACTTAGATGCCTACTGTCTCTGTGATGCTGGGCGGGACGCAGTCCTAATTTCTTAGGCTCTAAGTCCTTAACTTGCAAAATAGGGCCAGATCTCTGTTGGTGAGGGGAATTTTTGAGTTCCAGATCAAAAAATCTTCCAAAACCAGTGTTTAGGAACCCAACTGCTCTTTTCCCCCAAGTATTAACAGTTAAAGAATTAAAAATCTTTCCAAAGAAACATGGTCAGAGGGTTCCCCCTGCCTGCAGACCTAGCACTTAAAAGCCAGATGCACAGACTGAAGACTACTAACATATTTTCAAATTCACCACACCATTATGTACCCAAGAAATGCCATGATATTTAAGGGTATGTGATGCTGTTGAGCTGAAGGACAAAAAGTGGTGTACCAACTCGTAGTGAATATAGAGGATAATTGTTTGTATTTCTATAGCACTTTTTAATATATTATTTCTTATCTTCTCTAATTCTTGCTTGATTTAAATTTTCCAGGGGAATAAAAATAAAAAGTAAGGAAAAGTTCATTCTTTTAAAAACCAATTTTAGCCCAAAGAGACTATGTTGAAAGAACGTCTAAAATATGGTGGCCCACTAGCTAAATTTTCAGCAACTCCCTTTGTGCTAGCTTCTTCTATCAAAGGATTACTGCAAAGATGAATTACTTTTAAATTTAATTTTATCACATTTTAAATTTATAAGCATTTACTTTCTCTTCCCCCATTGTACAACAAAAATAAATAAAATCCTCATAACAAATATATCTATTCAATCAAAGTCAATTTCTACATTGCCATGTCCAAAAAAGTGTTTCATTTCACATCTTGAGTCTATCCATTTTCTATTAAGTAGTGGCAATATGCTTTATAGTTAGTACTTTGGAACCATAGTTGATCGTTGTTCAAATTTTTCAAAGTTGTTTGTCTTTATTATGGTTTTGTTATCGTATAAATTGTAATCCTGGTTCTGTTCAATTCACTCTGCATCAGTTCATTTAAGTCTTCTTAAGTTTTTTCTGAAAGTATAAATTTCTTCATTCTTTTGGTACAATAGTATTCTACTATATTTATGTGCTATAATTTGTTCAGCAATTCCACAATTAATAGACACTCCCTTAGTTACAAGGGTTTTTGTGGTTGTTGTTATTACAAAAAGAGCTGCTACAACTAACTTTGTACATAAATGGGTTCTTTTGTTCTTTCTTTGATCTTCTTGGGGTGTAGACCTAGTAGTGATATTGTTGAGTTAAAATATATTTACAATTAAGTCACATTTTGGGGAATTGTTGAAAATTGTTTTACAGGTTTCCTGGAACAAAAGTCAGTCAAGTGTAAACTAATTAAGTTCAGGGCTATCTTTCTACAAACCTACTGCTCAGAGCTGCCTAAATCTGGAGAGAGATTTTGGGACTATTGAATACTTTTAATACAAATCACTCCACCTTAGATGTTCAT
>CM053580.1:47602733-47630845 GCA_028627135.1 Pseudochirops cupreus
TTTCTTTATTGCCCATAGGGCTAATAGGTGTGACTTTACATTTCTCAATTTAATATTCATATTGTTTTTGGTTGGGTTAATATGTTTTTCAGCTTTGAGAATGGCTAATTAGCTCATTCTTTTTTTTTTTTAAACAAGTTTTGGTCTGGTTTATTAAAGTATACTTTTATACAGTTTACTTTTCACTGGTCTGTTCTGGCATGCTTCTAATGATATCAGAATCACCTGGATCAATGACAGCCAGTGTACATACTCTGTAGTACTTCCCACATGCTGTACCCAATTCAATGTTATTGCCACTATAGTGATGTACGCCAGTTTTGGCCAACATAGCGTAATATTCGATCTCTGATTTCCTCAAGGCTGGGCAGTTGTTGGCTAAGATAACCAATTTGGCTTTGCCTTGTCTGATCATTTTCAGGTTCTGTTTGTAGCCTAGCAGGTATTTGCCGCTTTTCATGACCAGCTGGAGTCTCGAGTTGATGGACTCCAGCGACTTTTTCATCTTCTTTGCGGCCACCATCTTCCTGCCTGCGCGCGGGAGGACCCTCAGCCAGAGATGCACCGCCAAGATGGCCGGGAAGCGAGAAAGCTAGCTCATTCTTAAATAAGTAAGATACTCCCTAATTCCTATCTATAGGAGAGTTGAAAGGGATCTTAGAGGCCATTTAGCCCAAACCCTTCATTTTACAGACGGAAACATGGAGACCAAGTTCAATAATGTGCTTAAGGTCAGACAGGTCAGAAGTGTCAAACCTGAGAATTGAACTAATTGCTTTTCCATGTTTCCAAATTGCTTCATACAAAAAATTTTATTTAACAATGATAGTCTCTTTGTTTAGAAGTCAAACTTCTCCAGGGAAACTGGGTACTTGATTAGGCACTCCATCACCACCAGCCGCACTGCCTCAAGGATCCCTGGGGCGGTCAGATTAAATCTTTCCAGGGAACATAAATAATTTTCCTAAAAATAAAACCAAGGCACTCCAGCATATCTTTTCTCCAGGGATCGATGAAGAATAAACAGAAACAGCCTTTGTTACTTTTGCTGTGTGAAATAGGTTAGCTTGTTTGTTCCCCTTGCTGAAAAGGATGATTTAAGGGTGTCTCTATACCTTCTTGGGCAGATGGTGGCAATTTTTTAATTAAATGGGTCCAATGGAGGTGTTGCATCTGCTGTGACAGCCTTAATTTGATGCTTCTTGGTGTGCTATTAGGTATTGATTCTGGTTGTGAATATATGTGGGTGTGTGTGTTCACACACACACACACACACACACACACACACACACACACACACACACATGCATTCTGCATCAGCAGACCTTCTGCTGAGAGGGGAGGGGTACTACAGTCTGTTGAGAAGACAGAGAGCAGAGAAAAAGAAATTTTCTTAACTACAATTAATAGTAAGTCTGATTTGGACATCTCACATTTCTATAGAAATATAGTATATTTATTTATGTATTCACATATTTACATATTAAATATCACATATTTACATATGCTGTGGGATATCAAATATCCTCAAGAATTAATGCTGAATTTAAAGGCAAAGGATCTTACTTTAAATCCATATATTTAAACCATATATAATGTTAGGCAACTTACTCCATCTCTGTGGGTCTCATTTCCCTTATGTGCAACATGCAAGACTTGGGGTAGATGGCCTTGCAAGGTCCTTCCAGCTCTAAATGGATGACCTTATGAGAAGTCAAAGCAAGGATAGATTGGCAACCACCCCCCACCCTTCTCTGTTCCCTCCACTGTTCTTCTGGATATGCAGACGTAGAAGGTAGTGGTTCAAGGGTCATATTCTAATTTTGTCTTCTATCTATGAATATAATCCAAATACTCATATTCCTCTACATCTATTCTGCCTATGGTGAATTAAGGTTTTTTTCTCTGAATATAAAGAGATGAATTTTAGCCTCTCTTTGCCTCAATTTCCTCATCTGGAAATAGGGGAAAGAATAGCACTTACCCCCTAGGGTTGTTATAAGGACCAAATGAGATATTGGTAAAACCCATAGCATAGCCCCTGTCATACAGTAAGCACTACATAAGTGATGGGTATTATCATCATGGAGCCCTTTGTTCCTGTGTTAAGGTAAATATTTAATTAGATTAAAAAATCTTACTGAAGACAAACCAGGAGAAATTAGAATTACATTTAGGAAGATTATCAAATCTCTCCGCGGTTCAAAAAACCAAGCACAAGATAGGGAGGCGTGGGCCAGGTAACAGTTTGATTGAAATATTTATTGTGGTTTTAGTGGATTCTGAACTTACTCTGAGTCAAGAGTGTGTTATGTTAGCCAAAAAATCCATGTAGTCTCGGGCTTCATTGAGAAGTTGTGTCCAGCACTGTGGAGGTGACCTGTTCGGACCACGCATTTATAGTATTGTGCTCAGTTTTAGGTGCTACATTTTAAGAAGGAAATTGATAATCCCAGGGAGGGGATGATGGACCTTAAATTCATGCTATAATTATTAATTAATCATATCAATTAATATAATAGATTGATATAATATTAATATAATTAATTAATTAAAGGACCAAGAGATCTTTCAACAGGAGAAGAGAAAGCTTGAACAAAATTTTAGTATATTTCAATATGGGATTCAAATACTCAATATTTTTTTTAATTTTGTGTTTATTTTAAATTTACAACAATCCTTTCCACGAGATTGTAAGTTACAAATTTTCTCCCTGTCTGTCCCCTACCCACCATCCCAAAACAGTGACCCCACTGAATACTCCCTCCCCCAATCTGCTCTCTCCTATATCCTCCCACATCCCCCTTCCGACTTTCTAGTAGGACAAGATGGATCCCCATATCCCGGTGCCTGTATATCTTATTTCCCAGTTGCATGTAAAAATAGTAATAATAATAATAATTTTTGTAAACATTTGGTTTTAAAACTTTGAATTCCAGATTCTTTCCCTTCTTCCTTCATCACCCACCCTTACTGGGAAGATAAGCAGTTCAATATAGGTTGTACATGTGTAGTTACGCAACACATTTCCATAGTGGATATATTGTGAAAGACTGACTATATTTCCCTCCATCCTATCCTGCCCCCCACTTGTTCTATTTTCTGCTTTGACCCTGCCCCTTTTCAAAAGTGTGTGCTAACTATCCTCCCCCCCATCTGCCCTTCCTTCTATCATCCCCCCCTCTTATCAGATACTCAATATTATTCAAAAAACTTCAAGTATATAAAAAGCTCTCAGGTGGAAGAGTGATATATCTATATCTATATCTATATCTATATCTATCTATCTATCTATCTATCTATCTATCTATCTAACTTGGCTTGATCTCAGAGAACAGAACAGAGAATGATTGATAGAAGACACAGGGAGGCAAATTTAAACTTCACATAAAGGGAAACTTCTCAACAATTAGAGCTACTCCAATGTGGAATAGTCTGCCATTAGAAGTTATGGGGTCCTCATTACAGGTCTTTGCGAAAAGGCTTATGACCACATATTATGTTATTGAGGAAAATTCTGATGTAGAGTGAGCTAGATTAGGCAGTCTATGGTTTCGCTTCCAAGAGTCTGTGGCTTTGATTTGAGTTTGGGACCACTGATCCCCTTAGCCTGATAATTCTGTCACCCCACAATCACTAGTCAATTTCCAAAATTAAAAAAAAAATTCATAGCTTTATAGTTGAAGAGACATAAAATAATGCACGTTCACACACACACACAGACACACAGACACAGACACACAGACACACAGACGCGCACACATACACACACACAGACACACACAGACACACACACACACACACACACACACACACACACACACACACACACACTTTACTTTGCAGTGTTGACCAGAATATCAGAATCAGAAGAAACCTCAAAAGTTATCTAGTCTAATGAGTATCTGAACAGGAATCCCCTTGAAAATCCCTCTAATAAGTAATCACCTAACCTCTTCATGAACAATATTTGTTTTTAATTTGATAAACAGTTTAAATTACTAGTATTTCTATGACTTGCTCTTTAACATTATAAGAAGCACCTTCAAATTTGCTACTATCTACAAAAGAATAGCCTTTCTTTTTTCCATTTCAAGCTCCCTCCTTCTCCACGCCCACTATGGAATGAAACGCACTGTGACTTAAGGCCAAAACCAGAAGACCCAATTCTTTCAAGCCTTAGTGAGAAAATAGCTTGAAAAATTATGTAATGGCAATGGTCCACTAAGCTTAGAACTTAATTAGGCCTCTCAATCTTATGCCTTAGATTGGATATGAATGCAACTGCTTAGGGCTTGAGAGGATAAGGGACTAAGAAAAATGGCTTTTGCTAATGTCATAGGGAGATGAAACTTTGTTTATCATTAACACCTCAGGGTCACTTTAGACTTTAGTGAATTAGGTTCACAAAAGACTGACCCACTGAAAACCTCTCTTATGAAATATTATCACAAACTCCACAAGGTGGTGCTGTGTCCACACAATTATCCAGGGCCTTAAAAAAAAATTTTCTTAAGGGTGAAAAATGATGTTCAGGATTTGCTGTTTTCAGTATATTAGGTTCTATAGTCCTCATTCAAAACTCAAATGGTGTGTACCAAAGACCCTTTAATATTGCCCCCAATATGCTCAATTCCTTGGAGTAAAGGTAAAAAAAAAATCACTGTATATGTTGCCTTTTTCAGGTACTATTGACGTTTGGAACTACAAGAGGTCACCTAATTCCAAATTCCCCCTTTTTTTTAAATACAGATGAGGAAACTGAGGCTAAAATAAATGAACCAACTTGCCCATGGTGGCACAAGTAAGATGTGGCGCAGCTGGGTTTTTGAATGTACACCATAGTATGCCTAGAGCCAAGGGGATCTCAAATAGCATCTAGTCCAACACCGTATTTTTATAAACATAGAACCTGAGACTGGAGAGAAGAAAGCACTTGCCAACATCACATAGGTAGGAAGCATCAATGGTGAGATTTGAGCCTAGGTTCTCAAAAGCCAGCACTGCTTTTACTGCATCAGGCTGCTGCAAATGGGAATGGACACTTCAGTAAGTCATCTTATGGTGAAATATCTCTTACTTGGCTTTGAGTTCCACTGTGAATACAGATTCTTTTGCAAGTCTCAATTTAAACTAACACATTTGCATTTAATTAGATTTTTCCTGATTTTTACATAAGGAGGTTCAAATAGAAATAAATAGAATAACCTCCTAAGCAGAAGGCAACAGAAACTGTAGAATAATAGTTACTGCATTGGAAGCTAATGTTCAGCCCATCTGAGCTGTCTTGGAGCCTCAAACAGAGCTAGAAACTCACTTTAACTGAGGGACTGAGAGGAAAAGGGGGGGAGCGTGTCAAGAAGCAGCAACTCGGTCCAGAGAATATTCAGAAGCTGACCAAGAAGGTAGAAGGATCTTAGAAACAACAATAACAACAATTGCATTTATATACTGCTTTAAGTTTGGCAAAGAGCTTTCCAACTATTTCTCATATGATCCTCTCAATAACCTTGGGAGGTAGGAGCTTATTTTAAAGTTGAAGAAACTGAGGCAGATAGAGGAAAAGTGACTTGCCAATGGTCACACAGCTAGTAAGTGTGACTCGAGACTAGATTTTAATTCAAGTCTTTCTTGATTCCGGATCTAGCACTCCATGCATTGTTGCCATCTATTTGCCCCACCTCATCTCATATGAGGATGGGAAGTTTGAGTTGAATGAACTGAGAATGGTTAGCTTGGAGAAGAGGAAAACATGGAGGTTGCCTTCAGGAAGTTGAAGGATTTTATGTTTATGTGGAAGAGAAATGTTCCCCTTGACCTTAGAGAACAGAACTAGCAAGTTAGCATGGAAGTTGGGGAGAGGTAGATGCAAACTTGATGGAAGGAGGAGCCTTATAACCCCCAGAACTCTTCAGCAATGGGCTGCCTGGGGAGGCAGTGTTAGGTGGCCCCTCACTGTAGATTCTCAAGAAGAAACTCTGCCACCTTTTTGGGCCAATGGAAAGGTGATCCTTGGTTCTACACCAGTTGATTTCAATAGTTTCTGAGATTCCTCCCAGCTCAGTGACCCTATGATTCTCTAATATGATAGACTAATTCACAAGGAAGACAACTGAGAGTCAACCTTGGAGTCACAAAGACCTGTGTTCAAGTTCTACATTGACACATTCTGAATGCATGACTCTGGGCAAGTCATTTAACCTCTAAGTGCCCTAGGCAACTTTCAAAAATGAACTTAGAGAAAGGGTGCAGATTGGCATTGCTAGGGAAATTTCCCTATCAGGAGTTCCACATACCAATGAAATCACAGGGTCTGTTAAAGAAAAAGAGGGAGGAAGAGACCCAACCTTAGAGGGGTGACTCTTTAGTTGTAGAATCCTATGAAGTAGAGCAGCAGACTAATTGGGGGTCTTTTCCTCCCATTGACCTGGGAACATTCTATTGCAATAGCCCTCGATGCACACAATAATGATGGCTTTCTACTCTCCCGACTCATGAAGTCTATGTGGACCACTTACCTTTGCAATGTTTCTTTTCCCTGACCTAATTTTCTCTCTAGCTAGTTATCTCTTAAACATATGCTAGTGTTCCTTAAGAAACTGGGTTAGCAAATGTGGCTAGAGCAATGAAATCCTGTTCTTCAAATCATATAGGGAAAATACACTTCTGCTCTCATCTTCAAAATTAAGACTAGGGAATGATGAAGACACTCAAAATGCAAAGGCAAAGGATTCTATATTACACACAAACACACACACACACACACAGTGATGAGTAAACAATTCATGAGATTATTTCAAAAGCCAATTTTTTATTTTATTAATAATGCTATCATTTTATTAATAAAAGAGGTCAGTGGCATTCTTGAATGCCAAAGACCCTTCAAGGTGATGGGTTCACAGTTTATATGCCCTTGGAAGAGTCAGTGTTCCTGAGGGTGGCAATCAGTTCTAATTGGTTAACAATTAATGAGAGGATGAATATTACAACAAGAAATGGGCTCACTCCAGGGAGGGGCTCACATCACGTTTGGACAAAGAGACTGTGTCTACAGCCCGACCACCCTCAGCCTTGGCCAATTGAGACAAAAGATCTACCTCCACCCAATAGAAAGGGCAAGAATTCATCTTACGTAAGATGGTCAAGGTGGGGTAGCTTGTTTGGCAGAGGTCAGTAATGTCCTTCAGAGGTCAGGCTTTGGATTGTGGAAATAGGACAGAGAAAAAGTTTGTGTCACCTTTATCATTTGTAATTAATAATCATTTCTCTCAATACACCCAATGACTCTTCCAAGGGCATAAATATAGATATATACACATATATGAACATACATATATATGCACACACATATAGGTGTGTATATATATACACACATACATATGTGCACACACATATACATACATACATACACACATTACATATAGTAAAGCATTTTGCACAATGCCTGGCACATAAGTACTCCATAAATGTTAGTTATTATTATTATTATTATTATATATGGAGAATATCTATCTTTCAATATATGTATATATGTGTGTGTACATGTATATAAAACACACGTGCACATACATATATTTGGTAGAAAGATGGGAATTGGAAAATTCCAGATTTCTTCAAGCATAAGATTTTTGCTCTTTGACTGTCTTTGTTTAAGGAACTGAATCTAGAACATTACCTAGTACAAAGGTAATGTTAAGTTAGAGTAAAAATAATTTATTCATATTTTTCCCCTAGCTTGAACATGCTTCCTTCATTGTTCCTATAAGGGAAGTATATAGTATAGAGATATTCACTGAAAAGGCAGCAAGACTTACTTCATCATTGGTAGCCATGTATTAGCAGCTTCTGAGTTCTTTGCTGTTAAAAATAAATAATGGACACCTAGCAGTTTGGTGATTTAGTTTCATTGGAAGACAAGTAACTAAAAAGTAGCCTGCTAATTCAGTCTGCCCTTCTATTTTCCAGGGCTTTTCTCAAGAACTAATCTTGTATTTCATGAAATGACCTTGAATTGGGAGCACTTGCTTTCTATTCTTTTCAGGAATAGGTTTGGTTCAGAAACACAGTTTAAAAAATCATCTCAGAAAGACCTGCCTTTTTATGTCAATCAATGTGATCAACAAGAGTAACTCCATGATTCAAAGACAAAGTAAAGACTGACATCTCCAAATCTGAGTTTAGGCTAATCTACTTTGTTAGATTATGACATGGGAAGTGAAAGGGTGTATTGTCCCCAGGTGTCACTCTTTCTATAAGTGGATATCATGTATATTCTCTTGGAGCTCAAAGACCCTACTAAACAATGAATTCTCACAAGGATAAACACCTCTGTAAATTGAATGGTTGCTATTAGTACTTGTCAGTGGATTGGGATTCATAGGTGACCATATCACACTAGAAAAAGTCTAAGGATCAAGAGTACTAACATGGGACAGAAAATAATCTTACACAAACTCAATTGGATTTATGCTTGCTGATTAGCAGCCATAAACTCCAGTTATTTCAGATGAGAGACCTTGGGGGGAAAAGGAGCACATCGGTCTAGAAGCTGAGTTGTGTGAGTCACACTTTCCCCTGCTCCCAAATAGGTGGGTAGCATTTGTTCCAACATTATCAGGGAAGCATCTAACCCTGGTGATCTCATGGGCCCCTGGAAAACATTATTGGTGAATGGAAATTGTGAAATTCTGCAGGTAGGATGCTATGTTACTTTCTGTAGGCCCTTCACTCACAGGGAGTTCTGACCCTAGAATGTTTGGGATTTTTTTCTCAACCGTTCTTTCATGTGAGTTTGTCTCCTTCTGGGACAGAGGCTTAGGTATTGGTACAAAGGTTAGCTTGTATGCCTGTGAATGGTAGGAAGGAACCAATAGAAAGTTTGAGATAATCAGTTATTAAAAGAGGTATGGCTTCTAGGAATAAGGAGTTAATAGTTCCCCTACATTCTGCTTTTCTTAGACTTCATGTGGAGTACTGCATTCACTTTGGGGCATCTTTGCTTAAGAAGGACATTGATAAGGTACCAAATGTCCAGAGGAGACAACCAAGATTGTGAAGGACCTTGATTTCATGTTATAGGAGGATAAATTGAAAGAGCTGGGGATATTTACAAGACTCAGGATGGACATGTTAGCTATCTTCATTTATTGGAAGATCTCTCAGTGGGAGAAGGGCTTAAATTTGTTCTATGAAACCCCAGAGGGAAGAATAGAGGAATAGGTGAAAGTAACAAAGAAGTCAATTTAGGGGTTTGATATGGAGAGTGTGTGTGTGTGTGTGTGTGTGCGCGCGCGCGTGCGTGTGTATGTGTGTTTATGTGTGTGTTGTGGTGTATCATGTATAAATCTTTAATATAATTATAATTACAATTGTCCCCAAATAGAATGGAATGCATCAAAAGAAAGTGGTTTTCTCTTCTTGGATAGCTTTCATTTGAGTCTGGTATTCTTACTATAATCTTTTTTTTTTCCAGCTATATCTATATGTTGGACTAAATAAGCACTGAGGTCCTTTCCAAACTCTCAGATTCTTCGATTCTCTCTGTAAGGGATGAAGGCCACTAATGAGAAAATGACCTCGGATTAAACAAGTTAAGTTCTTGTATAGAAATGACTCTAAAGTTCTCTTTTCCTTTTCTAAAAAAGAAAGAATTTTTATAAATTTAAAAAAAATTTAAAAGAAAGGAGGGATTCCTGAGAAAGTGTATACCATATCAGCAGTTATCCCCTTCTAAGAATTCTCCAGGAGAGCTCATCCACTAAAAGGAACACACTTTCTGCCATCCCATCACTAACGGCCTTTTGTTAAGTTGTTAGTTCTGGTCCTAACGATGATATTCCCCTTCTCATTTTGTTCTGGAGCAAGTGATACTCTTTGGTGCCACAAAAGTTTTGTTGTTAGGAGATATGCATTTGAATCCTATCTGTGATGCATATTAACTTTATGTTTCCTTCACTATGAGCCAGCTTCTTCACCTATCAGATAGCAATATCGATATTTTTACTATCTACCCAACGGTGTTGTTACAAGAAAAATACTTTATGTTTTTATTAAATAATACTTAATTTTATTATTTTTATTAAATAATACTTAAGGTATTATTTAATGTGATATATTATTATCATAACGTATAACATGTGAATGCATTGATTCTTCCATGGATTTATGATTTCATCAAACCAGGTGCTCCTTCCACCCTTATCTTGCTTAAATTTCATCCAGGCCTCTTCATAAATTTTCCATAGTAGAACAACTCAATGCACTGGCAGTCATAGAATGAAAAAGAGTTGGAAAGGACATCAAAGATGCCTTGTTCAACTTATATTTGACCATGAATAATCCCAACAGTATTCCCACAAAGTGTTTATACAATATTTTTAGTCGTACATTCCACTTTGAGACAGTTCTAAACGCTAAGAAATATTTCCTTACATGAAGATTTAATTGATATCTCTGTAAAATCTAACAAATGTCACCATTTTTTCCCCTTGTGGCCCCAAGTAGAACATTTCAAATCCCTCTTCTACATGAAAGTCCTTCAAATACAATGACATCTATCATGTCACCTCTATGTCTTTACTTCACCTGACCATGTAAGAGGTGTGTCCCATCCCTCAATAATTAGAGATATTCAGCTTTCCCAGTTGAATCAGTCAGCCATATGAACTAGCTGTAAACAAAGACTAGATACTTCTATTAAATTGATCAATCAATCAAAGACTTAAGACCAAGTGAGAAAAAGTCTTGTATCAGTCTGGAAAGACGAAAGCCATTGGATGAAGTAAAATGATGTCACACAGGAGGTATGTTGGTATTGATTGGCTGAGGAGAGGTATCCATACACTCTGGGGTTTGTATAAAAGAGCTGATTGGTTTAGAACCCAAGGATCCAAGCCACAACCAGCATAAAGGAGTGACTTTTCAGTCAAGCTTTTGAGAAGGAATCATTTCGAGGGAGAAGAGTCTTGTCCAGGCCCTACTTTTGGACCTCATCTTTTAGTTCTCTTCCCTCCTTCCTCCTCACTTTCATCTTTTCTGAAGGAAGACCTGTGAACTTCAGAGGGCCAGATGATTTAGACTTTAAAGGGCTTTTATAATCATCCTGTTAATGTTGATATTACATATTATGATTGGGTACAAACATATACCATTGGCAATCATGATCTGTTATTAATTTCCAACTGGTTATAATCATACTAACATTTACTAATGACTAAGGGGCACTCATGAGAGATTCTCAGTGTAGGAATATGAGCACATGGTAGTTGTGTAATAGATGATTGTAGAGGCAATGTTGTACCATAGTAAATGCTCTGGATTTTAAATCTGAGGATTTGGATTCTAATCCTACTTACTACTTATGTGACACTGGGCAAATAACTTAAGCACTCTTGGTCTCAGTTTCCTCATATGTAAAAAGGGGACTGGACTAAAGCACCATTAAATTTTCCTCTAGCTTTGTATCTAGTAGCCTATGAAATGAATTGGTAATGGCAGAAATCTCTATTTCTTTCTCTCCCTCTGTCTTTGTCTCTGTCTCTCTTTCATCAGTGTTCCAGAAGTAGTTCATGTATATTTGTGGTTTTGAGCACCTCATAATGTTTTTATTTCTCATTATTTCAAGCCAAAATGAGATAACTAACTTCAGGGGGCTGACATTTCAGTGAAACTTTTTTTTTTATGCTTGATTGGATTTTTAAAACATTGACTTGTTGAGTTGCTCCATTTCCAACATTGACTTGTTGAGTTTGCTAGGAAGGGAAAATGTCTCTGTAATCTCATAAATCCTCTTCCACCCCCCCCCCCCACTTATTTCTCTTTCTCCTCTGTCTAGGTTAAGGTTCTTTACCTTGGGTCCAAAGGTTGGAGTTTACGAGCCTCAATGGGGAAAAAACCGAAAATCTTGATTTTCTCTAAGCTTTAACTGAAACTTAGCATTTTCTTCAATTCTTTTAAAACATTAATTCTGAGAAGGAGTTCATAGGCTTTATAAGACTGCCAGAAAGATTCGTGACACAATAAAATTTGTTAAGAATTCCTTAATCGACCTTTAAGAATGTTACAAAATGTACAAATCGTAGATTATGTATTGTTCTTAGAAGCTGAAGGGGTTTTTCCAACCTCTTTTCTTCAAGCTCACCTGAAAAAGGCACAAACTGGCTTTAATGGTACAATTGAATAAAGTGATTGCCTCTTTGTTGGCCTGATATTTGTGGTTTTCAGCATCAGTACCCCCAGAGGAAATAATGACACTCTCTGGCACAATCTGGAATCTAACTCCTAACTAAATTCATATTATTCAATGGAATGCTTTAAGCTTCACTTATATAATTTTACTCAGTGCTAAACTCCATGATTGAAGGAACTATGGATTATTTATAGGATCCTAAATTTAAGGCTGAAAGGAACTTTATAGGTTATCAAATCACACCCTGTAGTTTTATAGATAAGGGAACTGAGGCCTAGAGGGGTTAAGCAACTTGCAGGTAATAAATAGAAGAGTTAGGATTTGAACTGAGGTCCTTGATTCTATGTCCAAAGCTCTTTCCATTCTACCATATTGCCTCCTTAAAACTTTGTATTTCTAACAATGCCTAAGACAGGGCCCTGCATCAGTAAGAATTTAATAAATATTTGAATGAATGAATGATTTTTGTCATCTTATTAAGTACATCCATGATTGGCTAATATGACAAAAAAGGAAAATGATAAATATTGAAGAAGATGTTGGGAAAATTGGACCACAAATGCATTGTTGGTGGAGTTGTGAACAGATCCAACCAATCTGAAGAGCAATTTGGAACTGTGTCCAAAGGACTATACATAAACTTTGACCCAGCAATAACACTGCTATGTCTGTATACCACAAAGATCATAAAAAAGGGAAAATAACCCACATGTACAAATATATTTATAGCAACTCTTTTTGTGGTGTTAAAGAATTGGAAATTCTGGGATGCCCATCAATTAGGCAAGTACTGAATAAATTGTGGTATATGAATGTAATGAAATACTATTGTTATAAGATGTGAGCAGGCAGATTTCAGAAAAATCTGGAAAGACTTACATGAACTGATGCTGAGTGAAATGAGCAGAACCAGGAGAACATTACACACAGTAACAGCAACAACACGCGATGACCATCTTTGATAGACTTAGCTCTTCTCAGCAATAAAATGACCTGAGACAATTCCAAAAGACTTGTGATGGAAAATGCTATCCCCATGCAGAGAAAGAACTATGGAGTCTGAATGCAGATGGAAGTGTATTATTTTATCTTTTTTTTTCTTTCTCACAGTTTTTCCCTTTTGTCATGATTCTTTTTTCATAATATGACGAATGTGGAAATGTGTTTAATATGATTGTACATTTATAGCCTATATTGGATTGTTTGCCATCTTGGTTGGGGGGAAAGAGGGAAGGAATGAAAAATAATTGGAACTCAAAATCTTATAAAAGTGAATGTTGAAAACTATCTTGAAAAAAGAAAATACTATTAAGTGGCAAAAAAATTAAAAATACATCTATAAGCAATGGACAGATAAACACCTTTATTTTCCTATTTGCCAATTACTCCATAATTTTAAAATGAGCCATCATTTCATGCCAATCTGCAACAATATAGAGATAGCAAATAGCCTCAAGAATATAATATGAGAGTTCATAAAAATCAGGAATTGAAAAAAATGGTCTACTTTTTTTTCTGGTAAGCTCTGCCAGAGACTCATAGATTTTGACTATAGAGTGGTTCTGCATGATGAGTGGTCTCTAGTTTTCCTACTTGCAAACAAAGGGATTAAAAGAAATACCAAGACCATGAGCAAGCCCAATATTTTAGCACACACAGTCAGAAATGGGGGCTATTTGTACTTATGTTCCATAAGGAAGGGGATAATGAAAAGGTGGCCAATTTCTTAGCATCTGTGTTTTATTTTTTCCCCACTGCTCCAGGTACATGAGCAGGTACCTAAGAGAAAACATCCCAGTCTCATATCTGGCTGCTTTAGCTTTCACATCTCTAGCATCTTTGGAAGAGATATGGGTTTGAGGAAGGGAATGGGCACTGCTTCTGTGACTGTCATCCTGGTGCTATTCTACAAGGCTAGGGAGGTAGGGGGACTAAGGAGGTGCTGCCCCTTGAATGTCTTCTGCCTCAGTCTCTGTCCATCAGTCTGTCTCTTTTTAAAAACAAAACCAAACCAAACACAAAACACCAATAACTTCCACTGGAGTGGAAAACTCTTTCCTCTAGTTCTGATTTTGTGTTTGCTTCATCTTTTCCATAACTGGGAAGAAATATAACTCCCAGGGCCTTCAGTGACTTAGCCCCAGGTTAAGAGACAATCATTCCAATCTTTTATAGGACTAATTAGTGTTACACTAATGATAGAGATGTAAAATCAATATTGCTTGTTTACTCTGAAGTAAAACTAAGCAACTTCTGACCCATTTTTCCTCTTTATGTCTTCATGAACAATCTACACAAAGTACATATCATTTGTTGTATTTCAATCATGTACAGCTCTTTGTGACTCCATTTGGGGTTTTCTTAGCAAAGATAATGGAGTAGTTTGACATTTCCTTTTCCAATTCATTTTACAAATGAGGAAACTAAAGTAAACAAGAGTAAGCGACTTGCTCAGGGCCACACAGCTAGTAAGCATCTGAGGCTGGATTTGAACTCAGGAAGATGAGACTTCCCAACTCCAGGTCTGGTAATTGTGCTGCCTAGCTCTCAATGCATACCATAGTTTTTCCTTAAGAGAACACATTTCAAAAGAGCTCAATTCAGACATATGCTGATAAATGTTTAGCAGCTGTCTCTCTTTAAGAAAAAAAATGTTGCACAGACTATACTTTCAAGTTTAATCTATATTATTAACATATTCTAAATCATTTATGTCTAGACAAGAAACAAAACAATAAATCAAGCTTTAATTTGTAGTATTTGCTGATTTCTGAGGTGTAAGTGATCACATTGAACATTTAACAATTAACTCCCCAGAGTCTATACAACTGGCTCCAGCATGCCACTAGAAGAATCCTCATTAATTCTTTTCTTTCTTAAGTTAAGAATGATTACTACCTTTATTTCTTCCATCGAAAAAAGTGAACTTTACAAATATTAACTAAAATGAGCATGTCTGTATAAATAGTAGAACAGAGAAGAGTGTACATGAAATAGTGAATCTTTTTACAGAGAGCTTGCTCTTTTAATTTTTTAAAATATGTGTTAAATTCAGTATACAACTTTCAAAGCTGATTCCTTCTGGACTTCCTTCATTTCTCTTCTATGCAAAAAAACAACCAAAACCAAAAATGTTTCAATGAATGTATTTTCTTCTTGATAACCTTCATCAACCCCATTTTTCTACCCTAAATTGAAAAGAAAACATAAAAAAGGAAAAATGAAACCTTTATGAAAAAATATGCTTAGTCAATCAAAATAAGTCTCCACTTTCATTATGCTTGAAAATCTATGTTCAGTTTTCCAACTTGAGCATACCACTTCTCTTTTAGGAGGTGGGTAACATGCTCGAATCCTCTGAATTAGTCTTTTGGAATCATGGTGGTTCACTGAATTAGTCATACTTCTTAAATCTTTCAAAGCTGCTTATAATTTTATTATTATCATATAAATTATTCTCCTGGTTCCCTTCACTTTGTTTTATATCAGGTCGTATAATCTTCCCAGGTTTCTCTGAAGTGATCCCTTTTGTCATTTTTTAATAATGTAATAATATTATTGCATTATGCATATATGTCATAATTTTCTCCATTCCCAATTAATGGGCATGCCATTGATCTTCAATATTTTGCTATGATATAATGATTTGTGGTAAGTATTTGGGTACAAATGTTTCTTTTTTCACTTTGATCTCTTTGGATTATCGGCTTAGTGTGGTATTGCTATCATCGAAGGGTTTAGTAGCTTTTTGCACAACTTTGAATTGCTTTCTAGAACAACTGGACCAATTCACAGCTCTGTCCATGGTACATTATGTTGTTTTGGTCTCTTTGTTAACGTTTCACTATCATCAATGTTCATTAGGGATGTCGTTGCGATTGTTGTTTTCTTCGCTTTGTCTTTTCCGAATCTAGGAATGAAGAATATATTTGAATCACAAAGAGTTTGAAAGAATTTTCTTGCCTATGTTTGCAATTTATGTAATATTATAGTTAATTATTTTTGAATGTTTTATAGAGTCCAGTTATAAATCCATCTGTTTCTGCACTTTTTTTCCTCCTAGGGAAATACTATCAATTGATTTCTTTTGTCTATATTGGGTTATATAAAATAACCAATTTCCTTTCATGACTTTTGTGTTAATCTACGTATTTTATATTTTTGTAAATATTTTCTTGAATTATTATTATTGTTGAATTCCAAATTTCCTGATCTGCAAGTTAACTCTTTTATTGATGAATCCACTGCACCACCTAGCTGCCCTAGCTAAGACTAGAATCTGCCTTTTCAGAGGTTTCTTGGCTTTGACTCTGTCTTCTGGTGGCTTGCTTATTTTCAACTGAGCTGTCTCTTCCTTCCTTAATCCAAAGCCCATAGTTAGTTTCATCCCTTGACATGATACTGAAAGGTCTCAACCAAATGGTATTGACTGTGTTTATAGCAATCCTTCTATAAATACCCTATATGTATTGCTTTCCAAGTGCTGCTCAGGCCCTTTATCCTTGTGGATCTGTTATAGTTTTGGTATTGAATGCATGGGCAATGGGTTGTCTAGGTGTGGGTGTAGGTTTGTCTCCTACTGTCCCATGGGTCAATTATCTGGGCACTGCTCTGGCACTTTCTCCCACAAAGTCTGGAGCATAGAAAGCCTGGCACTGGGTATTCATCCTATCCTATGTCCTGTGGTGACTGGGACTTAGGTACTAATCCGGTCCTGTCTCCTGATGTAGGAAATGGCTATTTGCGTGTACTCCAACAACACAGGCTTGTCTCCACTCAGAATCTCTGCAGGAATTCCAGTGGTCTTAATAAATACTTTTTTCCTTTCCATTTCCACCCTGAGGACACTTATATTTTTTTGAGGGGGGGAAGAAATTACTTGTACAAATATATCCTCAATTTTAAAGAATATATTCTATATTTAAACTTAATAATCATTAAGGAAAATATGGAATCAAGAGAAAAAAATCTATATAGCTATTAGCCTTTCACAAGACAGGGTCAAATATAATATGAGCAAAGACAATATTTTGTTCTACATCTTTTCTCAAGGCTTGCCCAAATGTTCTCTCCTTTAGCCCTGTTTTCCTTACTTATCTCTTTGTAATTTTCTTATCTCTTTATATAATTGTATATTTATTTATAAATGTATATTTATAATTGTATATTTCTTCCTATGTATATTGTTCATGTGCTTGGTCCATTGTCCCACTGCAGAGTGTGTATTTGTAAATTTACAGATATATATATATCAATTCCTTTTAGATTGTGGATATCAGTACATTTGCGGCAGTTTTTTTCTTGAACCTACTTATTTTCTTTTAATTTTAGAAATATGGCTTTTTGCTTTATAAAATAATATCCTTAATTGTTAAGAAAGATTTCAAAGAGAATAAGCATGTTCTACCATGCTTTAGAACTATTGTTAGAAACAGAATATTAGACTGGATGAACTATTTGCCAATCATCTCATTTCATTATTCTTCTAATACTTTTATATTTTCAACCAAAGACAAGTAGAAATGGAATTACATTTTCTCTATGGAATGCCATATCTTCTTGAAATCTTATGAAAATTCAATCATCTGCTATTTACAAATACATGACATTTTTAATATCTCTGGATACCCCCACTAGAATATAAACTCTTAGCAGGCAATAATCATAGGATCTGGCATACAGTAAGCACTTAATAAATGCCTATTGACTCATTAACTGTGGCCAAAATAGCCAAATAAATGGATATTTCATTTTTCAATTTTGGATGCTTTGATGTAATGTACACAAATTGAAATCCCAAGAGCTTTGTCTTTAATATATGAAAGTTTCATGAAAATGAAGGCTGTTAAGCAAAAGTAGTTCACAAAGAAGAGTGTGGAATCCATTTCTTCTAATTCTTTGAAAAACCTCGTGAGTGCTAAATGGTTTAAATGCTATTTGTCCTAAAATGGATGATAAAAGAATAATCTCTGAAACTAAGATGCTTTCCTATCCCATGAATCTCTGATTCTATCAAGTGAAAATTATTATATCTTTTGGGAAAAGATTTTTATATCTTTTTTATTATTGCCTGTTATATTGTCATTGTTTTTAATTGGGACACTTCCTGTACCCATTTAGAGAAAGTGTAGAGAGGAGCTAAGCCCTAAAATAATTTTTAAAGTCTATTTCAACAATTAAATCTGTTTCTAATAAAGTAAATTTTACTGTTTAGAGAGTTTGGTTGATGCCAATGAATCAGTATTCTTTAGATTGTTCTACCTAGAGCAAGGATCAGTATTGGCATTTATGATGGGATGGAATCAATAGATCAAGGTTAAGTGTGGCCATCTTTGAAAGCTGTAAGTTCCACCTTTGAAGACAATAGTTCCACTATGATAGAGCATCCTGTTCTGCCTACAAAAGCATCCTCCAGTTGGACCACTGGATCATTACACTTTTAGATCTAGTCTAGTCTCCTTATAATTCCTGTTTATTTTTTTTCTTGGACCTAACATAAACTCTATCTTTAAGGACGAGAATTTTATTCCTTTTTTTTTGTCTTTGAATACCTAATACCTATCACATGGGCACTGCATAAGTTCAGGACCTACAATTTCATTGGTACAAGGAATACCCCAATGAGGAAAAATCCCTCTACCAATGCAGATTGGCCACTTCTCAGCAACTGGGAAGTTACCTGAAGGCATTGAGAGGTTAAGCGACCAGTCCAGGGTCACGCAGGGTGTATCAGAGGCATAATTTGAACTCAGGTCTTTCTGATTCCAAGGCAAGTTCTTCCTTCAATACATCACACTGCCTGAAGTCTAGTAAAGGTTTAATGAATCCTTGTTGTTTGATTGAGGTTTGGATTACTAATAACTGCCTGGCATTTGCCTTAAGTTTTTCCTTACCCAAAGGCCAAAGTCTTTTATGGTGAGTAGGTAAATCTCATTGGAATAGGAAATTAAACTCTTAGAAACTGCAGTAGTGTCAATAGAGTTTGATTTCCAGCCAAGCTGACTCTTGCCAAGACACTAAAGTATCTTGGTTCACACTCAACTTTCTACTCTTCTGTTAGTCATTCACTTATAAATCTCACGATTTAAAAGGATCCTTGCCCACAGCTGTTGTGAATACAAAGGATCTCACATACCTGGGGCTCAAACAACTACACTCTCCTGGAATTTTGGTTTTCCTTACTTATTAAACTAAAAGTTGACATGTTGCTAATTGATATGTTCCTTCCTTGCTCTGAACTAATGAGCATCATTTATCACATCATGTCATCTTCCTTCTTGGATGAACCAAGAAAATGATCCTTGAATCAAGCTGTCTCCTCTCTAAATGCTGTTTGACTTGAAGTGTAAGGGCATGGCTGGCATTTTTGGAGGAAAAAAATAGGACTGAAATATATATGATTCATTATTTATGTCCCAATCCTTAAGAAAATGGTGGAAATCCATTCTAAATCTTACTAACACTTTATCAGCATGTAAAATTGGATTTGAGTAAGGAATCTGTAAAGATGTCATAGGATAAACAGTGGTGGGTGGCATTAAAATATCTTCCTATTAAGACAAGATTAATTTTGCCACTGTAATGATTTTCTCCCAAGCAATTTATTCTTTTCAGAATATCTCTTGATGTGGAAATCTATTTTCTTTTAATGAAGAATAAAAGTTTTCATCTATCAACCATGAATAACTCTAGATAATACAGTACAGGGAAAAGGGAAGAAATACTCATGAATCTTTACAAATAGGTAACAAGCAAAAGAGATATTAACAATGAATTTATCTTCGGAATCAGAACACGATTTATACAGCACAGGGTTATGGCACTCGGGTTGATTTTTTAGTGGCCAGTATGCTGGTAACTACTACTGAATCTCCTACTCTGACTTTTGTGAAAATACAATGAAACAGAATCTTAGTGTCAGAAGGGACCTCAGAAGTCCTCAGCATTCCCTTCTGTAATATACTTGACAAATGTAATACTGCCACTCCCCATTTTTATTTTTGAGATTTAGTCTCTCTTGTCTTCCCAACCAGTAGTCATTCACAGGGCTGAGCCTATTGTTCATGACCATAGAAGCTTTGAGCTTCCCTGTTTCCAACTTCAGCCTTCCTTTAATAGTCTGGTGGCCCCTTACTGCCCGAGACTCAATGTACTGGTGCCATACTTAGTTTGGGAACCTGATAAGATTTAACCCTATTTTACCTCAGATCTCAGGTAGTATAGTAGATAGGACACTGGACCTGAAGTCAAAAACACCTGGGTGCAAATCCACCCTCAGACTCTTGCTAATTGTGTGACAATGGGTAAATCACTTAACCTCTGTTAACCTCAGTTGCTTTATCTGTAAAATGGGGATAACAATAGCACTTAACTCTCAGGGTTGTTATGAGAATCAAATGAGATATTTGCAAAGCACTTAGTATATACCTGGTACATAGTAAATTCTATATAAATGTGAATTATTGTTATTGATCTCCTGAGCTCAAATAATCCATCAATTTCAGCCTCACCAGTAGTAGGGATGATAGACAGTCACCATTATGCCTGTCCATATAGCCTTTTTTTATAAGTCCTCAAGTGTGGAAGAACTTACTGTCTTGAGAGAAAGTCTGCTATGCTTTTTCCTTTCATCAATTCTAAATGATTGTCATGGGAATTTTCATCCATTCTTCTATATTTTCCCTCTGGAGCCCAGTAGAACAACCATGACAATCCTTCTTCCTCATTATAATCTCCATAAACTTGTGATTTTAGGTAAGTCCTTGAGTTCAGTTCCTTCACATAAAAAATGAAGAGAATGGATTAAATTATGTGTAAAGCTGTATGGTCATAACATTTGGTCAATTGTCTTATTGACATTATCTCATACATCATACAGGTCAGTCATAGACAAACAGTATTCTCTCTGATGACAGTGAAACAAATGACCTATCTTCTTGACCTAATGTATATGTGTATGTATGTAGACACACACACACATACACATACATATATACATGTGTGTAAGTATATACTCACATACATATACACAAATGAATATATGCATATATAGAATCATATAAGTGTATATATACAGATGTATACACATATTCATACATATTTGGATATATACACACACAAATGCATACATACATCCACATCGAGTGAGAATGAAAGTGACTCAGAGGTCATTTAGTCCATTCACTGTCTTTAGATCAGACAGCTTTTAAGCCAATCTCAGAAATGCTATTTTTAGATAATATTATTTTGCAGTTTCCCACAGCAACCTGTTTTAGGGATTTCTCAGTCTGTTCAGGGTTGTGATCACAGCGATATTTTGGAAAAAGTCCCCCACTTGGGGATGCTTGGATCTCAGTAAGAAACACCCCCCTCCCAAGGGAAAAAAAAGATTTCTTCTACTCTTTGTGTGCAATCTATTAGCAAAACAAAACTTCTGTGTCTTGCCCTAAATGCATAACGCCAGGACATTTTCTACATCAAAACAAAATCCTTGTCAAGGCGATGTGAGCCTGTCTCCTTGTCTACATTTCCAGTGAGGATGAAAAATCAATTCCTCCTAATTTTTTTAAATTTTTCTCTCTATTTCCAAATCTATTCTTCTTTACTTCTCCCACCCAGTGAGCCATTGCTAGTGATAAAGAATAAACAAGAAAGACCAAAAGAGCAAATCAGCAAAAGTGACTCCCACATCCACACAGTTTGACAGTACAGGCAATGTTAGATATCTATAATCCCCCACATCACAGAAGGGAAGTGGTTCATGTCCTCATCTCTTCTTAAGGCCAAGGGTAGCCCCTATATATACACATTTCAATTTGTTTTGCTTTTGTTCAAGGAAAATAATCCTATATAAATATCACCCATACAGCAGAAGGGGAAGAGAATAAGCTCTTATATAGCCCCTACTATGTGCCAGGCACCATAGTAAGTGCTTTGGAAATATTATCTACTTGATCCTCATGGCAACACATTGGGGAAACTGAGACAGACAGTTTAAGTGACTTACCCAGGGTCACATAGCTAAGAAGTGTCTGAGGTAAAATTTGAACTCAGGTCTTCTTGACTCCACCTACCAGTCCTCTGTTCACTTGACTACATAGTTACTACACACACACACACACACACACACACACACACACAGAGTCCCATTTGAATGAGAAATAACTTTAGCTTCAAGACCTTAGCACCTATTTTCTTTCTCTGCTCATAAAACTTGGGAGAATCTAAAAATGGATGGCTAGAAGCAAAGTGGAATGGGCTTGGTGTGCAAATAAATATGTAGAGTGACTCTATATGCCCCTAGTGGTAATGAAATTCTTGTTAAATCAATGGAATTCTGCTACAATTCCTTGGAGATGAAAAGCATGTGTAGAGAACCAGGAAAAATTTGTACACAATCACAGACACATCGTATGTGTGACGACCAACCTTGATAAACTGGACTCATCTCAGCAATGCACAGCTATAAGACAACTCTACAAGTCTCAGGATGGAAGGAGATATCTACCTTCAGAGAAAGATCTAGAAAGAACAGAGTTAAATGGAGACTGAAGCAATCTACATGCTATTGTTCTTTTTCGTGTTTGGTTCCCTTTCTTTTTTCTCATTGTTCACTCCACTGGTTACAACCCTTCTATACAACCAGACTAATGTCTGATTTGAAAATATTTGCAGATCCAATACTTGATTGCATGCCGCCATGGGGCAGGAAAGGGAGGGGAGAAAATTTGAAACTCAAGAGATTATGGAACTGAATCTTGTAAACTAAAAGTAAATAAACAAATCAAATTTTAAAAAAATCCTGGAATAATAACACCTGCCTCCTAAGGTTGTTGTGAGGATAAAAATGAGATCCGAAGTGCAATGTCCTTTTCAAATCTAAAAGCACTATATAAAACCTATGGGAAAATATATAATATATAAAATCATAAATTAATTGTATTGATTAATATATGAATAAATTATTTAAATATATAAAAAAACAAACAAAAAAGAAAAGCATGTGTAGAAGAGATACTAAAGTACTTGTACGAGTACTGATTTTGAAGCTCTAGCAGTCCCTTGATAAGTGAATACTTTGGGATTGAAGTTATTTTTGACAAAGTCAATGGGTGCATGGAAAAAGGTAGGAGGAAGCTCTGATCTCTTCTGTCTACATACAGTGGTACCTCAGCTGAAGACAGTAATAGTTTCCTTTTTACCATCCCAGAGGGAAGTGCAGTACTCTCAGTCTGCTTTCAGACTCATGGTCCTGCTTACCTGGTCTAGTCATATGGGAAACTACTTGGACCACAACCTTTCTCCATTGCTGAGTTCTTGTTTTGCAGAATTGGAGTGAGGTATTTTCATTGGGAACATTTACACCTTGGAAATCAGCAAACATTATCAATCAGGACTTAATTTATTGTTGTCTTTATTTCCAAATTTAAGAAACTTATGGAGAAAATTGTAATATTGCGTATTAAGCTTAAAAGTCTATTGTGGGTACATTTCCCTACCCTTGCTCCCTCTCCATCCTACCCCCTGTCCAGAACTGCTTGCTCAACATTTACCACCACACCATTGGGTGTGTGTGTGGGGGGGAAGGAGTTGGTGAACATCCTTGAGAGGGATGGAAATACCTCAGAGAAGCTAGGAGAGCTAGGGACCCAAGGTTCTCTTTATCTAGAAGAGAAAAGAAGAAATCGTTTTACCTGCAGTAGTCTAACAAGAAGGTGCAAGAGAGCATCATGTAATCTAATACACTTTCAGCATCAGTCCTTTGTCTAGCCCAGCTTAGGAAGGAATGGTAAGAGTAGTTATAGAACTACAAAACCCATTCTTAATATCTTTTCCCCTATTAATTTTTATTATATGTGACACTTATTATTCACATAACTTGGATGAGTGATTTTACCTCTCTGACTCCTCTTTTTTATTTTTGCTTTTTTTGTGTGGGGGGAGGGCAGAGCAATTGAGGTTAAGTGACTTGGCCAAGGTCACACAGCTAGTAAGTGCTAAGTGTCTAAGGCCAGATTTGAACTCAGATCTTCCTGACTCCAGGGTTGGTGCTCTATTCACTGTGTCACCTAGCTGCCCCTCTGACTCCTCTTAAAGTGAGAAAGTTGGTTAGATGATTTCTGAGGTTCCATTGAGCTTTAAGCTTATGATTTAATAAATCTCAAAGAGGGCCAATCTTATTTTTTTCTCTTCCACTTATCTCCATCCTGTCCCACTCTTTTGCTCTTTCTCCTCCTCCTCCTTTTCCCTTTATTTTTTGTCTCCCTCCTTCCTTCCCCTTTCTTCTTTTTTCATTTACTTCCTCCTTTTTATTCATCTTTTTTTCATCTCCATTTTCTCCTTTCTCTGTTTCCTCTTCCCCTTCCTTTTCCTCTTTCTCAAACTCTCAACAATGAAAGAAATATAATTTCAGGAACCCTGAATAAAGGCATTTCCTTATCTTCTAATGTTTCAAAGGGGAAAAGACTAAGCAATCTGATATAAACCATACAGGGTGATTTTCAGACTTTCACAGTATAATAAATTGCCCACTAAGGTTCAAAAGTAAATTTCAAAACCAGTCTTGTAGTAGTATAAAAAGTACTAGTTTAATATCCACATCATAGCTTTCTACATAAGCTGTTGAAAATTATTGAAACTTCTACAGAGGACATGAAGGAAAATTATGTTTGGATACATTCCTTTCCTTTCATCGAGAACAAAAAAGAATGCTGCCACCTGACCTTGGTCCCACAGAGATATAGAGAAGGTACTTTTTATCTGTAATTTGCAGGGTGGTTATATGGACATTAATCAGTGAAAATCCTACCCTACTCTTCCTCGAGAATTAAGGGGTGGAAAATGAATAAGTAGGAAAAATTTGAGAGGAAATCAAATATCATAGTGAGTATAGCTCCCAAATTGGAAAACTAGTAGTCACTAGTTGTGCTCAGCACTTCCCTCCCAAACAAACCAACCTAATGAATGCCAAGGCTCTGTGACAGCTCCCTAAATGTAATTGCTGACCCCTCAGGACTAACTCCCTAAGGATGGTAAGTTTAGTAATTCAGCCCAGGTCCAGAGATTTATCCCTGCCTAGATTTTTGCTGAAGGGTCCTTTCTGGAAATAGGCTCATGCAAACCACATCTGGGCCTCTGTAGATACTATCTTTGTGACTGGCAGCAAGTAAATTATTGTAACTTAAAATTCTCAATGACCCAGACAAGTCTCTAGAACAAGTTTGAGAGAAGGTTGAAGCACTGGAGGAATTTTCATAACTCAGTACTGATGAAATCACAAGTATTCCAACCATCCTCCCCTTCCTAGCCCTTCCCCTGATCATAAGTAAGTTAACATTTACTAAGACCTTATCATATACCAGATAATGTTAAAAAAGAAGAAAGACAAAAGCAGGCTCTGATGTCAGGGAGCTCCCAGTCTAAAGAGGGAGATATAATGTAGACAATTCTGCATAATAAAGATAGATATGGGGTAACCTGGAGGCACTCTCAAAGGGAAAGCACTAGCCACTAGTGGGACCTAGAAAGATCCCTTACAGAAGTTAGAATTTGAGCTGAGACTTGTATGAAACCAGGGAAGCCATGCAACAGAACCAAGGAGTGAGAGCATTCCAGGAGAGAATGAAAAGACACACAGTCAGGAGATGGAATGTCCTGAATAACATTTTAAAACCCCTTCTTTTGCAAATTGGTGATTAATTCAGTTATTATGAACACAATGAATTATTATTTCTGCTATTAATAATTCAATATTTCAGTGAGGGCACTGATCTGAATCATACCTCATTGTTTTTGATGGTCCAGAAACCTGGGTGAGAATGAACTCAAAACCTTTTGTTTGCTATTTTAGAAATCATCAGGATGGTGGATGCCCTGAAAAAAAAAACATTGACACAAGCTCCTACCAGTCTGAAAAAAGTCAATGGGCCCTGCAAACAGTGCCCTTCAGGATAGGAAAAGTGCTCATGATTTTGCATTGATTTAAGGTGGTACAAAGCATGGCTCTCAATACAATAAACTGTTTTTGTTCATTTTTATCAACCACTGCAAATATTTCCTCATTCTCCACCTCATTTTTCTGTTCCCCACATACATGTTGGCAGAAACAAGTAAGCAAAGAAGATTGTCTTTACCCCTATTAAACTTAAGGGTGTTATTTCTGTTTTGTTTGACTTCAGTAATGTCAGTGTTGGCTAATTATGGAGAATGTTCCAAATTCAGCTGAGAATGTAAGAATAAGGATGCATCAATTAATGCAATTTCAGGACAAGCAACCATGGTGATACCTGACTCTGGCTGAAGTCTCCTCATGATATACCATTCTGCTTATGTACAGCCCAATTAAGGAAGAACCTTTGACCCAGCTGGTGTCTGTGCTCTAGAGAAATAGAAAGATATATCAGCACTGAGCTTAAAATGCAATGTTTTTTGCATTTTAATTGGTATCCTTGTTGCTGAGGGAGAAGATATGTCAAATACAATCTTGTGCCCGATATCTGTTTATAAGAGATTCAAAAATACTCAGGGGTGCTAACTTTCTTCTGTTACGGCATTTTGATAGCATAGCTCAACAAGGAGGCTACTGTACTGTACTGAAAAGTAACTGAACCTTTTTCAAGGGAAAAATGATTGGGGTGTCAACACTTTTCCAAGTGTGTTTTATTGAATATTCATATAGATTTTGGAAAGACCAGAACCCCTAAGGCAGGTTCTATGGTACGATAAACTCCAACTTTCTGACCCCCAATACAGTACATTTCCACTAAGGTGAGTAGACTACTTTGTTTTGTCTTTGTTTATTTATTTTGATTGTGTAGACATAACAAAATAGCATGGCATAATGGATAAGAGTTTTAGATTTGAAGTTAAGAAAACCTAGATTCAAATCCCACCTGTTAGATGTTTTAGCTTTGGAACTATGGACAAATCACTTTAACTTTTTTTCATTCTCTGGCAAGTTCCCAAGACTTCCCAATTATAGATGGGTTGTAGTATGTCTCCCTGGAGGAAATTATCTATCCCTCCCACCTTCCTCCCTGGGCCTTGCTTTCAAGAAGTTTACTTTCCACTGAGAGATAAAAGTAAGAATAATAAAGGTAGAAAATGAAGAAATGGGTCAAAGGAAGAATTAGATAAAATTCTCTAAGAATATTTATATTTGAGGAAAGGAGCAATAAGAGTTAAGGTGAAGAGGGGAATAAAGGAAATCTTGCTTAAGAAGTGGCCTTTGAGATACATCTAATAGAAAATTAGGAACTTCCCTACCGGTGATGAAAATGGGATGCATCATACCTCTATAAATAAACGGATTTATTTGATGACAGTTGTGAGTCTGAGGAAAAGCTAGTAGTTTTGGTAGAAAATGTTATAAATAATAGGGGGATGAGAATAGAGTGCAGAACCATATAAGGTATACGGATTTTCCAGATAAGGAAATTCCCTGTAGCAAAGCAGACCATCACCTTGTTTGAAACTTATACTCTCAGAAAGTTGTCTAGAATTCTGAGAAGTTAAGTTACTCATCCAGGGACACCCAACCAGTTTGGATCAAAGGTAGAACATGAATTCAGGTCTTTTGGGGTCTGCAAATGGTCTTTAAAAACTAACTTTAGTGGAACTTTGATGAATATATGTGTGTCCCTTCTACATCTAGCTAGAAGCTTTGATCAGAGTCAGACTGTGGGGGGTCTTAAAAGCTTGGATATAGATTTTGTATTTACTTTTTCTGAGGGATTTTGAGCAAGGAAGTGATGTGGGCAGATTTGTCTTGGGTCTTCAGTGGTAGCCAGTTGGACCCACAAAGACGTCAGTAATATAGATTTATATCTCAAAGTATTACTTGGATCATTGGAAGGGACTTTCAAGATCACTTAGTAGAATTCTTTTATTTTGAAAATGAAACTGATGCACAGGGGTTAAGCATCTT
>CM053580.1:47630945-47641231 GCA_028627135.1 Pseudochirops cupreus
TATATATATATATATATATATATATATATATATATATATATATATATATATGTATATATAGATATAGATAGATAGATAGATAGATAGATAGATAGAAAGATAGATAGATAGATAGATAGATAGATAAATCAGGGGATCTTCACAGTTCTGATTTAACTTGATCTTGCTGCCTTAGTGTACTAAATAAAACCCTTTTTGCTTTCTTTTCCTGAATTTACCTCGTTGACCAGGGCAAGGCTTGAACCAAGACTTTTTATACTCCCATGTCCATTAAAGTTTCAACATTGTTTTTTGAGGCCTACTTTTATTTTAACCATTATAGATATACAGAATTTTTAAATTGTTATTATGCCATTTGATTCATTTCTGATTTTTTGTGACTCCATTTTGAAGTTTTCTTGGCAAAGATAGTGGAGTGCTTCGCCATTTGCCTTCTCCAGTTCATTTTACAAATGAGGAATTGAGATAAACAGGGTCACAGTTAGTAAGTATCTGAAGCCAGATTTAAACTCATGAAGATGAGTCTTCCTGATTCAAATATCAGTGCTCCATCCATTGTACTCCCTAAATGCCCCTTAGATATACAGAACAATTACTTTGAAATGGTGAATTATAGAGGCCCATGAGTACACCAAGAAGCTCTGTAATAACAAGGGAAGTTATTGTCTTAAATCACAACTTATAAATAACCCCAGAGTACATAATGTAAAAACAAAGAACTTTGTTAGACTGTGCTTCTCAGCTATCGAACTACAGACTACTTTTGAAAAGGGAAGCAATTCTTTCTTGGACCACTTTGCCATCATACAATTTGCTTTGAGCTTAGATATCTTTCACAGTTCTGGTAGATAGGAGAAAATGTATGTCATTTTGTAGGCAATGTTTCCATTTTCTAAAGTTTTATATGTCCTCTATCACATCTGTTAGCAGATTACATAATCCAACCAGAAGGAACCTCAGGGGCCATTTGGTCTAATCCATACTGCCTTAAAAAAAAATCTTCTACCACCCACCCAACAATTGTCATCTAACCTCTTCTCAACTCATTCCACTTTGGGAAAGCTCCTCTTGCTAGGAATTTTTTTGCTGATATCAAATATGAATGCATCACTTCACAATTCCTACTTGTTGTTCCTAATTTTACCCTCTAAAGACAAACAGAATAAATCCAGTCTCTCTTCCCCATAACAGTCTTTCCAATGCCCCTTTTCACCCAAATCCTCTCTTTTCCAGCACTCAAGACCTTTCACCATCTTGGTTGCCCCCATCTGGATATTCTCTGGTTTATCAATGTCCTCTCCAAACAAAGCACAATATTTCAGATGTAGTCTAATCAGGCAAAATGCATAGGGATTATCACTTCCTAATTGCTAGAGGTAGCTAGGTGGCTCAGTGGATAGGAGCACTGGGTGTAAAGTGAGGAAGACCTAAGTTAAAATCTGGTCTCATACACTTACTAGCTATGTGACCATGGACAAGTCACTTAACTTCTGCTTGCTTTAATCCACTGGAGAAGAAAATGGTAAACCACTTCAGTATTTTTGCCAAGAAAACCCCATGGACAGTACTGGCATGCTATGGTCCATGGGGTCACAAAGAACCAAATACTACTGAACAACAATACCATCCCAAGTATGGATAAAAAATTTTTTTCAGATAAATGGATAAAATAGATAGAAAAAAAGATAAATAAATTGATAGAACATTTATCAAATGTTTATTTTATTCTGGCCACTTGAGATATAAATACAAGCTAATAAGACAAGCTCTACATTCAAGGAATCTATATTCTAGTGGGGGGATATACATAAAGGAAGTTGAAAAGGGATGGGGAAAGGAAAAGGTACCTGTTTATGGGGCAAGGCCATCAGTCAGGGAATAGAAAAGTCTGAGTACGAATCTTGCCAGGATTGAAAGAGTATAGCTTGGCCTCTCGTGGAATGGTGGTTCAGGTTAGAGAGTTACCAGTCAGGATAAGAAATCTCAGGAAAGAGGCATCTTTAGGTTAGGAAGATTGCTGGCAAGAAAGTAAAGAGGGCTGGAGAATGAATTGAGCAGTGACTGACATTTCACATTGTTGACTCATTTCAGCTTGTAGGGTCAAGAAAAAACTTGATCCTTTTCCTGTCTCATTGCCTTTTAAACATGTCTTCTTCTGTTGACACATGTGAAATCAATTTGTTCAAATCCAGTGGAACTTATTTGACATCTAAATGTTTATATTATCACTTTTGTTATTGTTCAGTTGTTTTAGTAATATCTGACTCTTTGTGACCCCGTTGGAGGTTTTCTTGGCAAAGATACTAGAGTGGTTTGCTATTTCCTTCTCCAGATCATTTTACATATGGAAAAAAAAAACCTGAGGCAAACAGGATTAAGCGACTTATCCAGGGTCACACAGCTGGTAAGTGTCCAAGGTCACATTTGAACTCAGGTCTTCCCAACTTCAGGTCCAGCACTCTATCCACTGTGCCACCTAGATACCCTAATATTATCATTACTAAATTTCATTTAATTTCATTCAACCAAATGTTCTATCCGGTCAAGACCTTTTTGCATCCTAACACTCTTATTCAGTGCATTAGTTATCCTTCCAAGCTTTGCGTCATTTGCAATTCAAGTCATTGTAGAACAGTGTAAAACAGGTCAGGACCAAGCACAGATCCCTGGGGCACTTTACTAAAGATGTCCTTCCAAGCTGACATCGACGAATTTCAAATCCATCTAGTTGTACCTTAATCCAGCTCATAGGTTTCCATTTTTTTTCCTATAAGAATAGCATGACATTCTTTAGCAAACATTTTGCTAAAATTTAAGTGAATTTACATTCATGAAAATCTCATGCTCCACACATCTGGTCAATGTCAAAAATGGAGAGATTTTCTAGATCTTCTTGAATCATCTCCTTAATATTTTATTCCAGAATTTTGTTAGGATTTGAAACCATGCTCAGAGACCTATTGTTTACAGAATATATTCCATTTTCTCTACCTCTCCTTAAAAAAAAGAAAAGAAAAGAAAATCAGAACAGTTGGCCTTCTCCTGGACTGTGGCACTTCTATATTCATGATCTTTCAAAATTCATTGACAGTGGCTCAATAATTCCATTCTCCAGTTCTTTCAGTACCCAAGGATGAAGACTTGAACTCATCAAGGGCACTTCAGTACAAGCTAGATGATCAGTCCTTCCTTATCTTGGGGTTCAAATCTCTATTTGCTATTTTTGTTCTGTCATTTCTCATTTGAAGGTCTTTCTCCTTGGCACAAAAAAACAGAATCAAAATGAGAATTGAATAGTTCTCCCTCCTCTCTTTGAACAGTTATCATAATCCCATCTACCTTGAACAGAAGCCCTATCCTTTGGTGACCTTCCAACTTTTCTTAAATTTAACCATAAAAGAAAAAAGAAAACAAACAAAAACAGAAACAAACATTATTGTTCTTGTTCATAGCTTTCTTTGACAGCCTCAGTTCATTCCGGGTTTTAGCCCTCCTGATTTTTTTTTAGAGGCTTCTGTATTGATTCACTACTGCCATCCCTTGATTTTGGATGCATTCTTTTAAAATCTAAAGTGGTTTATGAGTTTTCTTCACAACCCAATGTCTTTAGACAACTCACATTTTCCTTCTCATTAGAATCGGGGTTTTTTTTGTGTGTGTCTTTTGAGTGTCATTCACGAAATTTTTCCCTTTCCTCCCAAAGTGAATTTATGGGATCAGACTTATCCTTCCTCTGAAATATTTGAAATCTGTTCTCCCTAACTTTGGAGTTCATGTTAGATTATTGCTTTTTTAGAGCTTGACATAATTGATGTTCCTCTTGTGAAGATAAATTATATTTAAAAAGTAAAAACAAGTTCAATATAATCTACTTAGGAAGAGAATGAAGTATTTCATGAATTTTGTTAAGGATCTCCATCCAAAGTATTTGTGTGTTCACAGAAGACTAACATCTTTGACTGAGGGCTTGCCAAATCCTTTTCAGGGCTGTTCATACACCTTTGGTATTTACCTGGCATTTAACTCTCACCTGTGGTTCCAAGAAGTTGTACTATGTGCAGAGGCCACACTCTAATATACCGTATCAACAGAAAGGTTATCCTAGGTTGAAGGTAACCGGTACCTTCATGTGAAGTATCTAAGCATGTGAAGATTTGTAATGGTAATGGTAATTTGAATACCTTCCCTGCCCCTTAATAAGGCTAATGGAATTTAGAAACCTTCTCTGCCCCCTAATAGGCTGAATGTAACCACATGGAGTCTGTGGTGGGAAGAGTTTGCTGACGGGTGGAACAAAGCCCACAGGAAGCTGGGAGTCAGAGTAGCTATATGGTGGGAGAGAGGGGATGTACCCAGGGAGACAGGCTTGTGAGTGTTGGTTTATGGGAAGGTTAAAGGATGCTGTGGCTCTCTGCTATGTTGTGGTGTATTAACTTCTATCTTTCTATGATGGATTCAGTTTATTGGTGTTGGGATTTGGCTCTTTGGTGTCGGAATAAATATTTTGCTTCTGTCTTCTATATGGAAAGTCTGTTATATTTTGTGATTGAGAACTACGCCTGCATATTTACAGTTTCTGTTGGCTCTGTAAATATTGTGTTGGCCCTACGGGACTTCTCTGACAGAATGGAGAGATGGCAACAATTTGTTCCAACAGCCAAGATGGGGGCTGAAGCAGGTGCTGTGGAGTGCTTAGAGCTTGGTCTGACATCAAAGACATTAGGCTCCATTCCCTGAATTATGGGCTATTGCTATTCATTACTTTTGTCCTGCCACTGGACTCTCGAAAAGAGAGTAAAACTGACAACTTTGTGTTACTCTGTCTCACTTAGAGCAAGTCACAATAATCACACTGTGATGTCATTGGTCCTCTTAGAAAATAAAGGACATGAACATCATGTATTGATATGAATGTATCTTATATCCTCGACTAGAGTGTAAAGTTCTCAAGATCAATTCTCTTTTAATTCCTAGGTTCTGATATGTCTATATGTATGTATACACACATATGTCTATATGTTTATTGTATGTCTGATATATGTGTATATGTACATACATGTACATATCTATACATATAGGGGTGTGTGTGGGGGTGTGTGTGTTTGTGTATGTGTACTTGGTCTTTTGCTTGTTTCTCCTTTATTTTCTAAGGCAAACAGGGTTGAGTGACTTTCCCTGGGTCATATTTTCTCCATAATGGTTGGACTAGTTTAAAACTCCACTATTGATATGTTAGCGTCCCAATTTTTCCACACACCCTCCAGCCTTTGTCATTTTCTTTTTCTGTCATATTAGCTAATCTGATGACTGTGATGTGGATATCTCAGGATTCTTTTAATTTGCATTTCTCTAGTCAGTGGATTAAAGCAACTACGTGGTGCAGTGGATAGAGCACTGGTCTTAGAGTCAGGAGGACTTGAGTTCAAATATGACCTCAGATATTTACTAACTGTATGACCCAGGGAAAGTCACTCAACCCTGTTTGCCTCAGTTTCTCATCTGTAAAATGAGTTGGAGAAAGAATTGGCAAACCACTCCAACATTTTTACCAAGAAAGCCTGAATGGGGTCATGGAAGAATTGGACACAACTAAAATAATTTAACAACAATCAGTAGTGATTTAGCACATTTTAAAAATCTGACTATTGATAGTTTAATTTCTTTTTCTAAAAACTACCTGTTCATTCCTATCCTTTGACAATTTACTAACTGAGGAATCTCTCTCTCTCTCCATACACACACACACACACATATGTATGTATGTACATTATATATATACATATATATATATATACATATATAGCTATGTATGTATGTATTTGGCTCAGTTTCCTATGTATTTGAGAAATGAGGCTTTTTGTCAGAGAAACTTGCTGTGAAATTTTTCTTAGTTTCCTGTTTTTCTTCTAATTTTGGCTGCATTAGTTTTGCTTATGCAAAAGCTTTCTAAATTATATGTCATCAAAATGACCTATTTTATTTTTTTGTAATTCCCTCTGTCTCTTGTTTGATCATAAATTCTTTCTTTAAGCATAAGTCTGAAAGATACATTTTTCTACATCCCCCTAATTTTCCTGCGATAGCATTCCTTATGTCTAAATCATTTATCCATTTTATCTTATCTTTGTATATGGCATGAAGTGTTAGTCTACTCTATACCTAGTTTCTGCCAAACTACTTTCCAGTTTTCCCTAGCAATTTTTGTAAAGTGTTGAGTTCTTACCCCCAAAACTTGGATTTTTGGATTTATCAAACACTAGATTACTATGATTCTTTACTGTTGTGTATTGTGTACCCAATCTATTCCACTGATGCACCATTCTATTTCTTAGCCAATACCAGATCATTTCCATAACTACTGCTTCATAAGGGAGTTTGAAATCTGGAACTGTTAGGCTGCAAGAACATTAACTTTGAATTCAGTCTTGTAGGACATGAGGCACATGATTACAAAGGCAGATTTTCATTGTGAAATGAGTGCTAGACTGGAATTCTGGACAGACCTTGGTGTGAAACCCAATTCCAACATTTATTAGCTCGGTGACCATTGAGAAATTCAATTAACCTCTCTTTGCCTTAATTTATTCATCTGTAAAATGATAATTATTTATAGTACTTACCTCAAAGGGTAATTTTAAAGATCAAACCAAAAAAGACCATAGATGTAAAATGCTGTGTAAACTTTGAAGAGCTACATGAACATCACCTGCTCATTGGGAGAGGCAGTATGATCTAGTAGATTGCAGTGAAGAAAGCCTAGGTTCAAGTCTTGCCTCTGAACCATACTATGTGACCTTCATCAAGTCACTTAACCTTTGAATATTCCCAGATAGCTCTCTAACACTGTAAGTTTCTATGAAGGTGCTGACTTGTTTTGGTAAAGGGGATTTTCTCATCTGTAAGTTTCATTATACTAATGAAATCACCAAATACAGTTACACTGAAGGAAGAGGGAGGCATTCTACGTAGAAGAGAATGCTGTGCTCACATGTATAGAGGGAGAGATGACCCAGAAAAAGTGAGCGACTGAAGAAACATCTTTGGAAGCCATGCTTCAGAACAAGCTAGATGATCAGTTCTTTGGGATGGCATTGAAAGAATCTCTGCAATGGATGAGGGGGTTTGATGATATGACTTTGGAGTCTCTGAGGTCCTTTTGAACTATAGGAGTCTGTGAATCATTCTGGGGAATTTTATTCTTCTCCACATGCTGCCCATTCTATGGGTACAGCTTGTAGGTTTAATTTAAATGAAAGTGCTTTGGCTACATTTTAAAACGGACAGTCATAAAAAGCTCATAAAATAAGGAAAGAGTCCTTAGTGAACACTTAGTCTGACACTCTCATTTTAGAGAAGAAAAAACTAAGACCAGCCACTCTACAGACTTATTATGTTGGGTACATGGTAGTCACTTTGGACAAACAGTGAACTTATAGGTATAGTAATCCATTCAACTCTAGGACCCCTTGTTGCTGTCCAATTATTTCAGTCATGTCCAACCCTTATGTTCCCATTTGGTGCTTTCTTGGAAAAGATACTGAAATGGTTTACCATTCTTTCTCCAGGACATTTTGCAGGTGAGAAATGGAGGCAAACAGGGTTCAATGACTTTCTTGGGTCACACAGCTAGTAAATGTCTGAGACTAGATTTGAACTCGAGAAGATGAGTCTTCCTGACTCCACTCCTGACTTCCAAGAACTCTATCCACTGTACCACCCAGCTTCTTTCTAAGACCTCAGCTATTCAAATATTTCTTCCATAGTTTTATGTGGGTTCTGAAACTTTCATTAAAAGAGAAAATCCCCAAGGCTATCATTGGGTCTAAAGAAAATATATGAGGAGTAGGAGGAGTGAGTAATGACATCTTCTAAACTAATGGTCTAATTTTTTTTATTAGGTTGGAAAATAGAAGGCACAAATTCTGAGGGAAATAAGAGTAATGGCTTGATCAGTAATGAAGGATGACCCAGAGAAGGCACTTCAATCTGTGATGGCAGCAAGGTGGGACAGAGTTGGAGTTGTTGTCAAGAAGACCTGAGTTTGAATCTTTCCTCAAACATTAACTATGTGAACCTGGGAAAGTAATTTTATCTTTCTCAGGCTTCATTTCTTTATTTGCAAAGGGTGTGTGTGTGTGTGTGTGTGTGTGTGTGTGTGTAATAATACCTTCATCACTGATGACCAAAAGAAATCATTTTTAAAATGCTATACAATTATATCTTCCACATTTAGGGGACTAGGGGGCTGGAAAATCCACATAAAATTTTTTGCCTCTCCCTTTGTATCAGAGAAATATTAATTATAATGGTATTAAAAGATAAAATGTCTTGATATTATACAATATTACATTTATTTTATGTAGTTCTGAGTTTCTAAACTTTTTCTGTTTTGTCTGCTGGCCTTTGCATGTCATCTGAGGCTTCTACAAAACTTCCCCCAAATTCCCATTTAATTTTTTTATGCCAAACTGAGATATAGCAAAACCACAATGGGGAAAGTTGCTTTGTAGAAGGGATAACTATAAATGTTTTCTGTTAAAATATTGATGTGATAATGGGAAAAATATCAGTGTTGCAGAGAGTAGAATGAGACCCTAATAGCTTGCAAAGTAGGAATTTAGGGCAAAGCCATGCTTTGGAGAAATTATAGAGCAATAATTTCAGAACTAGTACAGGGACCTTTGAGGTCATTGTATCCAAGCACCCCATTTTAGAGATGAGGAAACTGAGCCTGCTGGAAATGAAGTAACTTGCTCAATATAATAGAGTTAGAAAGTTATAGCTAAATCTTGAACTTTCCATATTTCCATCCAACTCTAGGACCCCTTGCTGCTGTTCAATCATTTCAGCCATGTCTGACTCTTATGTTCTCATTTGGTGTTTTCTTGGCAAAGATACTGAAGTGGTTTATCATTCCTTTTCCATGTTATTTTGCAGATGAGGAAATAGAGGCAAACAGGGTTCAATGACTTGCTTGGGTCACACAGCTAGTAAATGTCTGAGACCAGACTTGAATTGGTGTCTACTCTAGTCTTCTGCATCATGGTACAAAGGAAAGTACTCTGACTAATTAAAGTTAGAGAATCTGGAATCAAATTCTGTGTTTGGGGCTTATTACCTGTGTGACCTTGGGTAAGTTATTTAACTTCCCTTGTCCTCAGTTTATCCATATGCAAAACCAGGGATTTGTACTAGATGTTTTTGGAGGACCCTCATACTTTAAATCTATGATCTTATTCCCCCTAGCAGTGGGAAAGAACATCATACTTTGCTTATATAAATACATTTTCCAGCACTTACTCTCAATCATTTCTTATTCTTTTCACCCCATCATCTCCTGTGGTACAGGGATCCTAGTACTTCCAAAATGGATCAATCCTCTGAAAAATTTTGTGTTTGCAATATATTAATAGAATATGTAGTGTTAGTTTGGGTCATAGGGCAGCTACGTGATGTTTCCATAATCAGTAGATTATAACAGTTAGGTGGTACAATGGATAGAGCACTGGCCCTAGAGTAAGGAGAACCTCAGTTCAAGTCTGGCCTCAGACACCCCCTAGCTGTGTGACATTGGGCAAGTCACTTAACCCTGTTTACCTCAGTTTCCCCAAAATGAGCTGGAGAAGGAAATGGCAAACTACTCTAGCATCTTTTGTCAAGAAAACCCCAAATGGGGTCACAAAGAGTCAGACATGAATGAAACAATTCAACAACAAAAAAAAGTTTGGCATAATCAAAAGGTATTGAATGTTCCTAGAGAAAAAAGAGTTTGGGAGCAAAATATAGGTAAAATGAAGTTGTTTTCGTGGCCAAATTAAATAGGCTGATACAAGATGTGGAAGGAACTTTAGAGATTATTTGGTCAAACTTGTTAATTTTATTATTGATGATGAAATCCAGAGTTTAAGGGACTCCACTCAAATCAACCAGCCAGATAATAATATAGTCTGTGTCTAGAATACACATTGCTGGATATTGATCCCCTTCCCTTTCCTCAATCTATATCATGGTAGATCCCATTTAACATGGAAAAAACTTCCATAGTTTTCACTTCCAGGTGTTATGGTCAAGAAATAGTTAAGAAATCTTTTCTGAAGTTAGTGGTCAGCCTGGTGAAACTCTATGGTATACAGCCAAGTGAAACTCTATGATAATTAGCCAAGTGAAACTCTATGAACCTGGGAAGCCTCCCTAGAGTGATTTATCTGTACCTGGGAGGCTGGGAAGCCTCCCTAAACCAATTTCTCTGTACCTGGGAGGCTGGCCTAGGATAATCTATCTTTCCC
>CM053580.1:47641731-47661808 GCA_028627135.1 Pseudochirops cupreus
AGGTTGAGACCCTCTGCTTTAAAGGAAAGTGTGAGAAGGAAGAGGTATTAGACTATCTACCAAACTGAAGGTCTACAGAGCTGTTGTGCTAGTCCCATTGTTGCATGCCTGTGAAAGTTCCACAATATGCCAATGCCAGGAAACTGAATTACTTCTATTTGAATTGCCTTAGGAAGATTCTGAAGATCACCTTGCAAGATAAGGTACTAGACCCTGAGGTCCTCTTTTGAGCTAAACTGCTATGTATTCAAATTCTGCTGTAGAGAGCACCACTCTGATGGACTGGCTACATCATTTGAATGCCAAATATATGTTTGCTCAAAAAACTATTTTATGGAGAACTCACACAGACAAGCACTCACATGGAGGACAGAAAAAAGTGATACAAGGACACTCTCAAGGTCTCTCTGAAGAATTTGAGAATCAATTGTGTGATATGGTAAATGCTGGCAAAGGAATACCCATGGATGCTTCTCTTTTCATGTATACTTGTTTTGTGCTTATCATTAAAATAATGATATTGCAGATTTAATTTCTTTTAAATGGCAATGGATGGTGCATATATTGTAAGTAGAATTACTTTAACAGCGTAGCTTTGTTTCAACATGCAATTTGATTTATTCATCTTTGTGAGATTTCATTTCCCTTTATTATTATGAAAATTAATGAGCTAAATTCTACCTAATTAGCCTTTGAATAGTTTATGCTATGAAATACAGCTCCAAGAATAACGGTCCTATTTCCTGTGCAAGGGATGTCGTTATTTAGTTGTTTTTCAGTCACGTCCAACTCTTTACGGCCCCACTTGGGGTTTTCTTGGCAAAGATACTAGAGTACTTTGCCATTTACTTCTCCAGTTCATTTTACAGGTGAGAAAACTGAGTCAAACAAGATTAAGTGACTTGCCAGGGGTTACACAGCTAGTAAGTGTCTGAGGCCAGATCTGATCTCTGGAAGATACATCTTCCTGATTCCAAGCCCGGCATTCTATCTTTCCCCTGTGCCACCTACATGCCTTCTGCATGGAACACAAATGGCTAAAACTGTATTTCAAAGACCCAAACATACTAGGAGCAGGAAAGAGTTGGGGTAAGACTTCCACTGTCAGCGCAGGTTCCAACTATCTGCCTTAATTGAAAAGTCCTTTGAGAGATGCCTGATGAAGGCAACTTGATGAAGGCCATGCAACAAAGTGACAGAGGCAAGATTTCAACATGGCTTCCTGGTTCCATGAGTAGATCACTGTCCACTACACCATACTCTTACATGTCAATAACAGTACCATCGTGCAGATTTCACCTTCTATAACAATTGTAGTCATTTTGAAAGGCAGGGTGGTAGAATAGAAAGGCCAATTATATTTTAAAACAAGAGATCCAGTTTCAATTCTTAGCTAGATACTACCTATACATACAAGATCACCTCCCAGAGTCTTGTTTTTTTCAGTTTTTAAAAATGGGAATAATAATATGTTATCTAACCCCTTAGGGTTCTTAGCAGAAAAGATGTTTTTAAAATACTATATAAATCTATAACCAAGGGCTCAAAACTCACTTGCATAAGACTATTCTTTTTGGAAGACTGCTAACAAGTTTGGAGAGAACTTGGGGGAAGAAAGATACTGGGCTTCTGGCTTCCAGCCTTGAGAGAAGATACAAGGTTCCAGATTCTCTTATATAAACTCTTATTAGCTTATGAATAACCTTTTTTTCCCAGAAGATTGCAACCAGGATTTTAATAATTCAGTTAGCCCTCAATTTTTTTAAAGTTGTATTTATGCATTTATTTGGAGGAATACGATAGTTTCAGGGCTTGCCCGTAGCAAAACGGAAAGGAAGGTGAAGATTCTGTTTCATGTTTGCCCACAGCCTCATCACTGCTTCAACCCCACCTAATACCTCCAACCCCAAAGTCTCTGTCTCTCCTAAGCCCTGTTTCCAGTGTACAAAGCATGGCACAGTAGATAGAATGACAGAGTTAAGTCAGGAAGGAGGACATGGATTTAAAGACCACTTCTGACTCTTCCTATTTGTTTGACTGAAGTCAACTTATATAACCTCTCTGAGCCTCTGTTTACTCATCTATAAAATGGGAATAATTAATACATGCAGTATCTACTTCATTAGGACTGTTGTAAGGTTGAAGTGAAATAATTTATCTAAAGCACTTAGAAAAACTTAGAATGTTATAGAAATGTCAATTATTATTTTTATTCCTGGAAAGCCTGTCTTCCTAGAGCAATACTCTCACCTGATTAAGCCAGATCAAGAAATATTACCTGAGTACCTACTATGTGCAAAACTTTGTACTAAGCAGGAAAAAATATATGAAAGAAGGGTAAGACAGTTTCTGCCTTCAGCAAACTTCCAATCTAGTTGGGAAAGTATGACATAAGGACAAGCAAAAATTAAACAATGATATTTTAAAACATCAAGGGTAGTTGCAGAGCATCTACCCTTGACAACTATGGAGATGGTTGGGAAGAGTTGTTATGCTGCAAATAGTCATCAGTTTCTGGCCAGCCTGGTTCTGAACCTCTTCAAACTTAGCTTGAGTAACTGTCATCCCTTCTGGCACTTGACTTGTCTTTGAAGTCAACAAGTATTTAAGTACATATTATGTACCAGGCACTATACTGAGTGATGGGGGTACAAATGCCATTAGAAAGGAAGGTATTTCCTGTCATCAAAGAGCTTATGCTCTAATGGGGGAACACAACACATAAAAGGAAGAGAAGAGAACAGGGACAAAGGAAGGTCCAGAATGAAAAGCATGAGCCTTGCTCACCCAGGTGCCCTCATTAATCAAAGGTTCAGAATGGAGCCATTCAATGAGAGGGGTGGAAGGTGTTTCTGATGTGTGGCTTCCAGCCCTGGAATGAAATTTCAGTCTGAAGAGTGGGAGTATGGTAGAGAAAATCCAGAGTTCAGCTTTTCAGTATAGTCAAATCACCTATTTGAAATCACCAAATTATGAAAACAAAATAAGTTTTAGAAGGGGACACAGAAAGGGCAATTGTGCTATTATTGTGTTAAATGAATCATGTTTCCTTTTTTAAAAAAAGTATCCGGTTTTTGGTTTCACTTATAATGCTATGTTTTCTTCTTTGTATATTGAAAGAGTTGTGTTTGGTTATAATTATTTCATAATATATAAAAAACAGTCTTCTGTGGAGTGGAAGTTCACTACTAGAGAATCTAAATATGAGATAGATATAGATACATAGAAGGATCTATAGATATAGATATAGCTATAAATATATCTAAACAGATAGATAGATAGATGTAAATATATAACTTACATCACAATAAGTCTCCTTTTCTTTGTCATGCATATAATCCAGAATACTCAGGTAAATAGATTTTCTTTTTTCTTTTCTTTTTTGATTTTTATGATAAAGAGGGGAAATGACAAATAAGCCTGATAGTTGCTTATTCCTTCTTACATTAATATAAAAAGCATTAATTAATCACCTATCATCCACAAATGGAACATTTTTTATGTTAATGGAATTTGAAACTTTTTGCATAATTTTTTTTAAAATAAAAAGGTCTCTAGGACTTACCATCTGATCAAACAGCTAATCGACTGTCAGTCAATCAATAAGTATTTATTAAGTGCCTACTGTGTTCTAGGCACTGGATAGGTAGCTTTAGGACTTTACAATAAGAAGTAAGGCTATGCATGATGATTCTGAAACAGAGTAAGGTGATTAGTGTCTTCTGAATTACCTAAAGCACCTAAGATGTGCACAGTATAGTTTTCATGATTGATTTTTAAGAGAGATGTTAACAAACTAAATAGCACACAACGTAATGATGGAATGTCTAGAAACTACAAGAGGAATGGCTGGATGAAATGGGAGGTTTTGCCTATAGAAGAGAAAATGGTAGATGAATTTAAATATTTTACTTGGCTCCAGAGGGTATAATTGGGATCAATTGCTAAAGTTACTAGGAGGCAGAATCTGGGTTAGTAAAAGAAAGTGGTGACAATTTTTTGTAACTTAGTTGTTGAAATCATGTCTGGCTATTCATGAGCCATTTGGGGTTTTCTTGGCAAAGAAATTGGAGAGGTTTACCATTTCCTTCTCCATCTTATTTTACAGATGAGGAAACTGAGGCAACAGGGTTAAGTGACTTGCCTATGGTCATACAACCAGTAAGTGTCTGTTTATGTTTGAACTCAGAAAGATAATCTTCCTGACTTCAGGCTCAGCATTCAATCCAGTGTGCCACCTAGATGCCCCTATGACAATTAGAAATGTCCAAAAAAGCAAGGTTTTTCTCAAGGTAATATGTTTCCCAGCGTTAGAATTATTAAGAAAACATGGGATGATCATTTGCCAGACATGTTATTGAAAGTGTTACTGCATAACGTGAAATGGGAACCTGTGTCCAACAACAGAGGGTGCACACAGATATCCACAATCTTTGTCTCATATTCTTGAGACTGGTAGGAGACAGAGGAATGAGTTGGAAAATCACAGTTCTGAGCACGAATGAGAAAATGCCAGCAAAACCAGGAGAGTAGTTAGGGAAGCCTTCACAAACATGGAGCACTGAGGCCAGAGTAAGTGAGTAGTGTTCCAAAGTGGGAAGAGATATGTTCTGTAGATTGGAAGGATGAAGATGTTACAAGACTGAGCTTTCCAGGAAGAGAGAGAAACATCAGAGCTAAAGAAAGATTAATGGATTAAAGTAAAAAGAAGTAACATCATTTGGCTGATCTGGTCAAGCTAGCATGTAACAAGACAGAAGGGGATGTCTGAAGGCAGAAGGCCCATGGTAGCAGACAGAGGTCAACCAAACTCATTTGTTTTCTGTGAGATGAAAAACAGTTTGCTATGGTTCCCTGTAGGGCTAGGATTCTCAACCTGGAATCCATACTTATTTTAAAAATATTTTGATTATTAGTTTCTTTGTAATTTTATGTATTTTGTTTTATGCATTTAAAAATATTATTCTGAAAAGAGATTCATAGATTTTACCTGATAGCCAAAGGGGTCCATGACACAAATTGGTTAAGGACCCTTGCTGTAGATTGAGTCTCCATTTGTTGGAGGATTATCACTCAGCCTTCTCTTCATGGGACCAAGTGTATTTAGAGTTTTATAGTCTTCCTCTAAATGTTTTCCATTTTTTTATTCCCTTTTCATTCTCTCCACAGGGTCTTTGCTCCTGCCCCTGCAATTTTGGTTGAAATCAAACTTTTGTTTCATTACTGATGGAATATTGTGTCATGGATTCTCCTGGGATGAGGCAGCTGTCTTTTGTTTTGGCCACTGAATAGGAGAGTATGCAGGTTGCTAGATTGCAAATCTGACACCAGACCCTTGAAAGTCTTAGTGGCATCGTAAACACCTTTCTGCAATTAATAATGCAGCCAATGTATGTGATACTAAGGTAAGTAATGGGATTTCTGTATGTATTTTTGTGTCATTTAGATATCCTATTACCTTGTTAGCTATAACCCAGGAATCTGTGCTGTTTTTACATGCTTAGCCACATGAAAAATACAAGGAATTAACCTGTGCCATCTGGTAGCTATAAATATTCACTTTGAATATTTCATGCCCATATTTAATCAGAACAGGTGATCTTAATCCTTAAATTTAGAATCAACTCAATATTATTTTCTACGATTGGCACATGCCCTGATATTCTCATTAATCAATTCATGTTCATCTCTTCACTACTGTTGATCAAAATATGTGAGTTAGGAGAGGGGGAGTCCTTTTCTGAAAACCAAATCTTATTGATTTATTTATACTGCTTTTCTTGAGCAGAACCTTAGTGCTGTTATTCTTGGGCCCTCTCTGAGAGTCTTCCTCCTTCCCTACTCCCTTGTTTCTGTTGAGAGCATCACCAATTCCTTCAACAACTAAGATTTTCAAACTGGAATCATCCTTAACTCTTCACATTGCTTCATTCTTCATAAACATTTACTTACCAAGTTTTGCTAATTCTATTTCCAGGATATCACTTGGATGTGTATCCTTTTTTCCCACATAGCCAGACTCTCCTCGCCTCTTCTTGGAATATTGCAATCATCTCCCAGTTGAGGTGTACTGTACTTCTGTATTTCTCTGCTGCAATCTATCCTCCATGTTGCTGCTACATTGATATTCCTAAAGCACAGCTCTGACTTAATCACTCCTCTGCTCAAGAAGTTCTAGTGCCTTTCTATTTCTTCTAGGATAAAACACAAATTCCCCCAGTTTCCCATTTAAAGCCCTTTATACTCTGGGCCCAATCTATCTTTCCAGGATTACTACATATTATCTTCACTTTGGTACTCTATATTCCAATCAAATTGGCCTATTAGGCGTTCTCAGAACATAACCTTCCATCTCATCTCCATATCTTTGCATAGGCTATACCTACCCCATGTCTGTAATTTACTGCTCCTTCCCTCCATCTCATAGAATTACTAGCTTCCTGAAAGGCTTAGCTTAAATACCAGCTAATGCATAAGGCCCATCTTTCCTTTTTCCCACCCTTCCCTGAAGTTTTGAATTTGCTTTGTATTCTGAATATACTTATTTACCTGTGTTCGTGGGTTTGTTGTTGTTTAGACAATAGACTATAAACTCCTGAAGATAAAAGCTATATTAATTGTTTCATGGTATTTCTAAGACTTAGCATGATGCCTGGTGCTGACAGGTTGATCTGGTTTGGGCAATGGCATTCACAACTATATTGTCTCAGGGTTCACCCTTCACAGAAAAAAAAGAAAAAGGTTTCAAAAATAAGAACTAGTGGACAAGATTCCAAACACAGGGTCTTTTCAAAGTGAAAGGAAGGCTTATATTTTCAAAATGTGTTTCAAAAACACATTTACATTTTTCAGAAAAGGAAACTGAGGCTGGATGTGAATTCTTCTGGAAGTAGGGATGAAAGAGGTTCTAGGTCTAGAAAAATGAATTGGCAATGAAGCAGTGGTGAAAACAAAGGGGCAAAATGGAAGAGATCCAGAGACTTGGAATCCATTTGGGTTTAAGGGGAAAAGGAGTTTATACACAAATTGATGCAATACCATTACTGCCCGTTATTCTCAATGAGCTTCAGCTGTGGTTAGCTCCTGGCTGCTTTTAGCATTTCTCAGGTGGAAATTTGTTTTCTTTGCATGGAAATGGGTATTTTTTTACTCAAGCTAAAATACTATATGTCAGAAATGAGAACACTGATGAAGATTATGATCACTGAGAGGTAGGCAGAATAAGGTTTGGGATCAAGATTTAGAGGTTGAAGGAAACATAAAGGTCAACTCTCTTCCCCCCACCCCCAATTTTAGAAATAAGAAAAGCAAAGTCTATAGAGGTTAAGTCACCTGCCCAAATACACAGATGGTCAGTAACAGAATTAGGACTCAAGGACAGGGCTTTCGGTTCCATAGACATCTTTGTCCTGTATTCACATTTAAACAGGTATGTGATGTATAGGGGATAGAGCACTGATTTTGGTGGAAGACCTGGGGTCAAATCTTGTCCTTTGACAATTACCAGCTGTGTGACCATAATCAAGTCACTTACCAGCTCTATGCCTCAGTTTTCTTTTCTGTAAAATTTAAGTGTATTTTTGAAACAGTACAAAATGTAAACCTCCCTTTCACCTTGGAAGGCCCAATCCATTATAGGCTAAATGGTCTCATTTCAACAAGATGACATTGTGGAGACATTAGAAGAAATGATAAATGTGACCTCTATCAAATGATTTATAGGATTTGTTAAGAAATAGAAATAGATTTGTTCTTTCAGGATACACAGAACTATGAAAATTACTACATCACATTTTCTTTTTCCTTTCAAAATCTAAAGTACCTCAGAGATTCCACTGTAACTCTGGACTTTTCTAAGTGTGTGTAACCAACTAAATAAAACACTGCAGAAAATATCTCATGATTAATTGCCTACAGAAAAGTAAGTAGTGAATTGTGAGGTTCTTACCCCTATAGTGCACACTTCCTGGGGTTAATGTGAAGCCCAAATGAGGTGACCTGTGCAAAGGGCTATGTAAATGACCATTATTAGTTTCCAACCCCAAATGAGAGGGGTCAGACATGACCGAAAGAAATGAATGACAAAATGGTTCTTTGCTACAGGTTGTGTTGCTTATATACCTGAGGCACAACAACAAAAAAAGCAAGTTGAATAATAGAGTATAAATTAGATTCAGTTATTTCTCTCTCTCTCTTTCCCCCTTCTCTCTCTGTCTCTCGCTCTCTCCCTCCATCCATCTATCAATCCACCCATCCACATCCATCCATCCATTTATATGTGTATATATGCATATATACATATATATCATACATATGTATACATGTACACACAAAAAAAGAGAATCTGATCAAGTGAAAATGCTTCTCTAAGCTAGCATTGTTAAAGTCATTTTCCAGTGCACCAAATAAACTTACAAATGCAGGCTCTTACTCAAGATGTGTTTTTCAATGACAGATTTGAGGTCTCCATAGCAACGGCCAGTGCTCTGTTTCACTGATTTCTAGATGCTGAGCTACTAACTAATGAGAAAAGAAGACATATAACCCATGTCAGAAGAAAGGTTATACTTTTAACCAAAACTGTATAGAGTAGGGTGAAGGGTGGGGATGCTACTGACATAAGATCAGTTCCAAAATAGTATCACTTTGGGTTTATGTAATTCATACTTTTAAAAATATGACATCATGTTGTTTTCAGAATAAAGGCATTAATGGACTCATTTTGCAAAGGATAGATGAGTGATCCAAGTAACAGATAAAGAATTTCTTGAGTTTCTTATATTGGACCTTGTTGACCACTTACTTCAATTCTCCAAAAGACCTGGGATGTTTGTCATTCTTTTGTCCACAAACAATGGTGATAATCTCACATAGCTGGTAATTGTCAAAGGACAAAATTTGGCCCCAGGTCTTCCACCAAAATCAGTGCTCTATCCCCTATACATCACATACCTGTTTAAATGTGAGTACAGGACAAAGATGTCTATGGAACCGAAGGCCCTGTCCTTGAGTCCTAATTCTGTTACTGATCATTTGTGTATTTGGGCAGGTGACTTAACCTCTACAGACTTTACTTTTCTTATTTCTAAAATTGGGGGGATGGAGAAGATTTGACCTTTATGTTTCCTTCAGCCTCTAAATTTCTCATTCTATTTGAGTCATCTTTAAGGACTCAGGGTTACTTCTACACCATGATAAGGCAACAGAAGACTTAAGTGGAGTCAATCACAGCATAAGTTAAAGAAAATATGATCTCCCCAGGAGAGCATCTAGTTGTTATATAGCTGGTGTTTAGAATATTCTGTTAATAAATATAAAAACTCCATTTACCAAATGTCAAATGGCTGCTTGAAAGTAAGGTCAGCCCATGGATATATGGCTTGACATATAAACTGGTTTGACAACCACAGAGATTAAATCTGTGGTCTTTACCTAATAGACAGTAGCAATGATATTCTCCTCTCTTGATGTCAGACCTTGGATTTTTGCATCATTAAAATAAAACTTTATTCTCCCTATTCATTTATTCATTGGCCTTTCCACAGTGGCTGCCAATTCAACAAGGAGCTCTGCTAGTAAGACGTGTTGCTCATGGATGACTGAACCACTTTGAAAATTGAGGGTTTAGAAATTCTAATCTCAGCTTCTCCTGGGCTAATCACATTTGATTTCACTTTTCAGAGCTGTTTCTTTTTCATGAATGTGATAGCCTTTTTTAAGGATACTCTTCCCTTTTTTCCACTTGATAGCATGAAAATGAACACCTGAGACTAAAAAAAAAAAATCTTTTTTTTTTTTAAAGAGTGATTTAAATATTTGGGTGACACTTAAAGATAGGGGGTTTAGATATTGTGGGCATATAGTTTTCAAAAGGTTGCACATTGGCAGCCTGAGACCACTCCAAGACCATGCATATGAAGAAAGGGATATCAAAGAAACCAGAGAGGAACATGTGCAAGATTTAGAGCTTGAAGAAACTTGAAAGCAATCAGTCCTACCTCTTTGATTTAGAAATGAGGAAACTGAGAACCAGAGGAATGAAATTACTCACCCATGGCCACCCACAACTATTAGGTAAGTCAGGATATGAATGTAAGTCCTCCTGATTCCAAGTCTAACACTCCGTGTGATATGGCCAACAGGTGGCTGGTGATACAGGACCAGAGCTCAGGAAAGTGGCCAGGACTGAATATGTAATTCTGTGGGTCATTTGCAAAGAGATGATGTTTGAACCCATGGAAACTAATGAACATTATGAACTGCTGGTAGCCTTTTGTCTTCATGCATTTTTTCAAACAACAGATACTAAAAATTCAACTATTATCATTTGTTGGGAATTATCTGTGATTTTTCAAAATAAAAATTATTTTTCATGCTCAAAATGGTTGTCAGGCCTTTAAGTGAATAAGTATTTAATTATGCTTGCATGATTTCTGGAGGCCAGAGGAAAAAAGTGTATAATCTATATGAAATAACCATCTGGAACAAATTCTAACACAGTGAGCACAAAATTTATCCCAATTTTGTGGAAATGAACAGGTATTCTTCTAGACTGATGTTGTTTTTACATATACCCCTCACTGGTGCCTCGAACATTCTCTCCTTCATTTGCATGGTCTTGGGGTGGTCTCAGGCAGTCAACGTGCACATTTTGAAAGCCTTGTGCCCACACTAGCCATGCCCTCTATCTTTAAATGTCACATAAATATTTAAGAGTAGCATGGTTGCTATGTGCTAATTTCTCCACCAGGCAGGGACAGAGAAAGGGAAATGAGTCCTTCTGCTGGTCACTCACTGAGAAGGGAACTAAGGAGAGAAATAACCACTCGGAGCTGCCTATCATGTAAGTTCAGCATGCTGCTTCTCACTTAGTTAGAAAATGTGCAATTATTTTCCTTTCCACTAAAGCTGCTACCTAAAGTGCTTCTCAGTCCCCTCTAATGTGTTGGAGAAAACATCATCCTTTCTGTGTTCCAGACTCCATGCCAAATTGAGGACCAATAGAGGCAGATTCCCCATTTCAAATAGCTATTTGTACTGAGTTACAATCATCCAAAAGCTTCCTCCTCATGTGACTCCCAGTACCTTAACTCACAGCCCTTCTCTTTCCTAAGAACTTGGTTTTATTTGAGATTCATTGGAGAAGCATTATTTTCCTTACCGTCCCCCAACAAATTCCAAGTAGTTATAAGGTAATATTCCTAAATCAATTCTAAGTAGATAAATGGTAATTAAGTGCCTATTGGCAATTATCAGTCTACCAAGGATGGCTAAGTTGGGGCCTAATACTTCAAGGCATCTGGGGAAATTCTCTCAGTGGTTAGTACACTGGGCCTAGAGTTCATATCTGGCCTCAAACACTTACTATATGTGGGATGTTGGGTAACTTCTTTAACCTCTATCTGCCTCAGTTTCCTCAAATGTACAATAGGGATAATAATAGTACTTCCCTTTGAAGGTTGTTGTGGAGATCAAATAAGAAAATATTTGTAAAATGCTTGGCATACAGCAGGGGCTTAATAAATATTTATTCCCTTCCCTTCCTTCCTCCAACGATGCATATCTCAACCTATCTGTGCATGCCCATTCTCTGTTACTATTGTGAAGTTAACAAATAAAATCAGCATGGATTTATTAAGCTCCTACTATATGCCAAGCTCTGGAGATGTAGAGAATTGGAAGAAAAAAAAAACCATCCACTGCTCTCAAGGAGTTTACATTCTAATAGGAGAAAAACTTGTAAATAATTAAGTATATGCAAGAGAGATACAGAATAGGTTGAAGGTAATCAGCAGGGAAGACATTAACAGCTTGTCTCATTTCTCCACAAAATTCACTCTAAGGGGCCTGCTACGGGGGCCTTCCTCAATTTCTCTATCATAAAGAGAGAAGTCAAGCACCCTGGCTATCAATCAGTCATCGTTGTATAAATATAAATTGTTATGATGATTTTGTTGAAATTCAAGTTAGAATATTCAAAATATACCTTGTTGGTCATTACAACATGTTATATTTGAGATAATGTAAAGAAGATATTTTAAAAATCAAGACTTAAAATGCTAAAATATTTGAACAGAGAACTGATGGAAAAGCAAGTTTCTCCATTCTCAATGTTATTTTTAGTCATGGAGTCCAATTAGGAGATTTCACAAGTGTCAGAGTTAGAGATTTCTGGGTGTGGAGAGTCATTTGGGGTCACAGCTCAGGAATGAATTTGCTTATTAATATAGACATCATCTTCTCCCTTAAAACCTTAATTGTCCTTTCTCTCTTTTGTTGTGCCCAGGAAGAAACACACAGAACCTTGATGGATTCTTGTCCTTCCATGGGTCAATAGTTTTAAGGGTGATTGAAATCACAGGTTAAGATGCTATAGAAGAGATAACAAGGCAGCAAAATAGATGCAGTGCTAGGCCTGGAGTAAGAAATACCTGGGTCCAAATCTGACCTTAGGATTGATTTAGCCATGTGACCTTGGACAAGTCACTTAATCCTTGTCAGCCTCAGTTTCCTCAAAATGTAAAATGGGAATAATTACAGCAACTACTTCCCAGGGTTGTTATGAGGATCAAGTAGGATAATATTTGTAAAGTGCTTAGTACAATGCTTGGCACATAGTAGGGGCTTATGAAATTGTCTTTTTCCTTCCAATCTTCCTATATCCTCTCCCTAAATATGCAAATAAGACTGGGTGACTACTTGTCCATTTTTTTGCGAAGGGTTTTGAGAAGCAAGCAGAGAAAGGTTGACTTAGATGATCTCTAAATGTCCTTCCAACTCCGAGATTCTAGGATTCAGAATTCAAAATATAAGCCAGAGTTCCACTTTCATGATTTGTTTCTCTAAGGAGATTGTTAAAGTCTGATTTTTCCATTTTATCTGCCTACATCACAGGTTACCTGAGGTTTTGAGAAGCTCTCTCAAATTCAGCAGTCCCTAGAGAAGTTAGAGCAACTGAGAACAAAAGCAGAAAAGACCTCAACCCTCAATTTGCCCAAGGGAGTCACATCCTTTGAACCAATCTGTGGACATCCTAATACAAGACCTGAATTGACTTGGGATCATGACCAAAGAATTGAATTTGAATTGAACTATGAAGGTCTCCAACTCCAGCTCCTGAAGTAACTCCTACATGTAATTACACAGGCTTCAAAGTAAAACTTATGATTCAGTTTGTACTTTAGGATAAGTAATATAATATATTATATAAATATATGATGCTATATGATATGATATTGTATAATATAAAAATAAGAGACATTATACCTAGTAATGGCATGAGCACAAATTTCTGTTATACAGAGATTATTAAAAAAAAAAGTGTGTCTCTTAAAAAGATAGTAACAAAAACACCCCCATTTCCTTTCATGATTATTCTAAATGTCTTTTTCTGCATATACATGGATTTATTGTTATTATTTTTTGTGTATGCATATGCCTATAAATATAATCAGTGCATGTATGGTTTTTTTAGTTCATCTTTTTCTATTCTGCACCATATCATATGTCTTTCTGTTTTTTTCACTCTTTGCAATAATCATTTAATAAGGCAAAACAACATTCCTTTATAACCATATGCTATCATTGGTTCAATGAATCCTCAACTTTTGTACTCTGCAATTGTTTTCAGGATAGTAGCATGAATAGTGCTGCTAGGAATATTTTTGTACATACAGATCTTTATCCTCCCCATCAATAACTTCCTTAGGGCATAGTTATAGTGGGATCATCAGATTAAAAATAATGAACAGTTTTCCAAATCATTACATAATTCAAAAATACATTTCAGAAAGATTGAACCAACAGTTCTACCAGTAGTCAAATAATATGTCAATTTTCTACTTTTATGCCACCATTGAATTTTATTACCTTCTATGATCTTTGATCATTTACGACTATAATCTTTCAGAATTACTTTAATTTTCATTTCTCTGATTATTAGAGAGTTCAAATTCATTTGTAGGAGTTTATTGATTTGTATGTCTTCTTTTGAGAACTGCCTATTCACATCCTCTGATAACTTTTATATAATAGAGCTTACTATTATAAGATTTTGAAAGGAAATTTTTATATTAAGTTTATCTAATAGATGCTGACTGTAATGGTTTTTCCCAGTCTCTTTCTTAGCTTCTTTTTCCCTATGCATAGTAACAATCTCCCCAAGACTCAGTTTCCTCATCCAGAAAATGAGCATAATTATGTACTTCCTACTTCAGAAGAGTTTTGTGAAAAACTGGTTTGCAAAACTTAAAGCACTATCATCTTTTATCCATATCTATCTGCCTAGCTATTTATCTCTCTATACATATGTAAACACATATACACACATATCTATATATGTATGTATTGCATTGATTGTTGCTGGGCAAAAGCTTTTATTTGTATATAATCAAATTTGCTTTTTGTGTCCCTTATTTATTCCAAATCACATATTTTAAATGATTTTTCCCCTTCTTAACAGCTGTGGAACACAGTATAAATATGCGCGTTGAGGGCAGATCCTTATTAAAAAAATTTTTTTCAAATATTTGGAACCTAGCACAATGCCTTCAATGTTTTTTGAGGGGAAGGACCTAGATCTTTGTTTTTATCAGTGTAGGTAAATCCTGATTTTGAAATCCTCCTCATTCATTTGGATTGGTAACAATTTGCAAACAACAGTCATAAAATATTCACCAGGGAACTAAAGGGTTAAATAACTTGCCAGTGGAACACAGCCAAGTAGGTATCAGAAGCAGAATGGTCAGTTACATCTTCCTGACTTTAAGACCTGCCCTCTATCCACTATGCACTGCTGTCTCCTGCTGTAAGTAGAGTATACATTTACTAAATGCTTCTCTAGTTGAACTGTGGAAATTATAACATTCCTTTACCCTCTATTTTTTTCCTATGGAATATTTATGCTTTTATTTAGTTAATTAGGTGTATAGTATGACATGCTGTGCTCTCTCTCTCTCTCTCTCTTTCTCTCTCTTTTCTCTCTCCTTTAACTGCTACTTATATTTCCCTAGAGTATTTTTTAGTAGTTAATCAAGAAATGATCACCCAATAAGTGTTTTTAAGCACTTATTATGTGCCAGACACTGGGTTAAGTTCAGCAGACACAAAGAAAGGCAAAAACAGTCCCAGCCTTCAAGAAGCCTATATATCAATGGAGAAGAACAAGTAATGAATTTCTTCCCAGTGTCCAGTGATCTTGGGTGAATCAACAGATTGACTACTTGCAACATTCCGGTTCTAGATATTGACTATCTAATCTCTTCCACTTTGATCTATTTTTTTTTCTTGTAAGAGCCATATACCAATGAAACCATAGTTTTGTCTCCTAACTGTACAACTGACAATTTTTCATTTTTTGTCCCTAATGGTTGTGCTCTCCTCTTTCTCATTCTTGATCTTAGTAATTTGATTTAATTCTCTTGTATTTTTAATTAAAATCACTAATGGTTTCTCAAGTGTTCTCTCAAATACTCAGATGGATCCATGATCTCATTGATTCTGGAGTTCCCTACAATAATGCAGGCTGCAAACCACTCTTCACATTCATTCTTGTCCTTGCAAAAGTTCACCACAAGGGGAGCCCTTCTTCACTTTCTTCCAAAAATCACAAGGGTAAAAGAGGAACATTCTAGCCATCTACCTGTCATCCATTGCTCTCATCATGTGACCACCCCATCATTTCTCTCAGTCATAATATTCCTTGATGACAACCTTAACTCCTGTGCATTAGAGGTCTTCATTGTTATAAGTTGCCAACCACTCATGTGTGCCTTCCATGGGATATTCTTATCCTTAGATTTTGGAGACAGTAATGTCTCAGTCTTTCTGCCATGCAACCTTACTTGCAAAAGATTTGTGTCAAAAAGATAGGCTTTTGCTATTATAACAAATGTGAGACCAGGAAAAGTGCTTTGTAATTTCCAAAAAACATGCCAGCTCCCTCTGTCCCTACTTTTTTCCTATCAATTTTTAAATTTTTTTATTATTTATTTACTTTTTTTTTTAAACTTCAAGTTCCAAATTTCTCCATCCTCTCAACTGTGGACTCAGTTCAGGGCACATCAGCATTTTTCTGTTCCAGATAAAATTTCTTGAAATATGATCACCAGGTGTTTCCTTTCTTCATATTATTCAGGCATCCTAGTAATTCTGAAGTTTTTATGCACATGATCCTTTCTTCCTTTACATTTGCTTGTGAAAGTTATACAATCTTTTTTTGAGTGAGTGATTTTTTTTTTATCTCAGTCTTATTCATGGCACAAATTTTAATTTTTTATGTCTATTTTTCAGTGATTAAAATTTAATTTATATTTATCATATATGTTTTTGAGTAGTTGAGTTTCATTACTTTCTGTTGTTTTTGTAACAAATCCTTATATACTGATGTCAATTCTTGATTATTTTTTTTCATTGAGTTTATCATGTAAGCCGATATAAATGGGGTGAAAATGACTAAGGACAAGCAATAATTCTGATATGGTTTCATTTTATGACATCTAAAGTTATACATTTCTGTTTCTAGTGACATTAGACTAACTCCAAACATGTAATCTTGATCAGATGAAAAGTATTTCAATGGTTGCCTCCCGTTAAGTTCTGTCACTGGAGAGCTAGAATTCATATCCTATACACATTTCATTATCTTTTGTTGTCTTTAATTCTTTGGTTTTGAAAAATGTTTATTGCTTCAATAAAATGTGAAAACATTATAACCCATAAACAATATACTTCAATGACTGTTAGACATATTGCAGTGGTTGTTGGGGCAGAGAAAACAAGTGTTTCAAGGATCATTCAAAACAACGGTGAAAAAAAATGAGTCACATCCAAGTACAAAGTAAAGTGTGCTTGAAAATGAAAAACAAAGACTAAAGCTGATGAACGACTGAGACCAAACAATTTAATGAATATTCAGAAAAACAGCCAAGACCTTAAGAGGAACCTGGGAACTAGGATGGTTCCTATTGATTCCTCTTGAAATTAGATTCACCTTGTCAAGAGTCCATCATTCTATTATCATAAGCAATGATTCAACAAACCACCTCCTGGTCTCTAACATCAACTTTTTAGCCAAAATGCTGAAGTTTCTAAGGCTTCAAAATCATTAGAATATCATGGCACTTTTTTTCCCCACATGTTCATCAGCATTGGTTAGTAGGCTTGAAAAGTTTTGACAGACTTTCCATCAGGCAGCTTAAAAGACAAAATTCTTTCTGATTGGCTGTATCAAATCTACATATGACAACTTCTATTACCCCTGGGCAATGAACCACCAATCTTATTTCTAAGGACAGTATGTTTGCAAAGTATACTTTTTTTTCTGTGATGATATAGAATTCTATTAGAAAGTACATATTTACCATGAGAGGATAAACATATAAACTATTACATAGTTTAAGTGGTACAGATTTTCTTTTTTTCTTGTTCTCTTCTGAGTCATATTCTGCAATTCAATGACTTTTTGACATTTATTTCAATACCCCTTTTTTGACTTTAGAATATTTTTCTTTATGGTTTAGTTTTCAGATCATTTCTTCCATTTTAAGAGACTTCCATCCTTTCAAATAATCTGGAACTGGAACGTAGAGAAGTCTTTCCTCCCACTCCTCAAGCAGAAAGATTGACTTATATTTATAGCTCATATAATGGGTGGATGCCTCTGGCAAGAATATAAACATAGCACATAACCTCCAGGTCACTAGACCAGTTTTCTTGAGGTCCTTATCTCCCACATATCAATTCGAGCTACACTCATTTAAGATTCTTCCTGGAAACTGTTGCTAAAAATTACCTGATTCTCTTCCTCTTCCTTACCAGACTTCCATTTACAGGGATTTCTGAAATGTCTCCTTAAATCAGTTCTACTACTTTGTCCCTTTCCCTCTGCTGATCCTGTAAGACATTATCAATTATCTACAAGTGTTCATTTGCATCAGCTGGATACTTGGGCAAGTTCCATTCCATGGGCAAACATAAGGACATTCAAATTTTCTTTCTCTTTTCATCTCTTTTGCCGTACCGGGCTACTGGTAATCAGAATAGGCTTCAAGACAGTGTAGTACTGGAGCTGGGCTTCCAAGTGGGAGCAGTACAAAGAGCCAGTGTACAGCAAATGGAAACCCAATTGGATTCAAGTGCTCTATGCCCTAGAAAGCTCTTCCTCATCTCTAACTTAAATATAAACAACTCTTAGTCACCACCATCATCATCATAGTTAGAATTTGTATGGTACTTTAGAGTTAGCAAAGTCTTTCACAAATATTATCTAATCTGATGCTCACAAAACCTGTAAGAGGGTTTCATTATTCCCACTTTACAAATAAGGAAACTGAGACAGTTAGAGGTATGTCTTGCCCAGTGTCACATAGCTAGGAAGTATCTGAGAAAGACATAGGTTGAATAACTTGGAGAAATGCTTCAGTAACTCTGGTCTAAGCATCAGCTGACAAAGCACTATTCTCAGCCCCCTTACAACTCATTTATATCTGACCATCTATTGATAGCCTAAGTTTTAGAGTCACAGAAATAAGTGGCTGAATAGCATTAGCATCAAGTCACATTTAGTATGTTCCCTCTAATAAATAGTTCTGACCTAGAAATTCAAGAATACAATCCAACTGGATGAGACAAAGTACAGTAGCTGTCAGCAAGTGTCAGGTGAACCTCATTTTCTGTGAGAAGGTGAGTGGCAGACCCTGGTAGATTACATTGACAATTTGAGTCCCATCCTGACTGGTATGTAACAAAGAATCCATTATCAGGAAAAGAGATGTGTGTGGACAGTGGAGAAGTGGGGAGGAAAGAGAAGGATGGGAGCAGAAGGTACATGGTTTGATTAGTTATTTTCCCAAACTATGTGCTATATTCATAGAATCCTACACATAGTAGTGTTTCTATGAGGAAATGTCATAATGTTTATGACATTTGCCTTCAAAAAGATCAAATATGATTTTGAGGGGTATTGACCTATGATTTCAATGGCATAAAAACTCCCTTCACTGGTAAAGATGGGCATCTTATTTGTACCTTAAGTCTTGGTGAGTTCACTGAGGAATTAAATGATTTGTTCATGTCACACAGCCAATACACATCAGAGAAAGGAACTGAACCCAGCTTTGCCTGACTTACAGTCTGACCCTACATTCACTACAGCATAGTGCCACATGAAATTATGTATGTACCAAAATGTTTCTTGTTTCAATATATTATCATACCCTAGAGAAAAAAAGATGTATATGTAGCAATTCATCATAAATTATCTAAAAAACCCTTTATATATATATATGAGTTCTGAACCAAGCCTGAGTCTGGCTACCCTGGTGGGGATCTGGTAGTTCAGGCTTAGGAGTAGAACAAAATGATTCACTTCTAGTCCAAATAATAATGAAGAAAAAAGGTTACTTGGCAGTATCAAAGATAAAATATTGGGGTGATGAGGTGGCACAGTGAATAGAGCACTGGCCCTGGAGTCAGGAGGACCTAAGTTCAAAGCTGGCCTCAAACACTAAACACTTAATAGCTGTGTGACCTTTGGCAAGTCACTTAACCCCAATTGACCCTCAAAAAAAAAAAGATAAAGTATTGGTTCAATCAGACACTATTCCTCTCACTTCCATAGGGTGGCATGATCAGTCAGGAGAATGTGTTGACTCATAGGGCAATGGGGTATCCATCAAAGTTGAGTATCCCCAGCTCCTCATGTTTTTTTTACATTTTCTATTTACCAGAAGCTGTGTGAATCATTGTCTCTCAGTCTAATTATCATGGATGGTTTCACATTCTTTTCAGGGGAAAAAAATAACCTAGCCTGAGTAGATATTGCCACCATAGAACACTAAGTTATATACTATATGGAATATGTCCAACAATATGATCCCTGTGAAATGGTTCGATTTGACGAGTCTTAACAAAGTGACCACAGAGTCTGAATAAAAAGTTTTAAGGAGCTTTAATTTACCAGCTGGGGCTACTCCATGCCAATTAAAGGGGGAGCAGCCCTGAGTTCAGGGGTGGCGAACCTTTTATACATTTTTTGGTTTACGTATCTAACTAACATCATTTGTTGCTAAGCAATTTG
>CM053580.1:47662308-47732380 GCA_028627135.1 Pseudochirops cupreus
TTTGGTGAAATGACTAAAGAGGAACTGTAGCCCAAATTGAAAATATTCCAGTAAGTTGTTTTCTGTTTGGTTGTTTGGTGTTTTATTTTGTTTTTAAAGAATAAATATGAAAGACTGACTTGAGGGGTAAGAAGTTTCAGATCAATTACTTCGCCAAAATTCGAGTTTGATGTAGGGATCTTTCCATACAAGCAGATTAATCAGCTTTGAGGGGAAACAGCAAAATATTGGTCTCTGGCATAGCTAGGATTACAAGAGCAGCTGGAGTGTTAGTGTTATTTGGCATTAATTCTGTTATCCATTGGGGAGTGTACTTTCAAGGGTTGTTCATTAGCTACTAATGGGGTGTGGGCTTATTTCAATGCATAAATTAATTCACACCATGATGCATCTATGTCTCCTAATCTAACGAGACCATTTGGTCTAATGATTAAACAGGAAATCATAAGGAGACAGGCTTTCAATGAGGGCTGAACTAAATGAAGTACATAAAAATAGAAATGTGGACTCAAAGTTGGAATGGACCTTAGAGATAGATCATATAGCCACTGTGTTTTACTGAGAAGGAAACTAAAGCCCATAAAATTGCTAATTTTCTTGCCCCAGGTTGCACAGTGCACTGCTAGCATAGCTGAGATTTAAACTAAGAGCTCTTGATCCCAATAATGTTTTTCCTTCATGATATTACGCATATAAGAGCCAACATAAATATTTGTTCCAACTCTGAATTATAGGAAAAGATAGAATTGAAAAATATTTAGGGTAAGACTAGACTTATTATCTTTCCTCCCATTTTTTGTGATCTTAGTTGAACAAAGCTATGGTCAAAATGTGTCATGGGGTTTTACTTACTTGATTGAAAGCAAAAAACATTAGCAAGCTTGAGAGGATCTTTATTTCATGCAATTTGAAAGTCAAATTCTAGACCAAAGAAATAAACATGGCTCGCTGAGTTGGCTGAGGGAGTGTTGGCCTCTAGTGTGATGTCAAATATTCTGGGAAGGCCTTCTATGGCACAAAATAACTCCTTCACGCTAACAGAAGTTTGAAATTCTACAATTAAAACTGTTCCTTAGGGTGAAAGTAAATTGGACGTTTATTCCCTATGAAAATGCAAAACAACAACAACAACAAACCCAACCCCCAAACCCAGAGAGGGAACACAGCAAACTTTACTAGTCATGTTATTTCTCAATATGAATTGAATGGATCATTTCCTTAGAAAATGTTTTGATATGTGGAAAAATGAGAGAGGATTCAGTCAAAGGTCTTGGTTTAATTCTCAGTTCTGTTATTTATTAATGATATTACCTTTGGCAATTCAGTTAACCTCTCCAGGATTTAGTTTCCCCATTCGTAAATGAGGAAACTGTTAGTAGGTAATCACTAAAGCTGTCTACAGTAATAAATTTGGCATCTTGTGAGAGAACAAAGACACAGAGGAAATGGGTTCTAGCTCACAGAATCAGATAAAGGAATAAAAGGGATAGAAGAAGAAGCCTTCAGTAGCTAAAGTCTAACTTTGTCTGCTTCCCAATTTTACCTAGAAGAAATCCCCCAAAAGCAAAGGTGAATGTTACTTGAAGAAATAGCAAGTCTCTTTTCAAATGCACCATCTGTACCTTGTTTACCAAAAGTATTGAGGACAGTGAAGCCCTTGGTCTGATTTTTGTAGCTTGCAAGCTGCAAGGGCAGGGTCTATGAATTATGCCTTGATTTACTTAATATTCTATGGATTCTTAATGGAATATCAAGATGTCAGAAGATTCAACATGCCAAATAGCAATGGGAAAACGGATGTTTGGTGTAAGTAATAAATAGCACATTGCCACTTGTGATTTGCATGTAAGAAGAGGTATAATAGGGATATGGGATATGCATCAGGCATATACATGATCAGAAAAGAGGGATGCAAGGATAATAGATGCGTGTTCCACACCTATCCATGAAAAATGATAGGTCTGTAAAGGATTCAGCAATGGCAGATTTATGAAAAGCCATAGAAATTAATTGCCTGGGTGGGGAACCACAATTACTCAATCAGCAAACATTTTTTAAGCACCTACCCAAGATTTATCAGTCTTGGCACTGGAGCTAAAAAGTCAAAAAATGTACCAGTTCTTTTCCTCAAGAAGATTACAGTCTATCTGAGAAGTGCACATATAAGCATATATCGTGATAGCAATAATACTAACAATAAGTAGCATTTATATCTCTTTAAGGTTTAAAAGGTGCTTTTCAAATACCATCTCATTTGATCCTCACAACTCTGAGTGATAGGTTATCCCAATTTTAGAGTTGAGGGAACTGAGGCAGTTAAATGGGTTGCCCAGGGTTACACAGCTGGTAAGTGTCTGAAGCTGTATTTGAACTCAATTCTTCCTGCCTCCAGGTTCAGCTCTCTATGCACTAGTCATTCTGGAGGAGTTTCCAGCTAGCTAGTCATTCTGGAGGAATATTCACACCAGGGACATAACATATCCATAAAACTATGGACGTTTCCATGAGTACTTCAGGGATTTCAGTGCCCCAATTCACTTTCATTACATTTCTGTGACTTTAATTTTGTTCTCTCCTGAATTGTGAACTTCCCCAAATGGCACTGGTCTCTTTTCTTTCCTCTCATCTCTTCTGTTATTTACTTTCTTCTGCTTTCATCTAAGAACTAAAGCTGTATGGAGAGGAAGGACTGGAAGATGGAAGAGGCAAAGTGCGTTTAAATCAGAGAAGGATATGGTCAGTGTTGGTGGATGGCAATAATTCTCAATTATCTCTCTTAGCTGTCAATTTTCCCAAGTCCTGGTTTAGAATTTAACACTATAAAATACTGCAAAGTATTTGGGTGTCATAGAAATGAAAATAATAAGAATTGCAGCTGTTTAAATTCACTTAGTCTTTCTCTTCCAGTACATTATCTATTCCCTAGCCATCTCCCCTCCTTCCTGGGGAAGAAGAAAGGAAGTACTTTTTTCTCATCTGCCTTATGTCCATATGTGGAAATTTCTGTATTTTAAACTTTCCAGTCTAGAAACTTCCAGTTTCCTTACTTATTGGTGACTACATGCCTGTCATTTCAGAGCTGGGAATCCATTCAGAACCTCCTGAGTAGGACCTGTCAGTTTCCTTAAAAAAAAAAAAAACAACAACAAAAAACAGCTGCCATGACTCCTGAATTGAATCAGGTGACCTGACCTTCAAACTGTCTCAGTTGCCCTCACACTTAGACCCAGGAGTCCTAAAACCATCATGAACTCCTTCCTCCTTCCATGATGTTAAGACTATCAAACTTCAGTCCTTCATGAGTTCTCTGGTTGTAGGTGCTTTCCATTCCTTTGTATGATCCTTTGTATCATCATAATAGCCCTGCTTATTGGGTGAAAGGCATTATGCATTACCTGTGTTCAGAGGTATTGGTTTCAGAACCAGCATGAAGGGCTCATTGACTGTCTGACCTTCCTTGTCTGTACCTCCTGCTCCTTTGGTTGAGCCATGCAGCCTCCCTCCTCAGGTTTTTTTGTGAAACTTGCCAAACAAAGGCTTTATCGCTTTCAGCATTTACTGGCTCATCTCTTTGGTAGCTACATGACATAGTATATAGAATGTTGGTCATATAGTTGGGAAAACCTAAGTTTGAATCCTTCCTCAGAAACTTACGAACTCTGTGACCCTGAGGAATCCATTTAACTACTCTGTACCCTGCTTTCTTCCTCAATACAATAAGGGATTTGAATATGATGGCCTTTAACATCTCTTACACTTCTAAAGCTGTGATCCTATAAATTCTGTGAATCCCCTTTTAGTCTGGGCATCAGATCCAAACACCAGACAATTCATTTTAATAAACCAAGGATACAAACCAATTTAAGGAATTTTACTATTTCTTATGTTCTGCACCCTTGTGTTGTTATCCCTAACTTCTACAGCCCAGTTAAGGGGCTAGTGGTGAGATTGGACATCTACAACCTTCCATGGAGAGGTCTATGGTGCTGGAAGCCTTTTTGCTCGAATGGCTGTCAAGTCAAGGAGTGAGGGGAGGGGAAGTATGGCTAGACTGGTCTGGCTTTGCCCCAGGAGGCAAAATTGGAAGCACTGACTGGAAAATGCAAAGGGGAAAATGGGTTTTAAAAATGAAAAATTTCCCAACAGAGCTATTAAAAATGGAATAAGCTGGTTCTGGAGGTAGAGAAATTTCACAAAAAAGGCTGAATGACAAATTGTTGTATTTCTCTTTCTGTTAAGAGGCACTTTCCTTTTTGTTTTTGCACTTGCTTAGTTCTAAGCAGTAAATTCAATTCAGGATCATATCACTGATATGATCAAGTTTATCCTGGAATATGTCCTCTTTTTGCTCACTTGGCAAGGATCTAACCTTTAGAGTACCAATTGTCAAATTAAAATATATTGGTGATTTCAAAACTGGGAGGGTTGCTTGGGGGTACTAAGGCAATTTAGTCTCTGTTCCAAGGGATAGACTATCTAAGGGAAAGTGAAATCTATATTTTAGGTAGAAGAAGAAAAAGAAAAGTCTTTCCTAGCAACTTCTGTTGTCTTTCCTGCTACTCTGCCATGTTCAGTGCAGAAGCTGAGGGGGAACACAAACTCAGAGGGCAATTTTATTTGTCTTTTTTTATGGCTCACCATCATATGTATATATGTATGTATATATATATATATATATATATATATATATATATATATACACATATATGTGTGTGTGTATCTATCAGTGTAAGTGTATATATACTATATAATATTTGTGCATTATGTATACATACATGTACATATACATTATATATATTATTTTACATGAACATGCATGTGTATACATACATATATATGTGTGTGTATATATACACAATTTAATCTGTGAATTTGTCCCTTTCTTCACAGTTGTGGGATCCATGAGCATGGAACATTGGTTATAATGTCAGAAATTTTTAGGCAATTGGTTTTGTTTAATTTTTTTCCTTTTTCCTTTTTAAAATTTCTCTATTAAAATGGATGGCTCTCTGGAAGGGGGTGAAGGATGGATACAGGCAAAACCTAGAGACAATGAAAAACACAACATATCAATCAAATCTATTTTAGAAAACAAAAATATATACATGCATCTCCTTGAGCCTAGAGAAGTGGTGCTAACCCTACTCTCCTTGTTCCTCTGAATAACATTTCTTTGGGGACACCTCCTATTTGAAGTTAGCTTTTCTTACATAGGAAACAGCTGTGTCTAAGTGGTAGCAGATCCTTTTATGATTACAGAGATAAATAAGTATTGAGGTTGAAATGTTAGCCAGTTTCCACTTCATATTTCATTAATTTCTCAGATTTTACTTGTGGGCTTAGAAAATTTTCTTTCACACTCTAAGTGTTCGATAAATGTTTGGTGAACTTAATTGTTTACACAGTGGTGAAACATATGTAACTCTATGGATTTGTAACTTTTTTCCTGGTTTTATAGCCTCTTTTCTTTTTAGCATCTGTTGAAATCTTGTCCGTCCACCATTTCTATACCAAGGCACCAATTAGCTCAATAGAGGTATTATTTAAATTTTTAAAAGAAGTTTAATTAACAGATGTTCAGGAAAGAACTTTCAATACTAATTAGATTCTTTGATCAGAATTTTAATTTAAAAAATAGATCAAATCACATACCTAAATGAAGTCTACTTCCATCATGAGTCTCCAAGCTTTCCAATTAGAAAAAAAAAAGAAAATTGCTCACAGTTTTGTAATGTAGTGGAAAGATTGGTAGCTTTGGAACCTGATGACCTGGGTTTGGATCCAAGCTTTGCCATCTACTACTACCTGTGTGACCCTGAGCAAGTCACTTCTCTAGGCCTCAGTTCCCACATTTTTAGGTAATTCTACTTGAAGTTGCCTAGGAGATATAAGCACTGGATATATACACTTGTGTGTCAAGGGAAAAATCACACAATGATACAATTCCTACCCTTTCAGTGACTTGCCCTGATATTATAACTGATTGAAACCAAACTTTGACATTATGTATCCCATCCTAAAGGAAGAGATATGGCTGAAGCCACATGAGAAGAGAACAAGTATTGAGACTGACCACCAGGGAGCAGGTGAGGGTCCATAGTTATACCAGGCACTGAGAGGAACACACTGAGTAACTATGTAGGGAAGACACAAGACATGAAATCTTCTTCCTTAGATTCCAGGAGAGGGATGCTGTGTTAACACTATGAACAAGAAAGAGAGCAGACACTAAGTTGCTGGAACAGTTTGGGCTTTTGAGATCAGAGGTAGTAAATCTTTCCTCCCCTCCTCCACTTTCTCTCTGTTTATCCTGAGAAGACATGTGCCCATTCACAAAATTTATTTGTTTTTTTAAAATTTGTCTGCCTTTGAATGGTACCTGGAACATAGTTGGCATTTAATCACTTTTTTTCCTTCCCATCTGCCTACCTGTTCACTTTGTCTTTAAAGACAATTTTAAGATAAACATATCTAAACCACTGCATATCCAAGCTATCTGTTTTTTATTGAGTGGGATCATATATGTAAAGTACTTTGTAAACCTTAAAGTGTTACATAAATGCCAGCTATTATTATTATGATGATTCATATATGGCAGAGAGAAATAATTGTGAAATACATATTTAAAGGTGTAAGAAGCATTTCTTCTTTCTCTTCTCCTCTTCCTCTTCCTTTTCCTCCACTTTGTCTCTTATTCTATCTCTTCCTTCTCCTTCCAAATCCTCAAGCAGGAAGGAAAGAAATAGATTTCACAACTCACACTCTTTTGCCAGAGCAGTTCTTGACTGAGGACTCAATAATTCATTTTTACAGCATCCAAGAGCAAAGAGAAAAACTTAAACCCAGATCCTTCTAAGGATAAGACAAAATTTTGACTAAAGGAGACCCAGCTTACTGGAATTGGGAGGCAGGACTTGGCTACTTCCCTTTCCTTTATTTTCATGGTTTGAAAGTTAGTCAGTCCTCTAAGGATCAGGAGCCATTGGAGTAATTGGAGAGAAAAATCACACCTGAAAGGAGGAACCAGGTTGTGGCTTAGAAAAAGTAGATTGATCCACATAAGTTTAGGGACAAATAAGAGACAGTGACAATCCTAGCATAATCATTCATCATCATACCACTGCTATTCACAATTCATTCATTCAATCGATAAACATTTATATGCAAAGGAAGGGATTTGGAATATGGCTAATAAGTGTTAAGTGTCTGAGTCTGGATTTGAACTCAGGTCTTCCTGACTCCCTTTAAGGTCCCTTTCAGTTCTAAATATATGATTCTATGAATTTTCTATTTCCCTAAGGTTTATTATTGGGAACAGAGGAACATAAGAAAGTATAAAGGAAGCAATGACAATGAATTAATTCAGTGGAATAAAAGAGATACCACCACCATCCTCATGCCCTGCAAGGAATTCTAGAAGACTTGGAAGAAAGGGGCATCATGGTGGCTTCAGAGAAGGGGGAGGGGAGCTATCTCCACTGGCCAGAGAGATGGATAATGAAGTTGATTATCAATCTCTAAAGTCATTTCAAGTGCTTAACATTCTAGGGTTTTAATGTTTAGGATATAATAGAGGGTAAGCTTTCTAGAAAGATTTTCCTTTCAAATTCTACTAGTTGAAATCATGACTTTAAAAGACTAATTTTGAAGTATACCATTAAGAGAGATTTTGAGATATGGCCAAATAATTGATAGTAATATCATTAATAAGTCAATAATAATATGAGGTATAATAATATCTTATATTGGCATAGCATTTGTATAGCAAATGTGGAACATTTTAGAGCTTACAAGTTTTCATAACAGTTATGTCACCTGATCCTCACAATATCATTGTGAGGTATGGAAGGAAGGGACTTTGAGTTTGTTTTCTAATTACTAAAACTCAGACTGAGAGGCAATGTGATTGTTCTATGATCACACAATTAGCAAATAATGAAAGTCAGACTCAAAACCAGGTTTTCTAATAACAAGTCAAGTTTCCCTTGCTTACAATGTGAAAGTAGTATCACCATCATATATTTAAGAATTGGAAGGGACATCAAGTCATCTAATCTTGCTCCTTCATTTTATAGATGAAAAACTGAGGACTGTGGAGATTAAGGAGCTTGCTCAAAGTGATGCTTAGGTGTCAGGTTTACTATTTGTTTACTACTTCTCATTAGGTGAATTGCAGTTAGCCTGTAGATGTACATTTTGGTTTAAATACTAAAACTGTTTGGGTTTGGTTTTTTTTTTTTTGGTCACTATCCCTTCCCAGCAACCCCTCTCCCTTTTTTTCTTCCAGAATCAGGTTAAATTGTAAACATTTGAAGGATTAATCGCCTTTGAATCCTGATAATTCAGAGCTGTTCAGAATGAGCCAATCAGGGGTGGAGTCTTTATTATATATTCTAGGAAGTTGGTATTTTGCTTTGGGGGAGTTGCTTATGAGAAAGACTTTTTGATTCCCTGAACAGGACTCTGAGTAGCCATTTCTTTAAGAGCTTCCCTCAACTACCCAGAGGTTTGTGTTCTCTCGATCTGGTGGTGTATGTAGGTAGTTGTATTACTTTGTTCAGACAATAGGATCCCTCTCTGTTGAATCTCTGTGCTAATTTCTCTGCTTGTAATTTCTACTTATCTGTCTGTTAAAGTTAGATCATTACTCCCTTTAAAGCTGTCTTTCCTTTAGAAAAGCAGATCAAAGAACCTGCTCTAGCAGCCCACCCTAATACAACAGAGTACAGCAAAATGATTTCCTGTCCAGAACTCCCAAATCTGCTCTTATACTCCATGGTTTTAACCAGTTGTCTACTTCCCAAGCTTGACTCTTTTTTTTTTTGAGACACTTCCTGTCAATCAGCAGCAGAAATGAAAGCAAAATGTATGCGTAGACATACATATATGCACACACATAGTATACACACATCCACAAAGTGTTCTAAAATTCTTACTGCAATTTTTAGCCATAATAGGTTATTACAAAAGCTTAAAACTGCACTAAAACATCGGGAACTGTGTATGTATATGTATGAATGTGTGCACACATGTCTATGTTTCTTTGCTTATAACGAGTATATGAGTTTGAAATCTTCAATTTCTTGACTGTCTTCACAATCCTAGTATTACTTTCTATGTTCTTTCTAAGATCCAACAGGAATTTACTTAGCACTATGTTCTGGGTACTATGGTAAGTACTGGAGATACAAAGACAAAAATATGGTCCCTGACTTCACATTCTGATTGGGAAAGAAAATGTAAATAATTATATACATGCAAGATAGACTGACAGATAGATGGATAGAGATATTTAGCAAAACAAATTCCCAGACAAAAATATGTGACTCTAGGGGTGGCTAACTGGCACAATGAATAGAGCATTGGTCCTGGAGTCAGGAAAACCTGAGTTCAAATCCAGACTCAGACACTTAACACTTACTAGCCATGGGACCTTGAGCTAGTCACTTAATGCTAATTGCCCTGCCTTTCACTGTGCAAAAAAGAAAAAGAAAAAAGAAAAAAAAAGAAATGTGACTCTATACTTTTCTCTTTCTTTCTTTCTCTTTCTTTCTTTCTTTCTTTCTTTCTTTCTTTCTTTCTTTCTTTCTGTCTCTCTCCAATTCTGAATCTCTTCCTCCTTCTATTTCTGTCTCTGTCTCTCCATTTCTCCCTCTCTCTCTTTCCATTTCTCTCTCTCTGTCTCTGTCTCTGTCTGTCTGTCTCTCTCTCTTTCCCCATTTCTGTCTCTCTGTCTGACTTCTAATTTCTTTAGGTTTCTCCAATATTCATCTTAAATCCACCTTCCATAGGATGCCTTTCTTAGAATCTCTCCCACTCTTTTAGGTCCTTCCCTCTGAGATTATTTTCTACTTCTACTCTGTATATCATGTATATACCCAATTGGTTGCATGTTTTCCCCCATTAGAATACAGTTTTTCATAACTGGGGAACAGGTTTTTTATTTTAATCCTCAGCCCTTAACACGGTGCCTAGAACACAGTGATTAATAAATATTTGCTGATTCATTTGATCATTACACAACTTTTTGAATAGACTTTTAAAAGACTCAGTATTATATAGTGAATTGTCTCTAGTTGGTGCACATTAAACCCACTCTTCAGTGCAGTATCTTTATTTAGAGAACTAGCAGCATATGCCGTGGCCATAGTTGAGATAGAGTGACAACCTCTATATTATATAGCTTCAAACAAGGATTGAAACTGTCAGATTCAGGTAATCTATGATTCCCACTGTCCTTGGTGTAGCAGGGGTTATATCAGACGAGTAATCCAAGTGAGCATTCTGTGGGATTGGGTCAAATGAGCCAGCTTTTGCTTCTTGACAGCACTTCTAGCTACCTACTGTCAGTGACTACATTGTCTAGCTAAGGAAGAAAGACAACGAGCAGAGGCAGCAAGAAACTAAAAATGCCGTATACTCACCATCCCAGCTCAGCAGAAGTTTTACAGTGAGAGCCTGGCTAGGCAGCTATTTTCTCTCTCCATGATCATCTAATTTTGTAATTAGTGGTACTAGAGAGAATGTTAGGGAAATGTCACCTCTCATGATAAGCATTAAACTTCTCGTGGCATCATTGTGTACAATTATTTAGTATCTAATGTATATCAGACACTAAACTAAGTGCTAAGGATACAGAGACAAAAATGAAACAGCTCCTGTCCACAAGAAGCTTATATTCTATTAGGACTGGTGGTAAATATACGCATAATAAGAAATATTATTATTTATACATCTATATATATACATATATGTATATTATGTGGAAGTCAGTCAATAAACACTTAATGAGCACCTACTATGTGTCAGATATTGTACTAGGTGCTAGGGATACAGAGACAAAAATGAAATAGCCTCTACCCTCAAGAAGCTTATATTCTATTGGGGTAGTAGTAAATATATACATGTAAACAAATATGATATTATACATACATGATAGATATGTGCGTATATCTCATGTAAAAGTCAGTCAATAAACATTTAATGAGCACCTACTGTGTGCTAGGAACTGTGCTAAGTGCTAGAAATAATTTTATGGGATAGATAGTCTCTCTAAAGTTTCTGCTAACTCTAATATTCTGCCTTCTAAAGCTCCTCACTAGCTACAGTTTTCTATGATTCTCTCACTGGTTAAATGCTTCTAGGATATAACCCCATTTGAACAGAACTCTGAAAACTCAAGCATTCTTTTAGAGGAGAAATCATCTTCTTGAGTTCAAATCTGGCCTCAAACACTCACTGTGTGACTTTGGGCAAGTCACTTAACCGTGTTTGCATCAGTTTCCTCATTTGCAAAATGAACTGAAGAAGGATATGGCAAACCACTCCAGCATCTTCGTGAAAAATATCCTAAATAGGATTATAAAGAGTTGGGTATGACAGAAATGGTTGGAGAAAAATATATATATATATTTGGTAGTGGTAAGTTTAGGGTATAATTGGCCTGAGGGATCAAAGTGTGTTTCAGAAAATGTTAGGTTATTAGCTTGTATAGCAGAGAGGTATGGAAGAATGACCTGCTGTGGAGGCATAATGGTGCATATGGTTGTATTAGGGTAAAATTCCATGATGGATTATCAAACCAAGGCTAAGATATGTGCAGGCTTGTATTCACATCATTGATTCAATTGGTTGATAACACAACCCTTGGGGTTACAATCCAGACTATATGGCATGCTGACTTGGTCCCTCTGGGGGCAGCCCACACTTTGGATACCCCTGCTCTCAAGAATGTAGTTAAGATAAGCACATGAGCACTCCTGTTGCTTGCAATGTCCAGCTCTAATTTTCACCTACTTCTAACAGCCCTCTGGCATTGCATATAGAAAAGCAAGATGAAGCAAGCTGTTCACATTCATATTTCAACCACTGCCTTTTCTCTTTTAAGTAAAATCATTTTCCCACTTGTTACTACCTGCTCATTCATTGAAAACTCCCTCTGCCAAAATCTTTGTGCCAACTCTTAAATCATAGAGCAGAGGTCAAACAATCATTTTGTGCAGACCAAAAACCAAATCTCTCTCTCTCTCTCTCTCTCTCTCTCTCTCTCTCTCTCTCTCTCTCTCTCTCTCTCTCTCTCCTCCCTCCCTCCCTTCCTCTCTTATACATGTATGCACATTCACTCACATACACACAAAGAGGAATGACCTAGGCAGAAATTTAAGTCCCAAAACTTATCGTTAACAAATTTAATTGGAGAAATAATGAAAAAGTTCTGCTTGTTGCTTGGAGCTTGGAGTTCTAATAAAGGGAGAGAAAGAAACATAATTTCAAATCAATATATCTCTATTATGCTAGGAAACAAAAAACATTTTTGCCGTTGTCACATCAAGGTGACCTTGGTCAGAGGTGTCAAACATGTGACTGGTGGGTGGTATGTCGTCTACAACTCTTCTAAGCATGGCCAAAGCAGATTAAGATATAATAGGGAATTATTTAACAAAATAAATACAACTAAATAGAACACAGTTAATGCTAGTTCCACATTTTGAGAGCTCTTGTACATTTGTTTCAATTTTGTCTCAGGATTTTAATATAAAACCAAACCAAACCAAGATGCATATGTGAAGCTCATTTTATCATCTTATTTCTATTAGCTTTTAAAATTGATGGTTTTCTTTTGAAGTGTTTATATATTAATGAGAAACACAGATTTGCAACCTCTATTCTAAACCTCAACTGCCAGGCAAGTTAAATATTGAAATTCAGATATCTTGACTCAACAAGAGAGCCTATCTCTGGAATGCTCATCTTATTGAATCATTAAATATTGTCGTTGGAAGGACCCTCACAGACCTACCTTTATGGCAATCCCTTCTAAAACATCTCTAGGTCATCGTCCATCCTTTGACTGAAGGCCATTGGCTGTTCCTGATACCAACAAGGGCAGCTAGGTGGTTCAGTGGATAGACTGCTGGACCTAGAGTCAGGAAGACTTCATCAGTTTAAAACTGACCTCAGATACTTACTAGTTGTGTGACCTGGGCAAGTCACTTCACCCTGTTTGCTTCAATTTCCTCATCTTTAAAATGAGCTGGAGAAGGAAATGGAAAATCACTCCAGAATCTCTCTGCCAAGAAAACCTCCAATAGGGTCATGGAGAGTCAGATATGATTGAAAAACTACTTGACAAAAAAATCACCAAATAACATCATCGGAAAAATCTGGGTATTCCACATCTGGGTTTTATGCAACAGATTTGTGCATTAAGAGCTCTGCAGATGAGAGCTGCTGAAATAAGCTTTTTAAAATCATGGATTCTTATGTCCTGTTGTGGAGCTTTCCTACTGTTTTCTAACTCCACTTAGATGGCACTAATTGTAGGCTAGCATCTATGAGCCAGAGGAAAGTACTTTCCTCTTGAGGACTATATTAATCCTGCTAGAGAAATCAGTTTCAGAGGATACTTCCAGAATAGAAAGACAAGCGAAACTAAGAAGGTAGTGGCTGCTAGGGTCCAGGGTGTGGAGACCCTCAGAGGAATGGTGAAATGTATGACCAGCACTCAAAAAGTAAGGCAGGGATGACCTTGGGACAAAGTTAGAGAATAATCTTGGCAGGGAAGTGTTGTACCTGAAGTCCCTGGCTTGCCATAAGCATTTTAGGGAAACAGAATCATTACTTGCTCTTGTAATAACGTAACCCCTTGGGAGCAGTTTAGTGAAGTACTAATGCAAGATGTGGGAGTAAGAGTATGGGAGGTAGCCAGGCTCCTCACGTACTCCTCAAGTTACAACAAAGAGAAGAAGAATCTCTAAAAGCACGCAAGAAAATAAAAATCCTTCAACACACAAAAAAATGAGCAAAACAAAGAAGAATGCGAATGCATTTAAGTGTATTAATTATAAAGTAACAAACTACCAGAATATTAAAAGTACTATAGGTGGAAAAATTAACCTCAGTTTATCTTCAAACAAATAAATGTCACTTTCGAAGAAATTCAGCAAGAATTAGCCCTGGGAAGAAAATTACAGGAGAAATTAAAGAAGAGCTTGAATAAACTTTGAAAAAATCATAGGGGGAAATAAAATTTGAATTAAAAGACAATAGTCATATTCATTTTAAGGAAGTCTTCAAACAAGCTTCCCTTCTAGCTAAAAAAAAAGTATTTAAAATAATTACTACTTTTCAAGTCAAGATCAACCACTTGCTAACAGAACATGAGGTTTCTTTCTCATGTTCTGTTTTCATTAGATAACTAAAGTTTTCAGGAGAACATTTCAGATTAACAGGAAAAAAAAATGAAGACAGAGGAATAACATTATGCCAAAGGGAAGTTCCTATCCTAAAAAAGAGGGAAATGTTAATTAATGACATTTACACAATTTTAATGAGCAGCTCAGTGATGCTGTAGATGAAGTGAAGGGCCTAGAGTCAGAAAGATGTGAGTTCAAATGTGGTCTCAGGCACGTACCACCCGTGTGACCCTGGGCAAGTTACATAGCCCTGTTTGCCTCGGTTTCCTCATCTGTAAAATGAGCTGGAGAATGAAATGTCTTTGACATCTGATATTTGACAATACCTTTGACAAGAAAACTCTAAATGGGCTAGTGAAGAGTCAGACTTGACTGAAATGCCTGAACAGCAAAAACAAATCATGTAAAAGAGAGATTTATTTAGGATTACTTTCTTAAGTTCAACTTAGCAATAAAATAAGGAAACGATGTCCCTTAAAATAGTGATTGAAGAAATGAGGAATCTAGTATACATATTTGTAAATATAAATGGACTAATTTCTTAATAATATGAGAAGCCGACATATCATCAAAGAACCCAGTGAGGAATAAAAGTGACATTGATTGGAAAAGATCAACACAGACACATAGGGAACTTTCTAAAATAAATTTATGCATTTCAAATAAATATACAAAAGACAGAAGCATGATCAGGTAAAGGAAGGTCTGTACAAGGGCACATAACAGTTTTATAAAAATAATGCTGAAAATGGTAAAAGTTAGAATAAATTAAGTCTGTGGAAAGAAGCAAAATAAACCAAAAAGGAAAATCGGAGTGGGGGTGAATGAGGTGATAATAACTGGAAACAGCAGAGTGGCTCCATTAAAAAAAAAAAATCTGTTTTCTTATCAAAAGATGATGACCTTCACTTTAAAAATGATAGAACATGACTATCAGGATAGAAATGACTAACAGGGAGTTGATACCCAAATTATATAAGGAGACAGTAAGAAAATCTGGCTATCTTTGATAAATTCAAGTTAACCTGACCCAGATGAACTATATCCATAAATCCTGAGAGGACTGGCAGATGTACTTGCTGAGTCACTGTCAGAGATATCTGAAAGGTCATTGAAAATGAGAGACACACCACAAGATTGGAGAAGAGAAAATATGGTTCTAATTTTCAAGGAAAAAAAAAAAGGAAAGAGAAGAGAGTCTGCAAACTACAGATACTGAGCTTGGTTTCTATATCCTTGTCAATTTCTTGAAAAATGCTGCCCAGGTCCTCCTTTTGATTATGGCTTTCAGGTAATCCAATGATTCTGATATTCTCTCTTCTGAATCTATTTTCTAGATCAGCTATTTTTCTCATGAAAAATTACATTTTCTTCCATTTTTAAAATCTTGTAAAAATGAATGCTAAAAATTTTCTTCAAAGTAAGTAGGGAAAAAATAAAATGCTATTTAAGAAGAATTTAAAAAAAAGGTGATGAACATCTAGAGAGCTGGTGATCTCAAAGAGGCAGTATGGCTTTTTAAAGAACAGATCACAGGGTGGCTAGGTGGTACATTGAATAGGGCACTGTCCCTGGAGTCAGGAGGACCTGAGTTCAAATCCAACCTCAGATACCTAACACTTACTAGCCGTGTGGCGTTGGGCAAGTCACTTAACCCCAATTGCCCTGCTTTCCCCCCTCCAAAAAGACAAAAAAACCAGATCATTCCAGATTAATTTCATTCCTGTTTTTAGAAGGATTATTAAACTAGTAGACAAGGGAAATTCCTTTGACATAGTTTACCTAGATTTTAGCAAAAATTATGGAGCTATGTGGAGATAATTGAATCATATGGATTTAGAAGTAGATGGAGGAAGCCCTGGAAGAGAAGCTGACAATTCAATGTACACTTGGCAGGAATTCCCCAGTGGAACATCCCAGGGATCTGTACATGGCATTGTGCTGTTTAACATTTTTTATCAGTGACTTTGATAAACACATAAATGGTATTCTTATCTAATTTTCAGACAGTACAAAGCTTAGAGGGAGAGCTAACACAGTGAATGAGAGTCAGGCTCTAAAAGAAACTTGACAGGCTAGAGCTTTGGGCTGAATTTAATAAGATGAAATTCAAGAGGGATAAATGCAAAGTGTTGTACTTGGTAACAAAAAATCACCAACTTCATAAGCATCAGGCAGGGAGACAACAGTTCTAGGAGGAAAAAAGCTTCAGGACTTTTTGTGGACAGTAAGCTCAAGATGAGTAAGAAATATGATATAGTAGCCAAAAAAAATCAAGCCAAAACAAAACTATTGTGATCTCAGATCACATGGAGGAGGACCATTTCCAGGAAGAGAGGGTTGATAACCCAATGACCTCTGCCCTCTTCAAACCTTATCCTAGAGTATTGTGTTCTGTGCGGGACACCACAGATTGAGAAGGATATCGATAATCATGAGATTGTCTAGAGGAAGGCAACCAGTGTAGTGAAGGATCTGGAGTCCAATAACATAATAGAAGTAGATGAAGGAGCAGAATACCTTAATCCTGAGGAGCAAAAATGTCAAAGGGAATATAATAGTAATCTGCAAATATCCAAAGGACTATCATGCAAATCAGAGATTAATCTTGTTTCATTTGGCTCCATAAAAGAGAACCACAAGCAAAGGGTGGAAGCTGCAAAGAATCAAACAGACTTCAAGGTCAAGGTCAACCACGGTATGGCCTCTCTGGTCAGGAGAGGCTTTTGCCAGCCAGAACCAGAAGTGAGTTTTATTTTATTTCTGTTGTGCTGACAATTAGGAAAACAGATAACATTTCTTCCTTGTTTCAGAGCTTACTTAGTTAATCTTTTATTTCACCTTAATTTTAGGAAACAGCTGCCAGTATATTTTAATGTAGAGAGTGCTAGATTTTGAGGCAGAGGACCTGTGCTTAAACCTCAGCTCTGCTCTCTCCTATGTGTTTAGTTTCCCTGGGCCTCAGTTTCCCATCTGTAATAATAAGCAGGTTGTACTAGATGACTTCCACACTGTCTTCTAGCTCCAAACCTATCATCTTATGATTCCCAATGCATAGAGGACACCACTAGACTTTTGTACTAAATGATCTTAATTTTTAGATCAAAGTGCTTTACTTATTACCCCTCCCCCCCCAGCTCTAATTTGGATGTGTCTTATCTATTTTTATGTTAATTGTCATTTTATAAGGAAATGGATGGAAAAAAAAATAACATGTTGATTAGTCAATTAGAGAAAGTCAGAGAAACATATTCTGATTCCCAAATACCACCCAGAATCTGTGACCCAGATAGAAATGAACTAAAATCTCAAGGGTGGGGAAGAACAAAAGACTTTCTGGGTAGTCCCACTTCTCACTTAAATGCCTGGCAATTACTGTTAATGACTGTCATTTCAGGAGTGGTTTCCAGGACTTGTAAAGTCTCTCAGGGGGTGTGGTGATCAACTCTCCCTACATTACTCATGCTCCACAAACTAGTCCCCTAGAAATGAGAGAATCTACAAGGCATGATGCATAATCATGATGGCTAGACCAAGGTATGGTCATTCCTGCAGCAGGTACTTTGTACTATGTAACCTCTCATTGCCTGCTCTATGCTTTTGAGCAGGGATTCCATTTCATTTACAGGATTGTTTGGGAAGCTTCTTCAGAAAGTAACAAATTTTCTGGAGGTCCTACTGCATCTCCCCCCACCTCCCATTTCCTCACCCTTCTTACCTCTACTTCCTCTCTCTCCTCCATATTAATATGTCTATCCGTGTATCTCTCCCTGTTTTTGTCTTTCTCACCATTTGTCATTGTTTGACCCTGTCTCTCTCCCTCTCTCTCTTACCCTTTCCACACCTTCTTTCTTTCTTCCCCTCCTCCACCCCTGCTTATTCTCCCAGCTTTAGTGGAGTCAGATGGTAACCTAATTATACAGCACAGAAAAAAAAAAAAGAAAGAGAAGATTGTAGCTCTCCGGAAGTAAGGGACCAGCTCAAACTAGCTAGGTTGCTCATTTCTGTGTGACTCTGTGTCACTAGCCTGACTTGGATTTCTTTGGGTGACTGTAATCCTAAAATGAAACTTGAGTTCTCAAAAGTGAACTTGTGGTTTTGTGTGGGAGCCAAACACTATCTAGGCTGAGAAAGCAAATGTCATTTTACCCCTTGTCAATTTGAGCTTGGTGAGCATTTTTGGAAAGCTACAGGGACCTGTAATACACCCACATACTCACCACATACTCAACACACATTGGATCAATTCATAGCCCCAGGGGCTTGTTCTGTTGGAGTGGAGGATTTTTATTTTATTTTATTTTATTTTTTAACAAAATGGAGTAAGCAGAAATAGCAGTCCAAAGTTAATCAGCAGGAGACAACCTTTGGGCAACTTGATTTCTCTTTGGGACAGTTGGGCACTCCAGGAAGTACACACAGTTCTTTCAAGCTGCTGGCTAGGGTATTCATTGGAAGGATGGCATGGGGTGCAAAAGGCAAAGCCCACCTTGGACCCCAGCTCTGCGCTAATATTTTGATCCAAAGGAAATGTAATTAGAGTGAGTATTAAGGACAAATCTAAAGATAATTGTTTTTTTCATGTTCCCATTTGAGGTTTCTTGGCAAAGATACTGAAGTGGTTTGTGATTTCCTTCTCCAGGTCATTTTATAGAGGAGGAAAATGAGACAAAGAGGGTTAAGTGACTACTGGGTCACTTAGTGTCTGAAGCTGGATTTGAACTCATAAAGATAAGTCCTCCTGATTCCAAGCCCAGTGCTCTATCCACTCTATCCCCAACACACACACGTATGTGTATTGTATGTGTATATGCACATGCAATGCACACACATGTACATTTATATATACATGCATACATACATATGTATGTATATGTGTATGTGTATTATATGTATATGTATGCCAAATGTTATTTTTAGTCAGATGCATTTACTGTTTATTAAACATTTTCTTTGGTCAATGTTTTCCAATTATTTGAGAAAATCACACTTTTTATGCTATGGACAAAACTAGTTTTTTTGTTTTCTTTTGTTTTCTAACTAGAACCCATGTTAATTCAGTTTGACTATTTTCCTTGTTTATTAAATTTGGTTCTGAAGCCATACATAATAGGTTGATCAATAGTCTACTTATGAATAAATGGGGCCTGTGTGACTCAGGAAGTAGATAAAATTTCAGCTCAGCCAAGGAGAAAATGATCTCACCCAAGCAGACCTATCTAAAAAGTCTCTGGGAATGCAGATGCTTAGAATCAAAGGACATCTTGGGCTATTGACTTTTTTACATTCCTTATACTCTGGGGACTCTCTTTTTCTTGAATAAAGAAAGATTTATTTAATACCTTTCATTTCTTTCTTTATTTTTGTTTTGGTCTGTGATTTCATAGCTATGGAGTAATTCCAGTTTGGAAACTCCCTCTTCAGATGCACCTGGCAATTCATCTATAACCTAAAGGCATAGAGAGTTGCCTGGGACACCAATCAATAAACCAGAAACATTTACTGGGTGTCAGATATTGTGCTAAACTCTGAGGATTAAATATATCAGATTATGTGACATTTTACCCATGTATTTAAAAAAACAAATTTCACATCAAAAATGGATTAATGGAATGGCCTAGAAATTTAATCCTGGTGATAATGGAAATGATGAAGACTTTTCTCTGCAAGAGGACATAGGGAGAAAGATAGTGTTGGAAACACCAGGTCATGGAAACATGAGAAGAATGTGGAATCTGTGATGCTATCATTACTGTTGGCTGCTTTTTAATGCCACAGGTTTGAAATTTACTTAAGGAAATGGATGGAATATAATTGGGTTAAAAGGAAGTATACTCAGCTTTAAGAACAGAATGTTAAGGAACACCAAGCAAACATTACAGGCAAATTAGACAGGCTTAGATATTTTATGTAATTTAAATTGGATTAGTTATAGTATTTGGTTTAGATAAATGCAAGCAGTGAAAATTAGTTGCTGAAATCTCAGGGAGTGTTGTTTAATTAGTCATTAAAAGCCAATTTAAAAATTTCCTTTTCTTGTCATACCTACCAAATGAAATTCTTCCAAGGAAACAATACCTTTGCATTAACCTACAATTAATGCTGAGCCATCACCATGTTTCAGAGGAAGGTTGTTTTGTTTTGTTTTGTTTTGTTTTCCTTCAGTGTCAATTTCAGCTCTGAGCCATCTGGTTAGATCTTTAATTCAATTAAATATGTGCTAGTACAAAGCTTTTCACTCCTGTTGTACCCTTCCCAATTTTCAGGGAAGTCTTTGATGAAACAGAGTGCTGCATCGAACCAGATTTAGCCGATGTTTGCTCGAAATATTTTAATAGCTTTCTACTGGTTAACTAATAGAAACCTAGCTTCAGAACTCTTTTATCTGCCAAAGAAGCTCTAATATGCAGGAACTTTTTTTCTTCTTAATCATCTGTCTCTTTTCTGATCTTTTATTCAGTTGTTTACCCACTTATTTTCTTGTATCTAGTTATTATGAGAAATAAATACCTCATAGAATTGATCCATTGTGTCTCGCCTCAATTTTGATTACTCTGACTATAAAAGTGATTCATTCCTTCAGTGTGAGTAGGAAGAACATTGAGGAAGGATATATTCTCTTTTTCAATAAGAGTATAACAAGGTACTGGGCAGGAAGGGGTCAGTCCTTAGAGTCAGATTTGTTCTTCTTAGTGGGTTATAGAGAGTACATGAAAGTATTTCCTGCTTGTTGCAATACAATACATGGAACTTTGGGGAGTTAGTTTCCAATCCTAAGTATATGAAGGATTATTATGATGTAATGACAAAAAAGGATAATCAGCTAATACAAAAGGGATAATCAGCTAATCTCTTAATTTTTTTTTCTTCTTAGTGGTCAATGAGAAAGACCTTCCATGAGTGACTAAGTAAAGAGGTTATCCAATCACCCACTTGAGCAGTGTATGTTTGTTAGCACATGGTTCCTGTGTGTGTGTATATGTGTGTGTGTATATGTGTATGTTTGTCTATGATCTTAGGCAATCCAGTATCCATGAATGAAACTGACCCAGTTATGACCTTGTACACTTTGATAGGTAAGACTAGCCATCACCAATTCCACTGGCAACAGGAATAAGGAAGTACCAGAATATTGATGTGCAAAACGAATCATAGTAGTTTGGTTTAAACTTCAGAGTTCATGCCCCTTGTTTTGCTCTCCCCATCCACATTAAAAGAGGTGTTATATATGGACATTATAAAGGTATTTTTCTCTGGAAACTATCAGAAATCTAGACACAAAAGAAAGTTCATGAAGACTCTAAAAAAAGGAATAAAAGTATTTCTTGGAATGAGGAGCTGTGATTTTACCCTTTAGCCCCATGTGTATACTTTACACATTACTCCTCTCTGGATTCTTTGCCAGTGTATACATGTAATCATTACTGTGTGTACCTCATCTAGTCCTCATCAGCTTTTAGTTGAGAGAGGGGCAGGTCACCTTGACCTAAACCTTTACCTGTCTTGTTCCTTCAAAGATGCCTCCAGAACCTTGAAAAGAGTAGTCACCCCACCATAATCCACCAGCATAAATGGGGAAAGGAGGAAGGGCATTATATACAGAAAGACAGTTGATAAAACTTTGTTCTAGGAAAGAAAGTATTTTAGTTCTTAATTGTTATCTTGAGAATTATAATGGAACACTGACATTTAAATTCCTTGTTGAAAGCAGCATGCTATGGCAGAAAGAGAACTGCACTGGAAGTTTCTATTTCCAGCTATGCAACAGTCTAGGTATATCATCCTTGACAGAATTCCACTTATTTGGATTTCTGTTTTAAAAAAAAATCTATGTACTGAGATGATTGGACCAAATGATCACTAAAGTCACTTCCATTTCTAAAACAATTCTATTACCCTCTCTTTATTTCTATATATAAATCTGGGATTGTTTAAATAGAGAATTTGTTGTAAAAATTGATAATGTTTCAAAAAATATTATGATCAGACTCTCCCAGTGAGAAATCTTTCTAAATGAACCTAGAGTAAACATTTCCTTAGAGTCAGTTGAGAGAGTGGTGACTTTGTCTTGTACTTGTATTTATGCAAAATACTTCAGGATTCTGAGAAGTAAAGCACTAGTTTCAATAAAATTGTCCTTAGAATAAAATGAGCACCTAAAATTTTTCAATAGATCAAAAATCGTGGATACTAATTTTAACTGAGAAATTCCCTAGATTAATGCTTTTCAGTTGCAATCTATAAATGCCATGGTCCATTATGGCACCTACATAAAACCAAGGTTAAAATACTAAGGGTCTTTCATTCTACTCTGTTGCTAAGCCCATGCATCATCCTGATCAGGCTGGATATAATCTACTTTTGAGAAATAAACCATAGCTGATGATAGTAAATGCCTATTTAGAAAATAAAATTTAGATGACACAGAAATATGACATATTACATGGCTTTTAAAGTCAAACATACACACATATATATCTTTCTATCTAAATATATATATGTGTATATATACACATATGCATACACACACATATATGTATTATAAATATATATGTGTATATATATATATATATATATATATATATATATGAATGGTATAACTTAATGATTACTACAACCATTTAAGGTGGAGAATACAGATATAATTGTCTTCATTTTATAGATATAGGCACAGAAGATATAAGCAACTTTTCCAAGGTCTCTCCACCAATATGGCAGAGCTGGGTTTTGAACCCCAGTCTTTTAACTTCAAATCAACTGTTCTTACCATATACCACATTTGACTCTTAATGCTATGTATATATCATACATACATAATATGATGATATATTTTATGTCCATGAATAGTAAGCCCTTAATTTATAAGAACAATAGGACAATCCATCAACAAGTGATCTTTGAGGTCTTTTCCAATGCTAAAATTGTATGATTGGTCCATAATAGTTGATATTTATACGCTTTACCGTTTGGGAAACATTTTATATGTGCTATATGCATTTATATTATTTGAAACCCTCTATAACCCTGAGAAGTAGCTAATACAAAAGTTATTTTTAAGTTAGAAAACTGAGCTCGGGGAATTAAAGTGACTCACCTAGAGTTACTATTCTAGTCACTGTCTAAGGCATGAATTGAAACCAGGTATTTCCCACATATTATAAACATTTTGTAGTTATTTTGAATGAGATTATCATTTATATCATTTTCTCCTGAATTTTGCTTTTATTATATAGAAATATTAGTTTTTTATGTTTTTTTGTGGCTTGCAACTAATAACTGAAGCTTTTAATGATCTCAATTAGTATCTTTGCTGATTGCCAAGAATCTTCTATGTAAATTTCCATGTCATCAACTATCATCTTTTCTTTGACTCTTTATATCTTTCATTTGTTTCTCTTGTATTGGTGCTATTAATAGCATTTCTGAAACTATATAACTTTATTTCAGGAAGAGTGAGCATCCTTGTTTTATTCCTATATTCACTGGAACAACCTCTACTATGTCTCCATTACCTACAATGTCTGGTGGGGTTTTTTTGGCTGTTGGTTTTTTTTGTTTTGTTTTGTTTTGTTATTAAAAGTTCTCCCCTTGCCTATACTTTACAGGGTTTTTTTTTTGTTTTTGTTTTTGTTTTTTGTTTTTGTTTTTTTTTTTTAGCATAAATGAATGCTGTACTCTGTGAAAGTTTACTTCATCTAGGAAGGTAGCCATTTGTTTTTTTTTTTAAATGTGAGTTAATATGTTGATTGTTTTCATTATATTTAACCATCCATATGTCCATTGGATAAATTCTTAATATTCTGGATAATTTTCTTGATGAATGAATTCTTGGCCATAATGAATGATTTCTTGGCCATAATGAATGATTTCTTGGATGAGTATAGTCTGACAGGATTTTATTTAAAAATTTTGAATCAATATTCATTAACTCTATTATTACTTGGTTCTTCTTTGCTTTATATTACCCCTGGTTTAGGTATTAAGCTTATAGTTTTCTTGTGAAAGGAATCTGGAAAAGAGTTTGCTGTATCAAAATTTTTGAGAAAAATTTTTGTAGAATTATTACTAATTGTTACTTAAGTATTTGATGGAATTTTCCTGTGTATTCATCAGGACAAGTTTCAACATGCCTTCCTCTACATCTCCACTGCGGCAATTCCTTTATAGCTAATTCTATTTCTTCTTCTAAACTTATATGATTATAATCCCTATCTGTTCTATTTTAGGGTTAGTTTATATGTTTGAAATATTCTTCTATTTTATGTTCTTAATTTTGCCTGAAACTATGTTTTCCAAGTTCTTTTTATTCTGTTTTACATGATTTCACTTTATTATTTGATATTTTATTCATTTGATTTTCTGCCTTATTCTTTTTAATAAATTCATCTATAGATTTTTTTTCAACTTTGTTAGACTTTTCAAAGAACCAGCTTTTAGTTTTGTTTATCATTTCTATTAGTCTTTTTGATTCTACCTTATCTTTTTCTTCTTTAATTTCCAACATCTATTTTTGCACTTATTTTAGGTTTATTTCTTTATTGGCTTTCCACTTTAAAGTGTATATTAATTTCATTTATACTCTTTTTAAAATTTTTGATAATGTATGTTTTGGGGCATTTTTTTTTCCTGGGGACTCCTTTAGCTATTTCCCAGAATTTTTGGTTTTCATCATTATCATTTTCTTATGCATGATGGTTGTTTCTACAATTTGTTCTTTGATTCACTCATTATTTAGAATTTCATTGTTAACTTATTTGGTTCTGTGTCTTTTGCTTGTGCTCATCAAACTGATTACTATTTTTTTGAGTTATGATCTCTAAAGTATATTTACTGTCCTGACTTTTTACATACATTTGTTATATCTCTTTTCATTAATATATGGTCAGCTTTTTCATAAAAATATCTTTATGGTACTCAAAAATATTTTCATCCTTTACTATTTCCATTTATATGAAGCCATAAGTCTTTTAGGTTTAATTTGTTCAGTAATTTATTCAATTCTATATTTCTCCATTTTTAGTTTTATAATAGATTTATCCAATACTGAGAGAGGAACATTAAAGTCTCCTCTTGCATCGTCTAAATTCCTCCTATGTCTTCTTGTAATATAGTTAATGTTTCTTTTATGAATTTAGATGCTAAGATATTAAGGGATATAGGACTGTTATTGATATTAATTTGCTGTCTATGGTCCCTTTCAATATACTGTAGGTTTCTTGATTGTTTCTATTGTAATTGTTTTTGCTTGATCTGATAAGATGATTCTTGAGTTTTTATTCACCTGATGCATAGTAAATTTATTCTAGCCACTCATTTTTATCCTCTTATGTCTTTTCTTCATATGTATATTTCATATAAGCAAAAGATTTGGGCATTTTGCTTTGACATCAAATCTGCCACTCTCGTTTTATTAAATTGTTCAATCCAATAAAATGTTTTTTGTTTGTCAGTGAGATTATTTAATTCACATTTAAGCCATGGGAGTTAGGCCTCTTATTTTCCTATGTTGCTCTTTAATAACATATTTTTTTTCTGAATTAGTATACTGTGACTGTTGTTCCTCTTTCTCTTTAAAGACAGTGCTTTGTTTCCTCACTTGCTTTAGTTTATTCTACTCTAAAGTAATCCTATTTCAAAAAGCTCCTTTGCCTCATTCTGAAGTCACCACATACAGTTTCTTCTACCCTTTCCCCTAGTTTTGTAATTTAATTAACTCATTAATTTATTTTCATTTCTTTCTTTATTCTAGTTAATTTCTTCTCTCCTTTTTTTTTCAGTTAAGTGGTCCAGAAAAATTCCCCTTCCTCTCCTCTCTTGGAAAATTTTTATTTGTTTGTTTTTATTTTCTGTCTTTTAATAAGAAAATAAAAGTTTTTTCCTTGCCCACTTCCTTTTCTATGTACATTAAACTTTTACTCCTTGATTCATGACATTTATACTTATTTATTCCATCTTTAGTCTCTATTCCTCATGAAATTACTGATTACAAGGGATCAACTTTAAGTTCCATTTTCTTTTTTGAGTTGAAAAAATTTAATAATAATTTATTTTCCTCAATTATATGTAAAATAATTTTTAACATTTTTTTAAATTTTGAGTTCCATTTTTCCCCCTCCCTTCCTTCCTTTGATCTTCCCTCCCTGAAATAGCAAACAATTGGATATAGGTTATATGTGTGCAAGCATGCAAAACATATTTATGTGTTAGTCATGTTGTGAAAGATAACACAGACAAAAAAAAAATCACCTCAAAAAATAAACTAAAAAAAGAGTATGCTTAAATCTACATTCAAATTCCATCAATTCTTTCCCTAAATATGGGTAGCATTTTTTTTTATCATGAGTCTTTAGGAATTGTCTTGGATCATTGTATTGTGGAGAATAGCTAAGTCATTCACATGTGATATCATGTGAAATTGCTGTTACTGTATACAGAGTTATCTTGGTTCTGATCACTTTACTTTGCATCAGTTCATGTAAATTCTTCTGTATTTTTCCTGATATCATCCTGCTTGTCATTTCTTATAATAATATTCCATCACAATTAGACACCACAACTTTTTGAGCCATTCCCCATTGATGGGCATCCCCTCAGTTTCCAAGTTTTTCACCATCACAAAAAGGGCTGATATATATGATTTATGATATATACACCAGCTGATATATATATGATTTGATATATATCAAACATATATATACACATATATATGTATATATAATATATGTGTGTGTGTGTTTGTACATATATAGTCTTTTCTTTTCTTCATCTTTTTGGGATATAGACCTAGTGGTGGTATTTCATGGTGAAATGGTATGCGCAAATGTTCCAATTTACTTTCCAGAATGGTTGGACCAGTTCACAACTCCACCAACAGTGCATAAGTATCCCAATTTTCCAACATTCTCTCCAGCATTTATTATTTTCTTTTTCTATTATATTAGGCAATCTTAAATGTGTGAGGTGGTACCTCAGAATTGTTTTAATTTGTATTTCTCTAATCAATAGTGATTTAGAACATTTTCTCATACGACTATAGATAGCTTTGATTTTTTTCTCTAAAAACTACCTGTTCATATCTTTTGACCACATATCAGGTAAGGAATGACTTATATTCTTATAAATTTGCCTCAGTTCTCTATATATTTGAGAAATGAGGCATTAATCAAGGACACTTGCTATTAAAAAAAATTCCCCAGCTTTTTGCTTTTCTTCTAATCTTGGCTTCATTGGTTTTGCACATGCATAAACTTTTTAATTTAATATAACCAAAATTACCAACCCTTTTGAGTTCTCTCTTCTTAACAGTTTTTATGTTATTGCCTTGTATCCTATTGTCTTTTCTCCCTCTTCCCCTTGACTCATTTAGAAATATAAATTCCTTTAGTTGATAAAGAAAACAAAAGTATTGTTCCATGGTAGAAAATTTCTGATGTCCCTGATCGTATAGTATATTAATATCCCCTACTTTTTCCATGCTTATTTTTGTCCATTTGCAATGAAATTTCTTTCTGAGTTCTTCTCCTATTCTTAAGATGTCAGTTGTTTCTAGGAGTTCTGATTCCCCTTCCCTAAAGCAGGATGCTATCCATGGAAAGGCAACACCTCTCAGATTAATATCCTCTCTAAGCACCAAATTCTGACCTTTTTATTTTTTTTCTGGAGTAATAAGTTGCATTACTTTCGTTTCCCTTATCTACTATATTTATTTACTTTTCTTGTGTTTCTGTTGTCTGAGGTATTTGAAGAGCAAATAATCTGCGCACATATTATAAAGGAACACCTAAAATACTTGTCTTTTAATTATCAGTCATCATTCTTCATTGATGATTAGGCACAAATTTACAAGTTTTATCACCTTTGATAACATCTTGAGCTTTCTTCTTGGGAACACATTATTTCATGTCCTTCTGAGATATATAGTAGGTGCAATATAGTTTTATCTTACTTGAGTTTCCTTCCCTTTATTTTTGAAGATCTCTTTTCTGATCACTTGCAGAATTATTTATTTGTCAGTGGAATTATTTAAGTTAACCAGATTTTTAATTGGTGTTTGCGAAATAAGATTTTTATTTTTCTGGAGACAATCTGTGGATTTTATCAATTGGCACTGTTTTCTATGTTCAAAAATTCTGAGTAATTTTTGTAGCATTTCTTCCATTATGCCACTCAGATTTCTTTTTTTTTATTTGTTATGTTCTTCTGGGAGAACTATAATCTTATAATTCTCAAGTTGTCTCTACACATCCTGCATTCTAATTCAATGCGATTTGCTTGTACAGAAATCATTTACTATTATTGCCTTTTCCTTCTTTTGTTCCAGATTGTCCTTAATTTCTGTGTGTTCAAATGCCTACTCAAATGTTAACTCTTTTGTTTCTTTGGTGAGATTTGTCACCTTGGATTTGATTTTTTTCTATGCTACCAATTATTTCTGCTGTGCAGGTCATAAATTCTGGCTTCATGATTCTTTCATTTTCTCCTGGCTGATCTGAGAATATCCTCCTATTGTTCCATCCTCTTGGGAATTCTTGGGCTTTTCTACCTCATCAGGTGCTGATTTATTTTCTTTTGTTTTATATTTGTCAAAGATACTAGAACTCATTTTGATATCCCAGTGATTAGCTTCCTTTCTGTTATTAATATCATCTCTGTTGTTTTATTTGTTTGTGCTAGGGATTGTTTAAATTGAGTTTTATCCTCCTGATTTCTTTGGTAATTTCATTTTCCCCCTTATATTTCCCTATTACTCATTTTCTAACACTTTCCTTTTTGATAGCCATTTTCACGAGAGCTAGACCACAGATGTGTCTCAGTCTCTTCCCATCCTAGGGAATGAACATTTTGCCTACATCAATCTCTGCCCCAAGTGACTGCTAGGGGTGCAGACCTTGCTTCAACTACATACCAGTCCTCTTTCCTTTGGGTCTAGTGGAAATCAATGGATATTCCAGTGTTTTGCCCCATTTACCACTCTTCCTTAGTTCTCTTGCTCACAACTGCTGCTAAGAAGCAGAAATGCTTCCCCATCTCTACCTCTCACTTCTATGTAGATTAAACTTCTGCTTTCCTATATCTCAATATTTTCCTTACATGGTAGGGGTGGTCAGAGTTTTTCTATTTGCCATAAAATTATAGGATATGGTCAGGGGTGAAGATTCAACAGCATATCTGCTGAGTTTTCTACAACAAACTTCCTTTTCCTTCAATGACATTGAAGTCACCATATGTATATTCTAATATCTCTGGTTTGCTGCAAGAGGAAGAAGAAATGGAATTGATAAAAATAATGACATGTAGAATATCAGAAGGAGACTAAACATAAACAGAAAGGTTTAGTATAGAAGGTAAAAGAATTATGACATTGTTTAGGATCATTCTGCTAATATGGTGGAGTAGATCAGATTTCCTCCCAACCAGACAGAAAAACACCATGGAAAGAATGTACAGCAGCAGAAATAAAGAGGCTAAAGCAGTTAGCTTCCTAAGATAACTTGAGAGGAACTCAGAAAAGATGGGACCTTCAGGGTCTGAGGTTTTCCTGAGGGTGAAGTGTAGACACCTCCAGGCTGACTCCACTGAATTAACAAACAGTAGTTGCTGGGGACAGCTCCTTTGGGAAACAGACTAGACCTAAAGAAATTTCAACTCAATTTTCACCACACTCATAGCCTCAAGAACTTTCACCTCCCAGACTTTCACCTCACAGCCTCAGGAACTTTTACCTCATGATTCTCAAGATATTTTAAAGATGTCCTGAATGACTAGAAAAATAATGGGCATCACTAGTTTAAAAAATAGTGAAAATATTAGTTAATATAAACCTATATGCCTACTTCCTCAGCTTATAAATTTTAATGACAGTAATTTTTGTCCATATTGAGGACATTCTTGTTGATGATATAAGAAAAGAAAAAGCAAGATTTCACCCATGATATTCTAGACCATTCAGTAGATTGAGAGACTCTCCCTTCCCCCCCCCCACTTTTACCTAAAAGGTATAGAGACCAAAAATGTCTTTACAAAATACAACAAAGATAACTTAGTTCAATTATTGTCCAATTAGCAATACCTAGTGAAATATATAAAGGGAGAGGAGTGCTCACCAAAGGTGTTTTCCATGGATATCAAGGACAGCAAGTACAGAGTACCAATGGGAAAACAAGGTTTTCTAGATGTTTGATTTTGAAAATGACAATGTACTAATTGCATCAAGCCAATCACTATTGTATGGCCTCCCAAATGAAATCTGTAATCACTCAAAAGAGTTTATTATAATTATTCACAAAGGAAATAAATGAATTAATGAGTTTAATGCCTGTTTTCCAGATTATGAATCAGAATTGGGGATTTTCCTCAGGTCAATAAGGAACCCAAAGGCAATTACACAAAGTTCCATAAAAATATATATTCTAATAGATGTATATCCAGGAAAAATATGGACTAGAGGACAGAAAAAAATGAATGGAAAATTCACATGCTATCTTAGTACCCATATACTATCAAAATAGATAGAACAAAAGACCTAAACTTGTTGGAGGGACCTACTATGGAGAATTTGAAATATGTCAACATATCATATGGAATGAGATGGCTAGGACGGATTTTCATCTTAGCATTAATTAATGGCTCAAATGTCACATGAGATGAAATGGCTGAAATGTGTTGTTTTCATTAGCATTATTTAATTGTGGGTATTCCCACACTGATGAGATCATACATCTATCTGAAAAACTATATTTAGTTAAGTATTCTGGTTCCCTGGGCATCAATAATAAGTTCCTCTTTGCATCAACACTTGTTTTTGATAATATCCTTCCTTTTTCAGAACACAGAACCCCATAACAAAGTTTAGCAATCATAATAAAATATTTTATTTCCTAATGATTCTGGCTGTTATAGTAGCTCAGTATAATAATATAAAACACCAAGATGCAGATGTAGATGCAGAAAGTGCAAGAACTTCAACTGAAAGATAAAGTTGTGAGGTTCTTTTCTAGTGATTTGTCTTTCTCTTAACAGTGGAGGGGAAATAAAATATAAAATTAATTGCTCATGTTGAAACATCCTGGGTGATTAACTTTTGAGGTTCCCTTCAAATTGTTATTGAAGGAAAGTTCTTTTTCAATTAGACATCATCTTTGGGCATACAATGAAATGAAACTGGTTTGTTGAAAGCTTTGATTTGAAAAAATGGATCTTAGTTGCCTAAAAAGAGTGAAACAATAACATAACATCCATAATGCTTAATAGGAAATATGAGATAATTGTGTGTGTGTGTTTGTGTGTATGTGTGTGTGTGTGTGTGAGAGAGAGAGAGAGAGAGAGAGAGTGAGAGAGAGAGAGAGAGAGAGAGAGAGAGAGAGAGAGATTGATTCACTTGAGATAGGAATCCTAAAGCAAGGTTCTATAGGAGGGGGAGAAAACTGGTCCAAGGAAAGTGGTAGAGGAATTAAATTTGTTAAGGAATAAGAGATAGCTCTTCCTCCATGAGGGGATAGGAGTACAAAGTGCATGATCATGTTGAGGCTTTTTGGAAGAGGGTACTTGCATGAGCTTCTTTTGAATAGTCTCAAACTTTTTGGTGAAGTACAAGGACAAATCATGTGCAGTGAGTGTAGGGGCTAGGAGTGTGCTGAGTGAGGATGCTTGGGAAGAAATGAAAAGGTTTTAAAAGGTCACTGTGGAGAATTAGAATCGGAGTCAATGCCATTAGAGTAGGATTGCTAAATATGATGGGGGGAGTGATTAGTTGAGATTGTGCATTAATTATTAACTAACTTGGAGCTTTAGTGAATGAAGTTTGCATTGGGGAAGAAATAGAAGTAGGTAAGACCTAAGACAAATAAGAAGGGGAGGGAGAAGTCATTATGACAATGAATTGGAAAGTCCTATAATTGTGAAGAAGACAATAGATTGAATTCAGGGAGAGAACATTTGGAACTATTTGAGATGTTAAAGAAGGAGAAGGAGGAAGTGGAGGACTTAAACTCATAAAAAAAAAGGAACTGAAATAGGAGAGGAGAGGTAGAGTAGAAGAAAGAGGAAGAATTCAAAGTGAAAGATAGAGGACACAAAATGGAGAATCTGAGATGATAAAAGCCATGAGAAAGACTCAAAGAGAAGGTGGGGAGCCTTGGAAGGGTACTGAAACTGAAGGAGATGGAGATTGTAGAGAAGATCTCAAAAGGGACAAAGACAATGAAATTATTGGTAAGAGAATTGAAGTGAGAGAAAGCTGCATAGCAGAAGAGAAGATATTAATTAGACAAGAGAAAAGAAGTTGGATGCAGGTACCAAGGTGCCAATAAGGTGAGAAGATGCTAAGGAAGTTTGGAAAGTGCTAGTTCAGGACTTGAAGATTTCTCCAGGCAGCTTGCACAGTTAGAGCTCTCAATTCCAGCAAGTAGAAAAGGCAGGAATAATTTTTCTCTGACCTGGTAGAACTTGTGATGCTTGTGCTACTGCCACTTAAAAGTAATTGCTGTCTATGTGCGAAATGCAGGCTTCCTTCCTTCCTATAAGAGAAGGTAAGTGGACTTGGGGAATGACTCTCCACTTTCCAGCTTATGAAGGAGGGTGACTTTCCCATAACATTAGTTGGAAGAAGGGTTTGAATGTGAAAAAGAAGAAAAGCAGTTTGAAGAGGCCAAGGCTGTGCCAGAATATTGGAGGATGGAAAAATGTGATAGAAAAAAAAAGAAGTAAGTCACTAAAAACTTTGAAATAAGCAACAAATCTGGAACTCCTGAGGAAGAGATAAGAGCTGGATCCTCTGAAGAGGAAGCCAGAGAGTTTCCTCTAACACAGCACAGACATTTCCCAGGGTGACAGAATCAACTGGAAAATTGAAGGGCTCAGCTGGTTGTGCAGCTAATTGTCTGGGCACTCAGGGCCTATTCATTCTTTCTCACTATGTGGCCTTGGGCACAATTCTTTTTGCATTAATTTCCTTATAAATCTGCCTTATCAGTTGTTTTGAACAGAAGTGGAAGTTGGCCCCTGGGAATTAAATAATTACTTGAAAATAGATGAATCATTCTTCATTTTTTTTTAAACAAATGGTCAGGAATACAAAGCTTCAGGATCAAGATTATCATCTAGACTGAAGATGGAAAGAAATGTCTTCCTGAAGAGAGGTTATTTCCTCTACTTTAGGTTTAAAAAAGGGGGAGGGGTTGTCCATGTTGAACAAACAAAGGCTCAGCTGGCAAAATGAGAACGGGTCAAAGCCAGAATGACTGAGGTTTGCAGAGCATGTTCAAGGTCGTGTTACTACTCTGTGGTTATCTTTTTGTTGCCATATTTCTGTACTCTGGACTCTACCTCATACCTGACCTAATACTCCATCTCCTAACCATGAACCCTGGACTTCTGATTGTGAATATTTGTGAGATCTAGCTTCTACCAAGGTCTACCATACTACCGCCAGTCATCTTCATATCATATTTCTACAACCCAAAGTCCATAGAAGGCAAAGACTTAAATGTGCTCATTCATTCATTTGTTACAATGTAATGGAAATGGCATTGAATTTGGAATCAGGAGACTGTGACTCAAAACCCAGCTTGTATATTTATAAGCTGTACAACCATGGGAAAGTCATTTTCTCTTCCTACCTCAGTTTCCTCACCTGTAAAATAGGAATAAGTACCTTTGTACCGTCTCTCTGTTGTAGGGAAAGCACTTTATTAGAGAGAGAAATAAATATGAGTTGTTTTTCAACAAATCATCAAGTAGTCCCCACACAGCGCAATACTGGGCACGTAATAGGTGCTAAGTAGAATGTTTATTGAATTATTGTCAAGTTTAGGTAAAAGTGGATTAACTGGTAGATACCAGTCAGGAGGTGGGACCCTGGGAGCGACTTCCGAAAACAATTTTTTTTGTTATTTTTGTCGTCATGGTGGTGTTTCTTGTTGTGTCTAATTTTATTAGTTGCTATCACAGGACACAGGACACAGTACACTGCTAGCCTTGAAAATCAGTGTAGCATAAGTCCCCACACTACTGACTCTTTGCTGTTATTCAGGTTCAATATGCTCTTTTTGTTCAGCATCTATTTAAATCTCTAGGCCAATTAATAATATATGAATTAAAAAGTAAAATGAATTTAAAACACAATACCAAGGAAAATAATGAGAAGTCATTTCAGCCGTACTAAAAAATGTTCGAAATTTTACAGGTTCTCATGCCACCCATGAAGGCATATTCTTCCCTTCCCAGTTCCTGATCTTAGATTCCATTTCCTAGTTTTGCCTGATTAATAACTCACTATTCCCTATGGCTACCATTTTACTTTAACTCTGCAGTATCTCCTCATCACTTTCCCAGAGAACATCTGCTTTTATCTGCTGCTACATTGCTTCTCAACAGGTTTGCTGTGGCTATCCCTTCCCGGGCTGCTTCTCTGCTCAGATATTGTCATCTATCCACGAGATCTCTACTTTGCTGGACACCCACTGTTTCTTCCTAGATTTCTAATTTCTTTCCTTAGGGAACAGTCTTCTAGACCTATTTAATATTTATGTTGGGGTCAATAAATTCTTTTCACCTCCCATAATTTCCCTAGGACTTAGTGCCAAGTATTTGAAAACTACCTAATACAATGATACTTGTACATAGTCTCAAAATCACTTGAAAGGGGAAGTTAGCAACGCTGAACCTATTGTTGAAAAGTGCTTTAGCTACACCACAATCTATGTCTTCTTTACACATTGGATTCTTAACAAAAATTCAGTTGTTGGAAAGAGTTGGAAGAGACAAATCGAGCAAATGGGAAGTTATTCTGTAAACTCTAGTCCCCCCTTCATTAATCTCTTTGATCTACCATTAGTTTTCTAGAAGACATTGGCTATTTATTGTTCTCTCCATGAATGATGACTGCAAAGAGCCTTTCTGGGATCCTCTGGGGAACCAGCAAATAATTAGTAATTTTATTTCTTCTGCTTTTGACCTACACATTGAGAAATGACTTCAATTATGGGGGACAGGTTTGTAATTACATTATTAATTATAGTTAGTGATTTTTTTATAATAAGAGGAGACAGTATCTCATCAAATTAAAGTTTTCAGGATATTGCGGGTCAAAAACTAATAGATACTGTGTAATTGAATTGAAGCCTTTCTTCAAAAAAATTTGCTTAAATTTTGTTTAAGACGTTCTTTGGGCTGTAAATAGGGAAAGTCTTTGGACAAATTACTTTGGAAACCGATAATTTGGTGACCTAAAGAACTTACTAGTAGCAATAGCCTATCAGTGAAGTCAAGCATCATTATAAACAAGTTGACCTCTCAACAGTAAGAGCTAATGTGGTTGGGGTGCAAAAGATGAAAAGTTACTTAATTTTGATCTAATTGTATATTTCCCACAAGACAATGGAGACTGAGAGTCATAATGTTGTGTCTACCTTCACCCTTGCCCCCTTCTTTCCTAATGGTAAGTGTCTGATGTAGAGATATCTTTGAGGGCATAGGATTTTTCAAGGGAAAGGTGGAGAGATGGTGGATATGAGAAAATGACCTTGGCTTTCCCTTATGCTTAACAGAGAAAGGTCTTCTTTCACTAGCAGATATACTACCAGCTGATAAACTCACAGGATAGATGAGCAGTTTAGAGTAATCTGTCCAGCTGATTGCCAAGCAGTATAAAAGTCGCTGAGATAGAAACGAGGTCCCTGCTGGCATCAAACTGCTGGCAGCTGCTGGCATGAGCAACATTTGCATCCTCCCAGCAATCACTGACCAGCAGGTGCAGACTGTGAGAATGATCTAAAAGATGGAAGTCTTTTTTTTTTTTTGCTAAGCTCCTGAACAATCTGTATTTGAACCCTGAAATGGGAGCCAATGGGGTTGGGGATTCTAGGAAGAATTAATGTAGTTGTCATTTCTTAAAAACATATGTCTGCTCATGTAGTTCAAATGAGTATTAGTATCATAGCACTTTCTATAAAGATCCAATCCAGTCTAATAAGAATGTAAGTGATCCTACTTTTTACATGTATTATTATTCTATCTTCTAAAGATTAAAAAAAACAGTCCCACCCTCAGGGGATGTACAATATACTAGTGAGATTAAAGCCATAAAGAGTTACGTGAAGTAATTTGGTGAGGGAGAGGAAAAGAGCAACAACAAGGGATATTGGAAAGACTTCCTGTAGGAGATGGTTCATTGGGATAACCTGAGAGGAAACTGGGGGTGCTAACAAGGGAAAGCCAATGTAAAGGCATGGACGACGGAAGATGAAGAATCAAGCTTAGTGAATAGAGTAGTTTGGCTGTAATAGACAACGTGTCCAAATAAACAATGTAGAATAGTCTTTTAAAGGTAGGTTTAAGCTAGAAAGAGAAAGGCTTTAAGTACCTTTGGATAGTCTATTACTTCATAATAGAAATATACCTGCTTTAGAGCAGTGAAAGGAAAGACAGAACAGCCTAATAGGTGGGGGCTTGAGCCATGAGATTTCATTGGTTATAATAATAAGCATTGTTTGCACCTATTGTGTTTCAGGCATTGTGTTAAATGCTTTACAAAGATTTTCTCATTTGATCCTCACAACTACTTTTTGAGGTAAGCAACATTATTATCTCTATTTTGTGCTTGAGGAAATTTAGATAAACAGGTTAAGTAATTTGCTCAGGATTTAAACAACTAATAAGTGTCTGAGACTGGATTTAAAATCAGGTCTTTCTTCCTTTGTTCCTTTTCTTTTTTTTTTTTTTGTTTTTTGGAGGGCAATTGGGGTTAAGTGACTTGCCCAAAGTCCACCTGGCTAGGTTTTATATCAAGTGTCTGAGGCTGGATTTGAACTCGGGTCCTCCTGACTCTAGGGCCAATGCTTTATTCACTGCGCCACCTAGCTGCCCTGGGGTCTTTCTGACTCCAGACCCAGAAACTAAGAGGTAAGTATCATTATTGTTATTATTTATTATCTCTTTCTACATATAAGGAAACTGAGACACGCGAAGGTTAAGTGACTTGCCCAGGGTCATAAAGCTAGTAAGTGTTTGAGGCTGAATTTGAACTCAGCTCTCACTTGACTACTGTCCAGTGTTCTATCCACTGGATCACCTCGCTGCTTGGTGCAGAATCAAGCCCTAGACTAAAGAGGAAATGTGATTATACCCACAAAAGGCCAAAGTAATTTATGTGTATTCTACAATTTTTTTTGTACAATTTGATATACAGCATTTAAATGGTTCATTTAAAAGAAAGCAAATCCCAGCTCTACCACTGATTACCTATGTGACGTTTAGTGAGTCATTTAATCTTTTGGGGGGGGGGGGCTTATTTTTGTCATCTATGAGAGGGAGAGAGAGAGAGAGAGAAAGAGATGGGGGGAGAGAGAGAAACAGAGAGAGAGAAACAGAGAGAAAGAGAGAGAGAGAGAGTGAGAGAGAGAATATTTGACTAGAAAGTCTCTGATGTTCTATCCAAGTCTAGATCTATGATTCTATGACAAGAGAGAAAATCATTCCCAAGGTGGGGAGGCATGGAGGAAGGAGCTAGGGAAGAATGGCACCACTGTACACATGAAGCTGGGATCCAGAAAGGAGGGAATAAGCAACCCTCTCCTCCATAGCACAGTGCTCTTCTCCATACCACTGATATATGGATATGTATTTATGCCCAAACAACTGGACCAAATATAAAGGTAACTTGCCCAGGGGTAATTTGTCTATTTCTGCCTAGATGTACCTCCAAATTAATGGCAAGAATGATTCCTCATAATTCTTATGTGAGGAATGGGATTGGCACCAGAGAGTTGGAGAGGAAAGACATTCTTCTACCTTAGCAAATTTGGGAGAACACATATGAGAGGGATAGACTTTGGAATGATGATGATGATAACTAGCATTTGTAAAGCACATTATAGGTATTGTTTCACTTTATCCTCGCAACAGCTCTGGAAGATAGGTGCTATCATTATCCCCATCTTAAAGAAGAGGAAATTTAAACAGAGATGAAGTGACTGGCCCAGGGTCATATAGCTACTAAGTGTTCAAGGCTGGACTTGAATTATGATTTTGTGAACTTTGGACCCAGGGCTTTAGCTACTGCTGCCAAGTAACTGTCTTTGGAAAACATACATGTTGAAAAGTGAACTACTCCACATGCTTCTGATTTCCACCTTGACTTGATTGAGATCCAATCCCCTCCCTTTTGGTTGAGCTGAGATATTTCACTTCTGTCCAAAGAGCCAATTCACTCTGTATATTACATTATAATCTAAATGGCATAAATTCACCACTTTGCTTACTATCTGCTTGAGTTTATTTGTTGTTTACTCATTATAGTGGTCTTTTGTGTAGCTAACATTAGTTGGAAAGGAATCAAACCTGAATATATAAGCTGTGGACACTCCACCTTCTTTAAGTGACAGCCAAAAGGGGTCTTGAACGTAAAAAAAAAATCCCTAGACAAACAATATTGGGGGTGAGGAGATGGGGAGATAGATGTTAGTCTAGTCTGATACTTTTCTCTCTCAGAGTAGAACAGTGAGGCTGTTTACGGTTCCTTCAAGCAGAAATGAAAGTCTGTCTCCTTTGGAGAGGATTAGGCAAGATTCCAAAGATTCATGCCTCTTCACAGGGCACATTTTGATCATCTATGCCAACATACACATAATTTAAATAGATGATGCACACATCCTACCCACATATACACATGATAATGCATATATGTCAGTATGTCTTTCAAAATGTTTATGGTTCCTCTCCTGTTAGCAAGTCAATGAATATTTATTAAGCACCTACTATGTGTCAGGCATGTACTAATGCAAAGAAGAGTGAAAACAACCTCTCACCTCAAAGAACTCACAATCTAAAGAAGAAGACAACATGCAAACAACTTTGTACAAGAAGATACACGTAGGGTAAATTGAAGGGAATCTTGGAGGGAAAGAAAGCACTCTCATTCGCAGTATTAGAGAAAGTCTTATAGAAAGTGATATTTTAGAAGAGATTTCCAGAAACTCAGGGAAGCCAGGAGGCAGAGACAAGAAGGAAGGGCATTCTAGGCATGGGAGACAGCCACTAAAAATGAATGTAGTGTCTTCCTTGAATGAGGAGGAGCAAAGCATCCAGAGGGTTACAAGGTACATGGAGGGGAGTAAGATGTAACAAGACTTGAAAAGTAGAAAGACGCCGGGTTATGAAGGACTTTAAAAGCCTGGAGATCAGAGAGCCACTGGAGTTTATTGAATAGAGAGGCACGAGGTTGGTACCATGGTCAGATATGTACTTTACCTGAGTGGAGGATGTATGGGCATGGGAAGAGATTTTGGTGAGAGTGGCACCAGAACACTATTGCGATAATCCAGGCATGAGGTAATGAGGGCCCACACCAGAGTAGTGGCAGTATTGGAAGAGAGAAGGCAGAATAATCGTAAGTTGTTGTGCAGATAAAATCAAGCTCATTTGGGAGCAGATTGGATATGAGGTGTGAGGGATAAAGGAGTCCAAGTATCACATGCAGGTTGGGAGCTGGATGACTGGGAGGATGGTGATACTCTCAACAGTTGTAGGGAAGTTAAGAAGAGGAAGGGTTGGGGGGAAAAGTTAATGAGTTCATCATATAGGACATGTTGAGTTTAAGATGCCTTAAGGGACATCTACTTCAAGACATCCAATAGGCAGCTGGAAATGTGAGAGATCAGAAGAGAGATTAGGGATAGAGAAATAGATCTGAGATGCATTTGCATAGAAATGATGATTGAGTCCACGGGAGTTGATGAAGCAATCTAGTGAAGTAGGGTAGAGGGAGAAGAGAGAAGAGCCCAGAATAAAGTCTTGGGGGCAGATCAAGTCAAAGGCTGTAGAGAGTTCAAGAAGTGATGAGGACTGAGAAAAGGCTATTAGATTTGGCAATTAAGATTGCTAGCAATGTTGGAGAAAGGAGTTTCAGTTGAATGGTGGGTTCAGGAGTTAAAATGTAGAGAGTTAAGGAGAGATTAGGGTGGAGGGCTGGTTATGTTGGAAACTTACTCTCATCTGAGTTAAGGAGTAAATAGGGTATATTTCTGGAAGGGTGTAGAACCCTTCAAAATGTGTAGAGAGGTGAGAAAACTGGGAAGGGGAGTTGGGAGGGAAATTTGGAGGGGTATGTGGAATAGAATTGATAGGGTGGGGGGCAGCGAGTGAGGGGAACTTTGGAGTGTTGGGTGGGATGGTAAGTGGGAGAGTGTGGGGGGAAGATAAGGTAGAACAGATGGGCTAAAAGAGAGACCAAGAAAGAAAATATTGAGTAAAAATAAGATGGAGAGAAATTCTCAAATAGTAAATATAACTTTGAATGTGAATGGGATGTTTATAGCAGCTCTCTTTGTGGTAGCAAAGAACTTGAAATGTTGGGGATCCCCCTCAATTGGGAAATAGTTGAACAGGTTGTGGTGTATGGTTTTGATGGAATACTACTGTGGTATAAGAGATGATGAGCTTAATAATCTTAGAAAGGCATTGAAAGATTTATATGAAGTTGTGAAGAGCAAAGTGAATAAAACCAAAATAACATTGTATACAGTAACAGCAATATTGTTTTAAGAACAACTTTGATCAACAAAGTCATTTCAACTATTATAAATAAACAAATTGAAAATAAAGAACATATGAAGAAAGACACTATCTGCCTCCGGAGAAAGAACTGATAAATAGATGTACAGAATAATTTTACATATAGAGCTAACCCTTCCACATCATGGCACCCCATGATCCAGAACATCCACATAGAATTCTTTGATCCTCCCTTTGTACCGGAGAAGAAGTCTGATTTTTTTCCTTTTTTGATTGGGGTGTTCCCTTACTGTAAAATTTGGGTTAAGTATTTTATCATAGGCTCTGTGTGATCTGTCAGCCTTCATGTGTCATCTGCAAATTCTGTACAACTTCCTGAAAATTCCCATTTAATTTCTTATGTTGACCCCCAATATATCAAAACCATGATGAAAAAAAAATCACAATATGGAAGGGATAACTATATTTGTGTCTAATGGTAGCCATCTCTAGAATAGGGTAGAAAGGAGGGAAGAAAAAAAAGAAATTTGCATGATAACTTTATTATATATTTAAAAGAATAACAAGATGTACATAATAGATTTACAGTATCATGTATAATCATCTTTTTATTATACTATGTTATGGAAATACTTGTTTTATTCCACAAATTAAAATTTAAGTAATTTTTTTTTAAGGAAGAAATTGGGGAGAAAGGAAGTAAAGGCACATATTTTGGATGACCTTCTCAGGAAGTTTAGCCATGAAGGGAAGGAGAGAGAAGGATTGAGAGCTAGGGGATGGACAGATCAAATGAAGGGTTTTTTTTTTTAAGATTGATTGTGTTTGAGAGCAGTAGGGAAGCAGACAAAGAGAGACTAAATATTATCAATGGGTAACATTCTCCCTGACAATATTCTATTATCTGATGCATCATGGGATTCAACAATAGAGCTCTGAGGGAACTCAGAAATCACCTAGTCCATCCTTCTTATTTTACAGCTTAGAAAATAAAGGCCTAGAGATGTGATGTGATCTGCTGACAGTCCCACAGGAAATAAATGGCAGAGTCAGTTTCTTCTAAATTAATAATTCAAAACCCCAATCTCAAAAGTAGCCAAATGAAATTATATCTGTAAAGCTCTTAGAACAGCATTATAGGTGCTTAATAAATGCTTGTTTTCTTCTTTCCTCCCTCAACTTGCAGAACATTGAGTTTATATAGTATATAACAGACTCTCAACTTTTCCACCAAATTAAAAAAAAAACTATAGGTTTATAACTTTTATAGGACTTTTAAATAGTAGCAAAAATACTAAAGTGTTTCTACCAATATAATTGAGTTGGCACATAAGGCTTAGTTAGAATAAGGACTGGTTCTCAGTTTTTTATTTCTTTGATACAGAAATCTCATCAATGAGAGCCTTCTTCGAACATAGTTTGGTACCTTCTTTGCAATTTCTAGGGCAGGTAGATGGCACAGTGGACAGAATGCTGAGCTTGGAGTCAGGAACAATCATCTTCTTGAGTTTGAATCTGACCTCAGGCATTTACTAGCTGTGTGACTCTGGGCAAGTCACTTAACCCCATTTGGCTCAGTTTCATCTATGAAATGAGCTGGAGAAGGAAATTACAAACCACTTCAGAATCTTTGGCAAGAAAACCTCCAAATGGAATCACAAAGAGTTGGACAGACTAAAACCAATGAACAACTGCAATTTCTAACTATAGAGCACAGAATTGTTAAGGGACTTGCTCTGAGTCACACAGCCTGTATTTTTCAGAGGCAATCATTGAACCAAGGACTTCCTAGCTCCTGGGTTGGCTCTTTATCACTTATACAAATGATGTTTTAAAAAATTAATTTGCCCTAAGGACATGTATCATGTTAACATCACTGCAAAGACAGTATTACAATGCTGATTTAACATGAATGTAGTTTGAAATCACCTAACGAGCCCATCCTGAAATTCTACTGCTTTTTCTTGAATATATTTGGCTTTTATCTACAGCATCTGCTGGCACCTTTTCTCAAAAGCTCAGGAATTTCTTTTAATTCAATCTAGAGTAAGCATCTTCAGGTTATACTTTGTCAGCCATCTCAAGTGTTTAAAATCTCGGCTGGAAATGAAAATGCATTTAAGTATTCACACACACACACACACACATACACACACACGGAGTCATTGTGCTTTAATTTAAAAACATCATTTTAAAGGATGTAACACTTCAGGGTGTGCTAGCAGCTAGTGTGGGTAGCTCTATTGCTACATTACTAATTGGACTTTATTCTACTTACAAGGGAAAAAAGAAAAAAATACAGCATCCCCTTTTGCCTAGAAAATTGGTCCCTCCATATGCTGTACTGATGAATACACATGTTATTTTAATGGCATATTAATGCCAAATTGAAGAAGACTAAAACTTGGCTAATGAGTCTGTGTTTGTCCTTCATTCTTGAAAAGGACCATGACATCAGGGAGACGATGACATGACTTGCAGTTGACTTTGACTTGAGTAAGGGAGGGCTGTGCAAGGTCACCAGCCTCACTTTCTCCTCCAGAGACATCTGGGTCCAGTGACCAGATATTTTTCAGGATGACTGGAAATGACCCAGGATACAATGGGATACCACTTCCCAGGTTATTTCTTCTAGTTTAGAAGAGTCTCTAGAATTCCAGACCATCAATCCTCAGAGGCACTTCCTTCAGGTGGTCCTGTAGGACTCTATTAAATGTTTTCATAGCTATGTTGACAACATTAAAATTCAAGGTCCATTCACTTAGCCTTCTTTGGTTGGTAGCAGAACCTATGTTAACTAAAGCAATGGCCCGCAGAACAGTTACCAAACCGGAGGATCCCCCAGTGCCATCCAAGACTCATAGCTATAGACCAAGGTAGACCTGGGATAACTGTAAGTACAGAATAAAGTCTTGACTTTCCTGAAGATTCTATTCATCCTTTTGAGAACCAGAAAATAATATGGTTTGCATTGGCTTCCAAGATCTATCTTCCCAAGGTGATCAACATGTCATTAGCAACAAACAAGATGTTTTTAAACTGAATGTTTAGTTTTGTCACTATATCTTCTGGCTCAGCAGGGACAGCCTGGGTCTAGAGTAGATAATTCAGCTGTTGTTCAAAAAAATCATCTGGTGTCTCTAATTTTTTTTTCAGCATGGAAGTTAAGTTTTGTCCATGGTCAGCTTATTGTGAATTCTTTAGTGTTTTAAATTTCTGTTTATTTAAATAGACTGGTGAGTCTAAAAGGTCTCAGCAGAGCAATAAAAATATCCTTTACAAATACCTTAACTCTTTTGCTTACTATGATCTGTAAATAGCAAAGAAGTGATATGGATAAACAAATAAAGAACCAACCTTGAAGTCACACCCAGCCACTGACAAACACTGACTGTGTGACTCTGGGCAAATCACTTAACCTCAATGTTCTAGGCAACTCTCTAAGATTACAATTATGGAAAAGGTACTGACCTGCACTGGGAGAGGGCCTTTCCTCACCTGGGGATACACGTACCAATGTGTATCAGCAAGCACCCTAGCATACCCAGGTGGCTGCTAGCACAGGTTCTTAGATCTGCTTCTCTAAAGGAAAGCAACTCAAAATGGGTTAACAATCTCACTTTAATCAATCAAATGTATATCATTTACGTGGTTCAGGGGAAAAAGTCAGCACCCTGAACTCTAGAGAATATAAACAGAATACAAACACAAGTTACAAGCAAACAAAGAACCAGATCAGCAGACAGGGCTTCCAGCCATCTGACCATTACATCCATACCCATTCAGTTACCAGAGAGGGAAGCATCAACATCTGGGTTTTCAAAGCTGTGAGGCTCAACAGCTGCCCAGAGTTTCATCTGGCTAGATCACACAACTCTTTCCAAAATGAGCCCCAAAGCAAAACCTCACATCAGGGTATATATAGCCTTCTCCTAGATCAGAGAATGTCACAGCCTTTTTGACCCACTGCCCAATCACAAAGTAGTAAGGTGTGAGCATTCCTGAAGAACAAGCCTCCTGCTACAGGCTCCATGTGACCACATTCAGCTTAATAGGGGGCAGAGTACACTTCCAAATCAGGGAAGGTTCTCAGAGCCACTTAAGCAAAGGGCCCAGGGGCAGGGAAGATCTTCAGATTCCCATGACATAATGAAATCATAGGGCCCTATTCCTATAAAAAGCAGCAACCATTTGAAGGAGATACTACTGAAACTATTATTCGATGTAAATGATTGAGGAAATTGAAGCTCAGAGAATTCAAATGACTTGTCCATGGTCACACTGCAAATAAGTGTCAGAGTCTGGGTTCAAACTCAGTCTTTCCTGACACTAAGTTTAGCATTTTTCTGGGTATACCACAATAACTTCTTTTCCCCTTCAAAAGACTAAGTATTTGCACTATTAAATTTCTGCCAATATCTCCAAAGCCCTGTAGCACCAACATAATATTCACAGTGCTGATGACTATAAATATGCCAGCATAGTTCTCAATGGCAAAATATAACAGATTCTCCATATAGAAGATAGAAGCAAAACATTTATTCAAACACCAGAAAACCAGATTCCAAAACCAGAAAGCTGAATCCATTATAGTCGCAAAGAAGTTAATATACCATAACACCACAGAGAGCCATACCATCCTTCAGCCTTCCCACAAAGCAATATTCACAAGCCTAACCGAATCCCTAGGGTGCATCTTCTCTCTCCCACCATCTAGCTGCTCCGACTTCTAACTTCCTGTGGGCTCTGATCCACCCTTCAGCAAACTCCTCCCACCACAGGCTCCATGTGATTATGTTCAGTCTATTAGGGGGCAGGGTAGATCTTCAAAAGCAGGGAAGGTCTTCAAATTCCCTTAGGTCTATTAAGGGTCAGGGAAGATCTTTAAATTCCCATTACCATTACAAGCCCTCAGATAAGCACTCAATTTTGGCAGTTGCTAAAGTAAAAACATATTTTGAGCCATAAACAGCAAAATAAATATTGCAAAAAATTTCAATTTTGGAAATACTTGATAAAAATGCACCAACTTAATACAAAAATTCATCTATGTATATGTAAATATTATGTGTCTATATATATTATTTTTCAATCATTTTCCAGTTATGTCCTACTCTTTATCACCCCATTTGGGGTTTTCTTGGCAAAGATTCTAGAGTGGTTTGCCATTTCCTTCTCCAGCTCATTTTACAGATGAGGAAACTGAGGTAAGCAAAGGTAAGTGATTTGCCTAGGGTCACACAGCTAGTAAGTGTCGGTCAAATTTGAACTTATGAAGATGAATCTTCCTGACTCCAGGCCCAGCACTCTATCCCCTATGCCACCTGGTTGCTTATTTTAGCTAATTTTAGCTTATTAATTTATTTTTATTATTATATCTCTCTTAGACCCAATGATTAGTTTTAACCAGAATATATTTTATTTCCACAAATGAAATATTAGCAAGTTCAATGACTTAAACATTTATTCACACACACAGCATTCCAAAAGTCTACATGTAATTTTAAGCTATTAATTAATGGAATCTTTTACTTAATATCTGCATTTTAATTCAATAGCAATTTTCAGTTTAAATAAAAAAATAAGTAGCTGATACATAATTTCATAAACAACACATCTTAGAGTCAGTATGCCTAATTTTAAGATATATGTTTTTAAAACCATTATTTTATTTCTGTACAAGGAAAAGACAAGAGAGAGATCGTAAATATATGCTATCCAGAGAGGAAATCAGAATAGGACTTCTGTCACTAATTTCCAACCTAGGCTTTATCCACCAAACAGAGATTTTTCTTAGGCTGGATGCATGACTCTCTTTTTGAGTATTGGTTATTAAGACAGAGACATAGAAACATATTTGGATATACACATACTTTAGCTATTATAATCCTTTATCACCTCCCTCCATAAAGACTCTACATTTAACCTTTATGTTTAGGTGACTATGAATTTGTAATTCCTTATTTCTGGCAGATCGCAGAGGTGGTTCAAGTCTTGTATCAACAAAGAATGCATAAAGTGGGCAACTGTTTATGGGTCCTTTGAGTAACATATATTGATTCTGTTGGATGTATTAATCCATAGGTGTCTTTATTTCCCCTAAGTCAATATTAGGAGTCAAGGAGGCTGATAGATAAATCAGAGTGACCACAAAGCAAGGGAAAGCAGCCCAGTCTGGGCATATCCCATAGACAAGGGACCTTTTTTTACTAAGGATAGTTGACTGAAACACACAAGAGAAAAATATATTTGGGACTTGCGCCATCTTTTTTCAAAGTAAATTACTTCTATTTTTTTGTAATTCTTAGAGAAATGGCAAATATTCATTTAATCTTTTTTTTAAAATTCAAAGGTGTATCAGCAAGCACCCTAGCATACCCCAGGATGGCTGCTAGTGCAGGTTCTTAGATCTGCTTGTCTAAAGGAAAGCAACTCAAAATGGGTTAATGGTCCCACTTTAATCAATCAAACACATATCATTTACTTAGTTCAGGGGGAAAAGTCAGCACCCCAAACTTCAGAGAATACCAACAGAATACAAAACACAAGTTAACAAGCAGAAGTTATAAGCAGACAAAGAAACAGATCAGCAGATGGGCTTCCAACTCTCTGACCATTACATCCATGCCTATTCAGTTACCAGAGAGGGAAGCATCAACATCTGGGTTTTTCAAAGCCAGGGGGCTCAACCGCTTCCCAGAGTCTCATCTGGCCAAATAACATAATTCTTCTCAAAGTTAGCCCCAAAACAAAACCTCACATCAGGGTGGATATATAGCCTTCTCCTGGATCAGAGAATGTCACAGTCCTCTTGACCCACTGCCCAATCACAAAGCAATAAGGCATGGGCATTCCCAAAAAACAAGCCTCCCGCCACAGGCTCCATGTGACCATATTCAGCTTATTAGGGGGCAGAGTATACTTTCAAATCAGGGAAGATTCTCAGAGCTCCTTAAGCCCCTTAAGCAAGGGGCCTAGGGGCAGGGAAGATCTTCAGATTCCCATAACAAAAGGCATCTAGGATAAAGGCTAAAACTGTGATTTAATTGCTATAGAGAACTCTAAGTGAGGTCACTTCCTCTCACAATTTGTCTTTGTTAATTTTTTTTTGTTTGTTTCAGACTTGGTATCATATAAAATGACAAGGTTTAGTACAATCTTCCCATTTTCTTGTAAGTTAATTTTGGATAGCTCTAGACATCACCAGGCCAGAGCTTTGCCAAATCCAGAGTAAATTTAAATCTTGATTCCCTAAATGCGACAAGTTCTTTAAAATATACCGCAGTTTCGTGTTGTCATTCTTGCTGTTGCTATTGTTGTTTTGGCCAATTATAGGAAAAAATGAAGAAGTCGAAAAAGACAAAAATATTATAAATGGGAGAGAGAAACATATATAGTAAGACAGGGTAAGGGAGATATAAAAAGAATGAAAGAGGTGAATCTCAAGGGACAAGAGAATGCTGAATAGAGAGCTAAAAGCTTCCTTAGAAGATGAAAACTCTTGATTTTATAGATGAGGAAAATGAGTCCCAGAGAGGGAAGCCAAATGACTTGCCCAAGGTTATACTGGTAATTATGAACAGAGACAAGATTTGATGCCAGGTTTTAGGACTTCAAATTCAACATATTTTCCTGTGTGCCAAGTTACCTCCAAAAGAAAAGCACATAGAGCTGAGTAAACTTGAAACTAAGAACTCATCAACCTCTTTTCTTCTTAAATTCCCATAGTCCTAAAAATTAAAAAAAATACAAAAGCAAGATATTTTTAAAACTATTTCTGCTAAAGATCATTAAGGTCACTAGGAACACTTTCATATTTTTATCTTTGCATCCCCACTTTCAAGAACACGCTTTTTTGCACACAGCAAGCATTTGATATTTGCTGAATTGAATGAAAACTTACTTTATGGTATAGCAATTTCCTGTCTAAGCATTTATTAAGTGCCTATTATGTACCTGTTGTTTTGTTGTTGTTGTTGTTGTTGTGTAGTCTTTTATTTGTGTATGACTCTTTGTGACTCCATTTGGGACTTTCTTGGCAAAGAAGCTGAAGTCATTTGCCATTTTCTTCTCCAGCTCATAGTACAGATGAGGAAACTGAGGCAAACAGAGTTAAGTGACTCACCCAAGGTCATGCAGCTAATAATTGTCTGAGGCAAGATTTGAACTCAGGAAGATGAGTTTTCCTGACTCCGGGTCTGGTGCTCTATCTGCCACAGCACCTACAAGTATTATTCTATCTTATTCTATTCTATATGGAATATAGAATACTCCTGCATTTAATCCAACCCCAACCTGAATAAATATCCACTCTATGATATCAAAGCAACATGGCCACTTGACATGACAGCTCAGACTTTGAAATGCAGGTGTCAGAGCTAAGCTAAGCAAGCTGTCTCCTTCAGGGACCAAAGCTTTTAATCCTTATCCTTTCTTCTTTAATTTTTTGCTCTTTCTGTTCCAGTGTCATGACAATACGGGACAACCTTGACACAAGATTCAGCACAGCCTTCTGACTTTTGCGTAATCTGTGTAACCATCATCATCTCTATAGCCATCTTTGGAACGTGCCCTTTTGGGAGAGGAACTGGGGGGGGGGGGACAGGAGGGGAGTAATTTCCTGATTATTGACTGACTATGGAGAGGTGTGTTTAATTTGTTGGAAATGCACAGCAATTACAGACAAACTCTTCAGTTCACCAGGTGTCCAAATGCTGCTGTCATAAAGAAGAAAAATGTCATGCAAGTTCTCACCCGTGAGGTGATTTGGTTTCATCCAGAATATGATCAAAATTTTCAGATGATCCTATAAGCATGAAACACCAATAAAATAACCCAGAATCATAATGAGAACAGGAGAGAGCCCTCAGTAGGAAACCAAAAAATGATTTATTGCTTTCCATCCCTGGATGTCTAGCAAGAAAATAAGAAAACAGAAAAAAAAAAGAAGAAAGTCCCTGCATTATTTTTTTTTCTTTTCACAAAATCTTCTTACAAATTACCATTTCATGCGGTCTAAAATCTGCTGTTATTACCTTGGTTTTCAATTTGCTGGGTAGGAATGATCCAACTGATTTAAATATAAATGTTTATTTTATTGTGCCTTTTATGAAATATTTATCAAGGGCAAGACCTGTAAGTTGAAGAGTAAAGGGTGAACCTTTCATATACAGTAATTACCTGACTTTATGAAGGTTAGAAAAGCTGTTTAAGTTTTTTTTTTAAGTGATACATCACTATAATAAATGGTGATTATTTGCTATGCTTTCTCATGATCCAAGAGTAAGCTCCAGTTTGTTTTCTTCAGGTGCTGCACAAATAGGCAGATATCAGTGTTGCTGTATATAATAAAGGGGTCATCTGTCCTTTTTCCTCTCTCTCTTTTCAGTTTTAACTTTCAGAATTTAAAGCATTATTATGCCTAAAAAGGGGTCTTTGAAAATTAAAAAAAAGAGAATTAACAATCAAAGCAAGGAGTCTCAATGCAATTTATAGGAGAAATTGCATAGAGATTTGAATGGGGCATCAGGTTATTTGCAATTCTTGAAAATAACTGAGGGTTGTTGCCTAAAATTCATTTGAATAGTGAGTAGAGTCACACATCTCCATGAGCTCAAATAAATGGAAACAGGCTTAGGTATCTGACTTTAATTATCATTTCTTTACAGATGACTCCCAAATCTATACCTCTATAAAGTCTCATTTAAACTCCAGTCCTATATTTCTAAATACCAGTTTCCATTGTTTATGCCACCCTTCTCCCCAACCTCTGTGGGTTGAAAACAGAATTTCCAGACATTTCTCTCCAGAATCATCCAATTTCTTTTCTATTAATGGCATCTCCATTCACTCCACCAATGAGGCTTAGGACTTTGCAGTCACCTCTTGACTCCTCCCTTACCTTTGTTTCTGCTGATCTAGTCATCATTTCCTCTTTATTGTTTCTTCCCTATGTTTGGTCAGATTAGTCTCTTCCTTTCCATGCTCATTGACTGATCCTAGTTCTATGTCCCATCATGTCCCAACTAGATTAACCCAATATCCTCTGAACTGGTCTTCCAGTTTTCCCTTCTACCATCATGACATTCATCCTGTACACATTGCAACCAGATTAACTTCCTGGAACATAGCTTTTATCATGTGTCTTCCTTGCTGAAAAATTTTCAGGATCTCCCTATTGTTTAATGAATGCTATTGTAAATGTTAAGAGGTAACAGAGAGTAAATGTGGGCCTGGAACTCAGAAGGGAAATCAGCTTTGGAGATGCATATTTGGAAATTAACTCCTTGGTCATGATGTCTAACTATTAGATACAGTAAGAATTCAATAATTCCTTGATATATTTGTCAATACAACATGGGTCTCTAATTCACATAGTTTGGCCTTCAAATGATCGTATTTCCCTTTGATAACAATATATAATATATGAATTAACTGAGTAATTTAAACTATTCACCAGCTGAGAGTTCACATGAACTGGTCTCAATAAGTAGGAGCCTCTTGGAAATAATACCATTAAGACTATTCTTTGGGAACATCAGAAATATGACTTGCTAAGATCTGAGAGTTTCTGCTGCCCCTTATTCCTTCTAGAAGTAATAAAGCTTAAAACACACACACACACACACACACACACACACACACACACACACACACACACACACACAGCAAGTTATTTAAAAGACTTGTAACAAAAGAAGGCAATAGAATTTCACCCTTCAGGTGAACTTCTTTCCTGGGAGCTTTGGAGTTTCTACCAGCTCAAAGTTTTGGACTTAGTCATGACCATATTCTTAGTGAATAGACTTGAAAGGGTCAGTGAAGTTCAAAGTTACATGTCCTTAAAGCTTACCTGCTTCCCACTGAGCTTGACTTGCTCATCTCCTACTGTCTGCTATCTGATGGTCTCCTTTCAAACAGGCATTGATAGCAAAAAATCAGCTTTTGTGCAGCCACCCCACGATGGGTACCTGGACTTTTCCAATAGGCAAAATGTTTTAGAACTATCTATTTTTCTTGGATGCCTCACTTTGCAAATGCCATGCTGTCTTTACCATAGAGCAAATTTCCTTTTTTCTGAACATTCAATCGGATTGCCAGGAAAATTGGGAACATGTATATAGTAAGAGGGTTAGAAGCTTGGTAGAGGTAGTGGAAGTGATTGGTCTCACCTCTCAGTTTTCTCCACCATTCCACAGTAAATGCTATCTAAATGGAAGGTTTTGTGGTAAATTAGTGGCCACCCCAAGAAGGTGAAAGGTGGCTCATGTGTGAACACTGTCTAAATGTAAATGTTTGGAGCCAAATTTATTAAAATGAAATTTTGAGGTGAAATCAGTGGTCCTCAGTCTCAGGGCATGGTACAGCAACACAGCTGTTCATTAGATCCCCTAGTACTTCCAAATGAGATCTTGTTTTGCCAGAATCTCCTTTTCTCTGCAACTGGGTCTGCTAACCAGCTGGGATTCAGGTTGTCCATGAAGCAACTTTAAAATGGAAGTTTCTGGATTTCTGTTATATATCTTAGCTCCCATAGTGGGCTATGACATCCCTAACAGGTTTCCCTATTTTCCAATCTTGCTTTGAATTTTTCAGTACATAAATTGGTGTAAAGACAAGGTGTTATTTACTGCTTCTCTTTCCCAAATCTATTCTTAGGATATTCAAAGAGATACTTGTCCTCACCAACTGGCCCGAAGCATCAGGGAGTGTGTTCTATGTGATTACCCAATCTATGAACCCATTCCTCTTATAAACAGGGAGGCACTCCCTAATTTATAGGAATTCAAGGGTGTGCTGAATTAAAAAAAACTACTGGAACATAAACAGAAATAGAACATTTAAATTGCTTTCTTATGCTAATATAATTTCCTTTCAAAAATCAGACAGAAAAGATAATATGTAAACTCTCCCTCCCTATCTCTGTCTCTGTCCCTCTCTCTCATCTGTCTGTCTGTCTGTCTGTTTCTGTCTCTCTATCTCTGTCTCTCTCTGTCTCCCTCTCTCTGTCTGTCTCTCTCATCTGTCTGTCTGTCTGTCTCTCTGTCTCTGTCTCTGTCTCTCTCTGTCTCTGTCTCTCCTATCTCTCTATGTATCTGTTAGTCTATCTGATACTTAATTAGTTATTCTCTCTGATACTTTGAGGGTCCAAGTTTAATGTGGAATTAGAATTAGGAGAATATAGAAAGCATTTATTATCTTGTGAACAGGTGGATAGGTTCACATAGCCTGAAGTTAGAATAGAGAAAAATCAATTAAAATGAGATGTAGATGGCATGTAAACTACAAGTCAAGACAGAATGCTCATTAGGAATGTGTTCTACCTTGTTTATTTGAATAATAACATAGAGCAAACTGCCTATTAACTTAATTCTGCTGAAAGTCCATCACGCTGAGTCCTAGACTAGATGTGCTTTTGTATCTGGGTCAGCATTAGTATGGAACTCTTTAATTAATTATGTGCTGAAACTCAGTAGGCATTATTTCTTCCTTCACTCTTCTTAGGTAGACTGCCAAGTTTTAGAGTAGTAATGCTGATCACCAAAATGAAGCATCCACCTCTTAGAATCCCTCCTGTTCTTCAAGGCTTCATTTTATGACTGTTTCCTATAGGAAGTCAGGTACGAACAATTCAGTTTCAAGTGTCCCCTACTCATGTTATCATATATGCCCTTAATTCTTTACATTACCCCTTCTCCCCCACAACAGAAAGTAAACTTCTTGAGATGAGATATTGCTTTTCATTTCATTTTTGTATCTCCAGTATCTAGCACTTAATAAATGGTTGGTGGATTGGATGGGTTTGGATTGGATTGGATGTGATTTCAGGGAAATTCCATAAGTAAGCTCTTTCTGTCTTATTGTCCCCATCTGTCATATATATTATTTCCCATAGTATCTAGTAATTATCAGAAGAATACTAGATATTGATTGCTCAAACTTGAAAAAATTAAGACAAAATTACAAATGGTGGATATGATTAGGCATAAGTGAAAGTGACAGTTTATGTAACACTTAATTCGACAATTGCCTCAGAAGTTTTCATAGAGAATTGCAAAGGATTGTATTATGTATGTATACACACTTATACCTATATACATGTGTATATGAATCCTAACTCTTCCAAAGTAGGAAGTATTTAAATGGATAAAACAACTCCATAACCTCTCCTTAAGCTATGTTTGTCTTCTTGGCAGAGGAAATCACCAGTGATACAAGTATTAAATGTGACTGTGGCTCCTTACTTGAAGAGCATGCTCTGCCTTACCAGGGAGGATGAAGAACAATTAGGTGCATTTTGAGAAACAATCTAAGTGTCTTTTCCTTCTCAGTTCCCAAAAGAGAGTGAGGTCTGCTTGGTGACAAAACTGTTGCCCTGGTCTGCCATCTAAAATTGTGGAAACCAGTCTTAAAAGGTAAAGGGAAACTTCAAGGACCTGACCACAGTGCCACAAGGGAAGTGGCAAAAGCTTTATTAGCAATCAATCAACAGATATTTAATAAGTACCTAATCTGTGCTAGGCACTACAGTAAGCACTGGGATTGTAAAGAAAGGCAGAGTCCCTGCCCTCAAGAAGCTTGTATTCTCATGGGGGAGACATGTACACAAAGAGCTGTTTATCCTACATACAGAGAAGATGAAAGGTATCCCAAAGTGGAAGGCACTAGTAAATGGAGGCACTTAAACTGGGTCTTGATGGAAACCAGAGATTCTAAGAGGCAGAGGTAAAGAAAGAGAACATTACTGGCATAGGAGAAAAGCTGTGCAAAGGCATTAAAATAATTAATATTAATAATAATAGCACTAAGATTTGATAAGTGTTTTACAAATATCTCACTTTATTTTTACAACCCTGGGAGGTAAGTGCTATTGTTATCCCCATTTTACAGATAAGGAAACTGAGGCAGAGAGTGGTTAACAGGGGTTAAGTGACTTACCCAGGGCCACATAGCTAGTTAAGTATCTGAGACAAAATTTAAATTCATGTTTCCATGATTCTAGATCCAGTGGTTTTTCCACCACTCCTTCTAGTTCCTTGAAGATGAGAGAGCAATGTGAAGAACAGCAAGTGGTCAATATTGCTGGACCTGAGAGTACATGGAGGATGGTGTATTTTAAGACAACTGTGAAGATAGGAAGGTGCAGATTGTGAAAAGTTTTCAGTGACAAATAATGGAGTTTACATTTGATTCTAGAAACAATAGTGAGCCATGAGTAGCAAACAAGTTCCAGACTGGCAAGAGTGAGAGACTCATTCATCAAGCGAAACAATGAGTTCAGTAACAACCATACACGTCCAAAAAGGACTTCAATATTGTTGCTGAAGTTGTTATTCAAACCTTCCGGTCATATTCAACTCTTCATGATCCCATTTAGGGTTTTCTTGGCAGAGATATTGGAGCGGTTTGCCATTTCCTTATCCAGATCATTTTTATAGATGAGAAAACTGAGCCAAGCAGGGTTAAGTGACTTGCCTAAGATCACCCAGCTAGTAAGTATCTCAGGCAAGATTTGAACTCAAAAAGATGAGTCTTCCTGACTCCACTCCTGACTCTCTGGCCCTCTATCTACTATGCCACCTAGCTGGAGGATAAATACAAAAGTACGTGATCTCAGGCAGAGATTAATGATTGTTAGAAACAGAGGCCATTTAATTTACTCAATGTGATGTTACATAGAGTATACCTCCTATCTTCATTTAGCCACAAATTTGACAAGCATGGCATCTATGCCTTCATCACAGTAACTAATAAAAAGGATTGAAGGGAACATTTTCAAGGACAGATCCTTGCTATACTCCGAGAGACTCCTATACTGACCTTGATCAGTTAATTATTATTTGTTGTGTTCAGTTGTTCAACCAGTTTCAGATCCATCTAAGTGTACTGTAAACCAGCACATAATTCTTCTGTTTGTCCACAAATATATGTTTAGAGGCTTTGCCAAATGTCTACAAGAAATCCAAATATACTTTGCCTCTGACATTTATTCCTCTGTTATGCATTTCATATAACCTTATTGGTAATAAAAGACTAGGGACAGATGGCCATTAAGATTATTTATAATTCTAATATTCTATGAGAAGAAATTCAGAATCTCTGGAGGTATATGTCAGGTGCAAAATATTTCCCATAAAGAATTGGAAGGGGCAAAGGGCAGATTTGTCAGCTAACCACTACCTTGATGAGATTGTGCCCAGTCCTCTTCAAATGTGATCCTTGATTTAGGGCCCTTTTTGAAGTCACAACTCCTATCCTACCTAAAAGAACTATCACTTGCCTGAGATTTGGGATATTGCAGGACCTGGGTACTGCTTAGGGACATCTGGAAACATTGAACTACTATCTCCATGGATCTTTAAATAAAACCTATGCAAGTAAAGTTAATTATACATCTACTAGATGTTTTTTCATCAGAGTATCCTCTAAACCAGTAGTAGTTCATATTGAAATGAAAGAGAGACCAAGAAGGGCTTCCCATAACGAGTGACACCTGATACAAGCCCTAAAAGAAGATAAAGATTCTAAGCAGAGATGAGAAAACATGATGGACATCCTTTACAAAGGCCACAAATGATGGAAGGGTAAAAGGTTTGGGGAATAACAAGGTGGCCTAATTTAACTGGTAATCAAAGCAAATTAAAGGAAGTGCTATGAAAAGATTCAGGAAAAGTAGGGTAGATCCCTACTAAGAGAGCCTTTAAAGGTAAGAATTTATTTTACATGAGTATGAATATTAATTATAATGGCTTTGCTTTTCTTTTAAATTGAGAGATAGGGGGCAGCTAGGTGGCACAGTGAATAGAGCACCAGCCCTAGAGTCAGGAGGACCTGAGTTCAAATCCGACCTCAGATATTTGACACTTACTAGCAGTGTGACCTTGGACAAGTCACTTAACCCCAATTGCCCTGTTCTCCCTGCTCCAAAAATAAATAAATAAATAAATTGAGAGAAAGGATGGAAAGAAAAGAAATGCTAGTTAATTTTTAAAAATGATTTAATGACAAATACTTTTATTTAAAAAGAAACAATAGGTAGCCACCAAAGCTTTTTGAGCAAAAGGGAGATATCATTAGCCCTATACTTTAGGCAGATATCTTTGGCAGCTGTATGGAGGATAGATTGGTACAAGAGGGGGGAAACTTTCCCTCTTATAAAGTAGACTTGAAAAGGTTTCTCTACCAAGAGCATTCCTCATGTCTCATAGCTAAGTTCCAAAATTAAAATTATGTTTAGTATCCAGCCCTTAGATAATTTGTAAAACTAAACTAGGCTCTACCAAATGGGCCATCTTTGTTCTCACCCACCAGAAGGCACACATTATGGATTCCCAATAACTGTTACAAAACTAATTTGAAAATCTAGCTTGCTTTGTTTTCTTTATTTCCATTTTAACTGTTTTATTCTCAGATACATGGACATCTGAAATAGCACTTACCAGGGGAACACATTATTTTTGTATACTTATCCATCCCTCCAAGTTACCTCTGGTCATCCTGTCAACCCATACCCTGGAAAAAATCTGTCAGGTGATTGATAAGCTTTTTGTTTAGAATTTTCTTGTCAAACAGAGAAGTCACTTGATAATCAATAGCCATTCTTCTAAATGATTCCATGTCATCCCGAGAATAACAAAAGTCACCTTGGAACTAAAAAAAAAAATATGCCACTGCTTCTTTGTAAGAGAGGCCACTTGAAAGACATTTTGTTTGGGAAAGAGGCTCCTGAAAACTTTTAGCTTAATGAAGAGAAGGTTGAGATTTGTTTTGTGGAAGTTAAGAAGCATGGTATAGGGAGAGAAGGTTGGCTTTGAACTCAGGAAGGCCTGAGTTCAAGTCTTCTCTGATAAGGCAAGACACTTAACTTTTCTGTGTCCCAAACAAATTTCTAAGACTATAAATGGAAGAACATTTGTTGATTTTTTTTTTATTCATTGGGAGTTCCCTACATGGAGAAATCATAACTTAAGCCCCCTCCTGCATTCTTTCCTTCCTCCTGCCCCACATCCTCCCACACAAACTTCCAAATCTTGTCTGGTTAAATCATATATATATGATTATTGGACCTGGGGTATCATTAGTATAGAGAACTCCAAGTAAGGAAATTCCCTGTCATGGAGACTGGCATTTTTTCCCTGTACTTTCTGACCTTTAAAACATTATCTAGGGCATTAGGTATTTAAGTGACTTGCCCAAAGTCATTTAGACTGAATGTACAATAGGCCCTGCTTGAAAGCGGGTATCCTAACTCCAATGTGGCATTTCTGTCAGTTGGAGTGATAAGGTCAGAATCCAGATTTCAAAGCTTTGAGGAGTCACTCCCTTCACTATGCAGCTCTCTTTCTCTGTCTTTGCCTCTTTTTGTCTCTGTTTCTCTCTGTGTATATGTGTGCATGTATATAGTTCACACATAGGCATATATGTATACATACATATATACATGTATACATAAGAAAGAAATGATTATTTCATATTAATTACCAATTATTAATTGAGATTAAGATTTTTATTTCTATTTCCTCATTTAGAAATAAACCCTGGTAGTTTAATACACACAGTCACTGAAAGATGTTACTGACCTAGCTCAAACCTTGCCCCAAAATTTCCCTCACCTAGACCATCTTATCTAGATGGAATTGTTAGCCCACTCAACTAGAAAAATCTTACAAAGAGAATCTATGTGAATTCCAGCCCACTATGTTTGTAAAGTGCTTTGGAAGCTTGAAGATGTTCTAGAAATGCTTATTATCAGCATTATCATCAACTTCATTAATTATCCCCATTTTAAACACTATGCTAAGCCCTGGAGATACAAAGAAAGGTAAAGGCGAAGTTCCTGCTCTCAAAGAGCCCACATTCCAATGGGGGAGAAAATAAATACTTAGCTAAATGGAAGGTATCTGAAGAGCACGAGGGCTATCTGACAAAGGGAGGTGAACCTTCAGTAGAAAGAGGGAGTTGAGCCAAATCTTGAACGAAGGCTAGGAAACTAAGAAGCAGAGATGAGGAAGATAGAGCATTCCAAGTATGGGGACAGCCAGTGCAAAGGCACAAAAGGAGGAGATGTTGTGTGTGAGGAATATCAAGTGGGCAGCAGAGCTGGATCATAGGATTCATGAAGGGAGATAAAGTGTAAAAAGACCAGAGGATAAGAAGAGTCATGTTGTGAAAGACTTTCAAAGCCAAATAAGGGATTTTCATTTGATTGTAAATATAACAGGGAACCACAGGAGTTTAGTGCAGGAGTCCGGGATGGAGAATGGTGACATGGTCAGACCTACAGTTGATAAAAATCACTTGGTAGTTTGGTAGAGAATAAATTCGAATGGGAAGAAGCTAGAGTTAAGGGATACTGATTAGAAGGCTACTATTATAGTGATGAAGGCTTGAACTAGTATGATATGAGTGGAAAGAAGGAGGACAATATAAGAGGTATTTTTAAAATGAGAGGGAAGCAGTATTTAGTCATTGATATTGGACAAGTTGGCTGAGTGAGAGTGAGAAGCTGAGGATCACACTGAGATTGTGAATCTGGGTGTCTCAGTGCTCCCTTCAAAGGTAACAGGGGTGTTAAGAATATCAGGCTTTTTGGTAAAAAAAAAAAAAAGGTACCTATATTAGAAATGTTGGGATGGGGTGACATATAGAATATGGGGGGGAGGGGGGTGATTCTTTAAGCCCAGCTCAAAGAAGCCAGATGTTACAAGAGATTCTTCCTAGTAGATTTCAATAAAGTATTCAGTTTGATTTTAGATGTGCTAGAATCTAGGGCTCTCCAGTGCTAAAAACAAACAAAGAAAAAAAATAAAGAAACAATACCACTGAGAATGCTGAAATTCAGAAGTGTGTTATTAACTTGGCAGTGAGTGAAAGCTGAAAGCACTAAACATCAATGATTACTATTGTTGTTTTCCTCCCTATGGCCACTCATTGCTAACCACAAAATAAAATTAAGTTGCTTGCAAGGAGTAAGTGTTATGCTTGGCCCCAGCAAGCACAACCAAGAAAAACTAGTGGAACATAAAAGGGGAAAAACCAAATTCCAAACAGATAATCTTAAGGTGAAATGGGTTGCTCAGGGAGATAGTGCTTTTCCCTCAATGAAAATCAAGCAAATATTGCAAGATCATTTGTTGGGCATGTTGCAGTGTCTTCCTCTGTACACATATGTGTTAGTTGAATTAAATGGTTTTTAAATCCCCTTTCAACACTGAGCTTTTGAGTCTTTATTTCAAGAATCCAATAAGTTATCTTTCATATCACTTCCCTACATCAAAACATTTTGTAAAAAAACCATGTTGTCTCCCTTTATAGAGAAAGAAATGGCAAACCACTCTAGAATCTTTGCCAAAAGAACCCCAAATGGGGTCATGAACTGACTGGACCAGCAGACATGACTGGAATGACTGAGCAATGACAAATCTCATTGTGAGAGCATCAGTGAAATACCAAGCGGAACATAAAAGTTTGAATCATGAATCAAAAATATACTAATCACAGTTATGCAGGTTTGCAACTCCTCAGCCCTACAGTCCCATAAGCATATGAACAGTGTTTTAGGAGTACAGTAGAATGCATACCATGACTGAAAGCTCAGATCTCTGGGTCTCTGCCCTTATATAGATTTACAAGTACTATTTGGGAAAGGGACCATCAATCAATGGGTTGTCTTGATGATAAACTGTAACAACAATGTAATATTCACAATGCCCATGGTAGCTATGAATATGCTAGTATAGTTGTGAATCACAAAATGTAGCAGGCTCTCCACATGGAGGACAGAACCAAAGCCTTTATTTAAATACCAGAAAACTGAGTCCCAAAATCAGGTCAAAGTCATTACAGTAACCATGAAGTTGGTACACATAGTTAATTCAGGGAACACCCACATTCTCAAGCCTTCAAAACAAAACAGGATCCCTCATGTAAAGATCCTCCTCTCCTCACTCATGAAAGCTTCTCAGTCTCCATGCTGCTTGCTCCCAGTAGTTCCAACTCCCAGCAATTTTCATTCCCAGCAGTTCCCAGCAGAAGTTCTGGCTGCTCTCAGAAGTTCTCAGCAGAAAAATCTCAGCAGAAGTTCTGGTTGGCTCTTAGAAGAAGTTCTGCCACCACTAGTTGTGTTCTCCAAATCTCTTTCCTCTCCAGCCTGGGCCTCTCCTTATATATGGTATTAGCTCCTCCCTGCCCTACCCCTTTCTGTCACATCAGCAAGTTCATCCCACTGTGGGATTCACAAGTTCTGGGTCTTAATACTTGACACAATTATGAACTTGAAACTATATGCTAAGTACCTGTTAGCTTGCCAATACAAGGGGCATGGATTATCTTCAAATCCCATTACCATTACACAAACCTTTCCCTTTATTCACCGCAAGTACATTGTAATTAGGAAAGTGTGCTAACCTTGCATACCTGGCTAAGATAGCTTGCTAAAGTCATTATAATCAATAGATTATTGCATATTCCTGCCTAAATATAGCTGAACAAGCCAATTATTGAGTACATAGCAACTTCCCATTATGTAGGTGGGTTGATCAGTGGTCAAATACGGAGTCACTTCTGTCAGGTCAGGGCCTAGCTAGTACAGCAATAAGTCAGTCCTCACACTTCCCTAAAACATAATAATATTCCCTGACAAGGGCTTGGGAAATCTTAAAAGCAAGGTTATATTGTGTATAGAGAATGCTTTCTCAAAACAGTCTGTAATATTGATTAAAGACTCAGCAGAATTCACTGAGCTTATACCTGTCTTTTATGCCTGTAAATATGCTGTTGCAAAATGATACATATGATGATATAATGTAGTTCCATGCAACATGATATGCTATGATAAGATGTAATACAATTCAAAGTAATGTGATATGATATAGTAAAATATAACATAATACAATGTAAAATATGATATAATAGTATAACATAGCATACAACATGTTAGGTTAAAATGTATATAAATAGTTATATAGAAGCTGCATACAGAGTAGATGGAAGGTAGCTTTTGAGGTTTAGAGTGGATAGGTGGGGCAATGGATAGAGTGCCCAGCCTGAAGTCAGAAAGACTCAACTTCCCAAGTTCAAAATCGATCTCAGACAGTTACTAGATGTGTGACCCTGGGCAAGTCACTTAATCCTATTTGTCTTAGTTCGTCATCTGTAAAATGATCTAGAGAAGGAAATAGCAAACCACTCCAGAATCTTTGCCAATTTGTGACCCAAATGGTGTTGAACATGACTAAAAATGACCAAACAACAACAAAGCTTTGAGGGGAAGACATCTGGTGCTTGGGATTTGGAAAGGTGAGGGACTGTAGAAGATGAGATTTGAGTTGCGACTTGAAGCAAGTCAAGAATTCTAAGAAGCAGAGATGAGGAGGGAGAAAATTCCAGGCCCAGGGAAAGGTGACTGCAAAGGCAGAGAGAAAGAAGAGGAGGTATATCCCCTGTGAGGAACAGCAAGTTAGCCTGTGAGGCTGGATTGTAGAATACACAGGACTGATATGTTAGAGGACTAGGAAGATGGATGTGGCCTGCTTATGAAGGGCTATAATTGCCAAAGATAGGAGTTTATATTTGATGCTAGAAGTGATGAGTTCTTGAAGTTTAGTAAATCAAGCCCTAAAAGCTGGAAGTGGAAAGGCCAGGTTCTTCATTCCACTTTAAGACTGATACATTATCAACATCCATGACAGGAGCTCTAGACATAACATTTTCTTTAAGGAACCTGGAGAGACTTCTTTAAAATCAAATGTACTGGCAAACAATGATACCTGCTCTATTTTAATGATATATCCTGAGGGATGTTGAATGTTTGTAAACTATCATGATGGTAATCCAGTTCTGTTCAACAACCATTTATTAAACTCCTGTTATGTGCAAGTCACTGTGGCAGGCTCTCAGGTAACAAAGATTTTTAAAAATGGAAAATCCTCCCCCTAAAAGAGCTTATGTTTTATTGAACATATTAAGAGGATTTAAAAATATCTGTGAAAGTTTACATTGCATAAGTACTTTCAAAAATATAAGCTAGGCTTCTCTCAATGCAACTTACTAGGCTTTGTTGCACTCTATCTCTGAATTTATTTTTTCTCCTAATTTGATCTTAGAAAAGACTAGAAGTCAAATAAAGGCCCATTTGATGTAAATAAAACCTCTGTAGCCTCTCTGAGGAGCCATCTTGTTAAGCAACAAATATCTCAAATAAAGCCTTTCAGGACTAGAGACATAGGAATGCCTAGATTGGTTGATACTTAAGAAGGAAACCAAAAAATGAATATATCCAACTCAGGGATTCTTATAGATCTTATTCATTAAGGTTCTAATTTTGTATTCTCCAAAATAAGGACCCAAGAGAGAACTGAGTGTGCAAAAGGACACAGACTAGATATTAAATTACTGGTTTTCCCCTTTGTCTTTAAGTATAGCCCAGCTAAAGTACTAGCACAAATTCAGTTGCTATCAACATAGTCACTTATCATTTATTAAGTGCCTACAATGTGCCAAGCTTTTTCTTTTTTCTCTCTTTCTCTCTCTCCCTCTTTCCTTCCTTCTTTCCTTCCTTTCTTCCTTCCCTCCTTCCTTCCTTTCTTCCTTCCTTCCTTCCCTCTTTCCTTCCTTCATTCTTTCCTTCCTTCCTTCCCTCCTTCAGTCCTTTCTTCCTTCCTTCTTTCCTTCCTTCCTTCCTTTCTTCTTTCTTTCCTTCTTCCTTCCTTTCTTTTTCATTCTTTCTGCCCATTCTTCCTTCTTTCTACCATACCTAGCATTTCATTGATATAAGGAACTTCTAGTAAGGAAATTCTCTCTACCAATGAAGATTGTCACCTCCTCTTATAGGCTTAGAGAGTTAGATTTGACTGGAGTGATAATTCTGATAGTCTTAAAATGACTAAAAAGGCTCCTGGAGAAAACAAACTTACTCAATACTGAAGGGATTTGGATATTTTAAAATGTTATTAAAATGTAAAATACTATTAAAAATAATGAATCATCACTAGGGAAAAAGACATACTTGACTTTTCTTTTCTCAGGAAGGAATTCCTATCACTCACTTCTTCAGCCTGTTCTGTTCCACAAGTCAATTTCCTCAAGTAGTCTCTTTTAAGTAACAGCAGCAATTTCAGATGTTGTGTTCTGAATTAGGCTTGTGATGTTTGGCAATATGACAGAAGCAGTTGATATTTGAGAAGAACAGTGTACTTTTTTTCGGAGTACAGAAAAGATTTAAGTTTGAGCACAAAAGATTCTATGAGGCCAAACTTCCTAAAATTCAAGGAAATATCTGAGGAAAATTTTCTTGTTCCTACATCTTTGATATCCTCACAATGACAAGGTAAATTCCAACTGTGTACAAATAGTTGTAAATATCATTTCACAGTAGTCAGGGAATTCCATACTCATAGCACCAATATGCAATGTTTTGCTACTACCCTTTGAAAAAAGACTATAATGAAACCAACAGAAGAAAGAAGCCATGTGAATTATGCTTTATGCCAAAAGCATAGTCCCAGATTTATAGTTATTGCACCACCTGTGATGTCGAATTCAAGAAAGGGTGCAGAAAAATGGCCCTTATAGGTTTCTCATGTAATAACTAAACAACAGAATGTACTGAGGGAAAAAAAGTAACAAAAACACATAAATTGAAATGACTCTTAAATCTCTTCTTGAGATTAGAAATATGTAACAAAACCACTTTAGGGAAATAAATTCCCTCAGATAAGAAAACAAAATCCTCAAATTCCATTTCTCGCCAGAAGCTTTTCTAGATTTGGCCATTTGGGTGAAGGCTTTTGCTTCCCTAAAACTTCTGTGGCTGACAATTGGCTTTTCCCTTCTGTTCACAATTAAACTCAGCTCAGCAAACAAAAAAAACTGTAACATAAAATGTAGGAAAACAGTAGGAAAGCAATCTCCACAGAATTAACCTAACAGTAAAAGAAGGTGAGAGGAGAGTTGAGATTGATTCTGAATATTTATTACCATTATGTGTATGGTGAGGAACAAAAAGACCATTTGGTAAGTGTGGATATTACCCTTTTGAGCAAGTTGAAGTAGTTTTGCATGTATATTTAGGGATGGGGCATGTCTTTACCCCTTATACTTGGCAGAAAGACTGCTGACTACACCACTGTGAGGGAAGCAAAATGGTTTTTGAAAATGGGATTGAAAAAAAAAAGAAAATGGTATTGGATATCTGGATCACAGACTAAAATATAAAAATGATGGTCTAGGATAGGATGAAATTAACAAAAATTTCTAGGCATGTGTTTTACTACTGCCTTGAAACTATAATAATTTAAAAAAACTCTCCAAATGAAGAGGGAGATTTAAAAAACCTGTCTATATATCCAGCAAGTTACATACTATAGGGTAGATCAACATATAAGGAGAAAAATAGTAGTTGAGATATCAAGAAAAGCACAGGACACTGATGAACAGGAAAACATGTGGCATGTGTTGACCTTTAAAAAGTTTAATTAAAGGAGACAAACAAATAGGGATATACAGTTATCTCATTTTATCCCCTTAAGCTAGATAAACTTGTACAAGTTGTGCAGGAGCTGAGTCCTGACTGATGAACAAAAAGATGAGAGAGTTTAAGTACATTTTAGGACCATCCCAATCCAGGGTGGCTGTGTCACACAAATTTATGATCCCCATAAATGTTTAATCATTGTATGAGAAAGGAATTTTCTTAATTGAATAGATAAATACAACAAAACAAAAGAGTTGACAAAGTGTCAATTGAAATTATGATTCAGAATATCTGTGTTTTCTTTACCATTAACATTCTATAACATGATATATGTTCAGAAAATACTAAGATAAGAAAAAGTTCCATTACTCAAATTAATGCCTCGAGTTGAGGGTCTCGTCCTTAAGGGCCATTGTAAGCCTCATCTGGTTTGTTGACATAAGAAGAGATGTTCTCCAAGCTCACTCAGAGAGCAAGACAAGGCTGGGTGTGGAATATATAATCTCTGGATGCCTGTTTCAGATCCTACTACCGGCCTTATCTGGTCTCTGTGTTTGCTGACACAGAAAAAGAGCCTTTTTAAAATGAGGCAAAGCAGTCTGTTTGATTAATTCATACTTTGGCAAAAATATGATATTTAATGATTATCACATGAAAGGAGGCACATTTGACCCTGTGGAAGTATAAAAGTGGGTTTGTATTAAGTATTTAATCAAATCGCCCCTCTTCATTTAAAGTGGCTAGGTGGCACAGTGAATAGAGCACCAGCCCTGAAGTCAGGAGGACCTGAGTTCCAATCCAGCCTTGGACACTTGACACATTTACTAGCTGTGTGACTTTGGGCAAGTCACTTAACCCCAATTGCCCTCCAAAAAGCAAAAATAAATAAATAAATAAATAAAGTAAGTTAATTAAACTAAATGTGAACATTTGAAAATCCAAAAACAAAACCCTTACATGAACTGAGAAGATGTTGACAACAAGTGAGGGCAGTTTGGTTAAAGAAACTTGGTCAGACTCTGTGGGTCATCTATAGAATAAAAGACCAGCTTAGAAAATGAGCTATTCAAGAACCTGGTAGAGGAAGGATTGAATCTAGCACATACCAGGAGAGAAAGTTCCAGAAAGATTCCTGAGAAGGCCTGTCTTAGGGAAAGAGGTAGAGATTGGCTTGACTTCAATCTTGGTCTATATCTCCTCCCTCTCACCCCACTTCCTTTTCCAGAGATAGACCATGAAACCCTTTCAGGGACTGGAATATTTGAGTTCTTATATCTCCATTGACATTCTCACATCATCCCCAGGACAGCAGCAGATGGCAGCAGTTTCTACACTAAGGGCTGAGAAAAAGACTCAATGTGATACAGTACATTCATGTCTCTTCAAGGATCTCAACAAAGAATATATACAATGCCTAAGGAGAGTATCTTTGGCATCCTGTGAGGGAGAGAAAAAGACTTCCCAGAGTTATGAGTTACCCTTTTGCCACACGTACTCTCATGAACCTACTTTTCCCTGGGCTATGTATATACTTACGGAGGGACTGTTTTGTACCAATCATTTCTGTCATACCACCTTGATACAATACAAAATGGTAACTTTTCCCCCGGGTTACTATTATTTCAACATTAATAATCTGTTCCTCCCTCTTCATGAGACTCATATCTGAAAAGAATTTCCCCTTGTTGGTCCCAGTACTTTTTGAAGGCTGAAGTTATCATGGAAGGCAATTATCATTTAAATCTTTCTAAAAGCTGATTAAGATTGGCTAACTAATTGATATCAACTGACAATGATGGCATAAAGCATACTGGTGGGGGCTTATGATCTAAATCTTACCTTAAAGGTACTCTTGAACTGATCACTAAGACCCTGAGGAAATGTAGCTGTCATTTCCCTGGGACCCAATTCATCAGCAAGAGTGGGAGTTGGGATAATTTTTTCAGAACTAAGTCACTAAGAGTAGATGGGATAAGAACTTTGATCAGAATATGGCTCTATATGGGTATCACATATTCAAATGAGTAAATAAATAATGTAATAAATAATAAATATATATTATATATGAATAATATAATACATAATATAAAAATAAAGATAAATAAAGATGAATAAAAGGTACAAAGCTGGGGGAGATTCACGTAAGGAAATATGGGAAAAAGAGTTAGAAAGCAGGAATGAAAACCCATCCTTTCAATGAAAATCAGCAGAGAGAGAAATAGAAACAACTTTCTCAGCTGGGTGTGCTGTTCTGGTTGTTTGTCCTTCCTTCTCAAAGATGGCCACAACATCAGGGAGGTGAAAGCGCGACTTGTGAGTGAATCGGATTTAAGGGAAGAGGGCAGGGCAAGGTCACCAGCTTCAACTTCTTCTCCAGAGCCATCATGGTCCAGGGGCAAGATATAGATCAAGGAGACTGGAGATGGCTCAGAATGTAGTGGGGAACCATGGCCTTTTGAAGTGAAGGTCTTGCCCAGGTGTCAGTCTGACTAAGGCAGTGCTCATTCAGTGATTAAGGCGAGGTAAACAATGAGACAAAGAGTGGCCTCTTTGACCTAGCAAAAAAAAACAAAACAAAAAAACAAGCTGGGAAAGGAAGGCTCTCATGGATTCTGGCCAAAACAAACAACTGCTATTTACATTCACTCTGATCAATCAGGGCCCAAAAATCTGACCAAGTGAGATGTGGACTGGGACCTACTGTTGATCAATCAATGGGAGCCAGAATGATATGGATTTAAAGTATAGTCTTTAAGAAAGAGATCTAGCCCACAAACCACAAGATATCTTGGGAGTTTTCAGTGATCAAAACTTACATTTCTTTGGGCAAAGAATCCACAGGTAAGGCTATGATACCCTATGTGAGCAAAGGGAGAGGAAAGCAAAAAGGAAAGGGAAAGGGAAAGGGGAAAAGAAAGGGAAAGGAAGGGAAGGGAAAGGGAACGAGGAGGAGAGGGAAGGGAGGGATAGGAGGTAGGGGAGGGGAGGGAAGGGAAAATTTGAGGAATCAAAAAGGAAAATTCCTTTTGTGGATCTGGATCTCAAAAATGGAGAAAGTAGTTGCTGGAGTAGAAGTAGTGGAAAGTTTAGGGAAGAGTAACTACTTTGTTCTAGAATTTTTTTAAGGAAGGAGAAGAAAAATGAGAATAGTATGATAGAAAGACTAGATTTTTGGAGAACAAATTTCTAAGGGTTCAGAGGAAAGATCTGTAGGATCCCACAGATCCAATCACTTATCGAGGTTAGCACCCCAGAATCATCCTTTTCTCTTCCTTCTTCTTCATCCCCCTTATTCAATCAGTATCCAAATCTTGTTGATGCTGTCTGCATAGCATCCATTACATTCATCTCCTTTTCTTGACTCTTATAATTTCTACCTAGTTCAGACCCTTTTCACTTTCCATTTTCCAATAACCTCTAGAATGTTCTCCATGCTTTTAGTCTCATCCCTATCTAATCCATCCTCCATAAAGATACAAAATTGATATTTCTAAAAACAAAGACCCAGCTGTGCAGCTCCTTGTCTCAAAAACCTTGAATGTCACCTTATTGTCTTGAGGATAAAATGCAAATCTTCACCGTGTTAGGTAAAGTACTCATAATCTGGTCCCAGTCTCCTTTCCAGAGTTTTTTCCTATTACTTATCTTTATGCACTTCCCATTCCAGTAAAACTGCCTCTCCATTTACTCCATGTATATGACAATTAATCCCCTTTCTCTCTGTCTTTATATGAGTTGTTTCCCGTATTTGAAATGCTTTCTCATACCTCTGTTTTATAAAATCCTAAGATTCCCTCAAAGCACAATTCAGGAGCCACATTCTCCAGGAGGCTTCTCCTGATTCCCTCCCATTATTTTTTAGCAGTCTCTACTTCTTGAAATTTGTTTGTGATTATTGGTATGTAATTTACTTATTTGTGCATGTTCAAATGAGACAATATATGCAAGGTACTTTGCAAATCTTAAAACAACATATACATTTTAGCCATCCTTATTATTCTCTCTAATGATAATAGGTCGAATGCCCCTAGTAGAATATAAACTCCCTCAAGTCAGAGACTATTTAATTATTGTCTCTATCTCCAGTGCTTTGCACAGAAACTTCCCCATAGAAGTAATCTGAACTTATTTGATTTGATTTGAATTAAATCAAATTAAATTGAAGAGATGGTTAGGGAACATCTGAAAAGGGAAACTGATCACAAAGAGTCAGCATGTCTTCATCAAAAACAGATTAAGCCAGATAAAGTGTATTTCCTTTTCTGGGTTACTAACCTAGTAAATTGAGGAATACTATAAGTAGAGTTCACTGACATTTTAGACAAAATTCTTATGGAGTGTCTCATGCTATTTTTTGTGGGAAAGATCAGCTGAAAACTATCAAAGACAGAACCATCTGGATCTGGACCTGCATGCATGACTAGACTCAATAATTTTGTCAGTTTAGAAGGAACTCTCCAGTGGTGTACTCCAGGGACTTGTGCTTGGTCCTAAGATGCCTAACCTTTTTTTTTTCCCCAGTAACTTAGATAAAGGAATAGATCTTAGTCTTATTACTTTCATATGCAACAGAAAAGCTGAAAGAAAAGTGAGCACATTGGAGGGCAGAGGAGAATCCAAAAAGAGTTTAAGAAACTAGAACATTGAGTCAAGTATTAAATAATGTATAACATGGATAAATGTAAAGTCATACACTTTGGTTCAAAAACATACTTAACAAATGCAAGACAAGGAGACATGATTAAACAACAGTATGTCTGAAAAATATATAGAGTTGGGTTTTTTATTTAAGCATACTTACATGTTCAGCATGAATCAGTTGTATAATACGATAACTATAAAACCAATTATCATTTTGGACTGCATTGAATAGCATAGTTCCCAAGAATAAGGAGGT
>CM053580.1:47732880-47770413 GCA_028627135.1 Pseudochirops cupreus
CTTGATGAGGACACTGGCAATGGCTTTGTTGAGCCTTGTGTCCCCAGGAACTGAGATTGCTGAGGGCTTGCCTGGAGTGAAGATGAAAGAAGGCCCTTTCCTTGGATATTCAATGCTGAGCTTAACCTTGTAACTTAAGGGTGGATGGTCCTTTGTGCTTTCCTTCCCCTTTTGAGATTCAGGGGTGAGAAGCCTTTGAGTGATTCACCAAATGAATGTACTTTGTTTATGGATGGAGACTAATCTCCATTTGAGAAGAGACTTTTGACTGACTAAATGAATGTACTGCCTAGGGGTGGAGTAGTACCTGGATTGAATTGAGAATTTGCTAAAGGAACAAGTTACACTGTATTTTGACTTTTTCTATTCTGTGAATGTTTGTTGAATAAATGGGGTTTACTATGGTGGTAATCTGAACCTTGGAAGTTGCCTTTGCTTGGCATTACATATGTAGAGAGATAATGGGTTCCCTTCATTATCTCTTTAAGTGAAGGCTCAATTGTCATTTCTTGAGTGTATTTTATGGGGAGGTTTATATTTTGGGATATGAGTTAAATGGAGCACTACTAAGATTAAACCCTGAAATTCAGTGATTTGGACTGGGATACTGAGTTCACAAAGAGAGATGTGACATATAATCCCTATTCTCAAGGAGTTTTCAATCTAATAACTCCATTTGGTCTTTCTACATGGAAAACTATGTTTCAAGAGAATTTATAAAAGGATAGTTAGATACTGGGAAAGCACCAGTCCAACTTAGTTGTGAAAGAGAAACATACTCTGTTAAATCATTTCAGAAAAGGATCATTACGGTGCTAAATTATAATTATGATAAGAAGTCACTGTCAGATTGAAATCACACAAGAGACTGTTGTTTACTACATTGCTATATCTTTACACGCAATACTTCATTGTACTCAGTGGTTTAAATATGCATAACCAGGGGTTGCACTATTCTTACTAAGTTGGCATAGAAAATTCCTCATCTAGTCACTTGGGGAAATTATTAGTAGAAAATGTGACTGCCTCTATTTTTTTAAAGCTAGCATCTATATAGCATTTCAAAGGTTTCTAAGTGCTTCACAAATATATCATTTGATCTTCACAACAACTCTGGGAATCAGATATTATAATTATCCCAATTCTACAGATGAGGAAACTGAGGCAAGCAGAGGTTAAGTGACTTATCCAGAGTCACTCCACTATCAAGTGTCTGAAGCCAGGTATTGCACTTTATTCACTATGTTACCTAGTTGTCTCCAAAAATCAACTCAAAATTATCACCTTCATGTTCTGTCCCCATGTAGTGCCTCCATAACTTGTGTGTGTGTGTGTTTACTGATGCACGCACACACACATACAGACCATACAAAGATGTATAAAATATTCAGGTTACTGCTATATAGTCCATCTGTAGAATTGTCCTAATAATCTATAGGCACAAAGATTTTCTGCAAAAGAATCCCAACTGAACAGTATTACCTATTTGTTAAGGAAATTCATAGCTCAACTTTAATCAAAAGTCATCCCAAGCGGCAATGAGACAACTGAAACTGCATCCTAAGGCAGCAGTCCACCAGCTTACCATTCAGTCCAGTGCCATTGTAAATCAGCTGGTCAACAAGCATTTATGAGAAAGATTTTAGTTACACTCAATGAAAAACTTTCTAACAAAAGCTGTTCTTAAATATGTCCTGTGATACTTGAAGGTTTCCAGAGAGCTTTAACATGGATAATCTCACAGAATATATTGCCTTGGCAGTTGATCTTCAAGGAAATATTAAAGGACCACTTATAGGATTTGTTGTGGAAGGGATTTCTGTTCATGGGAATGTTGTGGTTTGGGGTACTGGGAACTCCAAATGTAAGGGTACAGAGGGAGTCTGCATTGAGAGAATTTGACCACTCAAGTCTTCCAGTCAAAGTATCAAGTTTATTGTGATACCAGTAGAAGCAGTTGAGATTCTACTGCAACTTAAGGTGGTAAAATTGGTACTTTTATACAGAAATACTGTGGGAAGATCTAGATGGGATTAAGGAAAAACAAGTAGCCTGGGGTGGGCCAGGTGCAGGGAGTGAAAGGAGTTAAGTGGTCTGGGCACAAGAAAGAAGAGTTAAAAGGATTATTGAATATCTAGGTAGAAATGTGTGGGAAAATTCAGGCAAAGACATGGTCTTTTCCTTTTAGGTGCCAGGTCCCATCCCCCATCAGGAATATAGGACTAAATGGTCACTAGGGAACCATTTTATCTCTGAATTTCAGTGATTTTGTGCTGCTGACATTGTGTGGTATTGGCGAGTCACAACCTCTTTAGGCCTGGGAAACAATTATTAACTTACTGACTTATGTTATGAGATAATAGAGAAAATGTGTTCTTTGGGGTGTGTAGTGTGTGTGTGAATATTCATTTATCCCTTGTCTTCTAGAATAAATATTCCATACTTTGATGTCAAATTAAGTCAGAATCAGAGGAATAAGGCTTTGGGCTGGTGTTACCCTTATCATCTTTACAATAAGTTGTTTTGGGGTTTTGTTTGTTTGTTTGTTTGCTTGTTTTTTTGCAGATTTTAGAGTTGTCCACAGTATTTTGTATCTCTACATGAGAGAATTTGTGATCAACACAAAAGTCCCTGTGAATATGTGTGCTTATTCTTTGGTATGTCTCTGGGCAAGTTTGAACTCTTCAGTTGTAAAGGGAATGTAGAGAATTAGAGTATTCAATTTTATACTTTATAGAACTTTAAAAAATTTTTGAAATGTGAAAATGTGTAAAGACAATTTACATTTCTGTAGACTTTCATGGGAGCAGCTAGGTAATGTGATGATTAAAAAGATTTGAGAGATATAGTTTCCGGGTAATTTAATCATTTTATTAATAAGGCTAATATAAGATATTTTCTAAAAAGGTGGTCTTTGGCATCCCTCTTAGACCAAAGACAATCATGGTAGGGGTGGATAGGTTCACACTTTATAGAGCAGGTGTTCAGTGAGGGGCTGATGACTTAGTCACACTTGGACACAAAAATCATCTCTATGCTTGACCATGCCTAGCCTTGGGCTATCTAGACAAAACAATCTATCTCCACCCAAGCTTGAGTAGAGCACAATGGATTTCCCCACCTGAGATTAATTAGAAGGGGTTTGACCACAGAGAATTAATTCAATCTCATTATCTTCCCTCTGAGAGTTGTCTCCAAGTATCCTCAAGATCCTATCACAGCCATTGAGAGTGAGTTTTCAGACCCAGAACCCCAGGCTGCTGAAGGGGAAGAATTCAAGTCTGAAAATGGGGAGAATGCACCCATGTACTGTGTTTACCTCAAGCCCAATATCAACTGCTTCATGATCAGCAGTGACAATTTCAAGGAGTGGTAACTCAATCAGGATTACAGAGAAGATGGCAAAGGTTACTTGAGAGTGGTACTTACAGGTGATGGGACCTGGACTCCTAAAAGGAAAAGAGCAACCCCGGCTCTGAATATTCTGATATATATGTTTCAGCAGCCCAAATTACTGGTGCTTCAGCCTGAAGCACAGGGCTCATTCCAGAATACTTGTATATACTGATCATTCCTTAATCAAACTCAGATCACCTAATTAGCCTACTTGATATTCCTTTCACTGTCACACCTGGACCACTCCAAATGTGGTGTTAAATAGTCACTTAACACTCTTTAATCCCACCCAGAACCTTTACCTCTCCCTTTTGTATATAAGAATCTGCATCTCATCCTTAGCTTGAAGGTTCACTAGGAACTTCTGCTTCTTTTGGCTTGATAATAAACTGAATTCATGCCAGGCTGACACTGCCCTGTACTCTAACATTTTGAGGTTTCCAGCAACCCTAAATCTCATCACTACTGCCTTCAGTACTGGGAAAAAGACCCAAAGCTAGAGATCCAATAATCACACACGCCAAAACAACTACAACAAAAACCCCAAAAAACATGCGGTCAGCACCTGGGCCTGTAGGAGAGGTACCCAAACAGAAGATCAAACTGTCAGCTCGGATGTGCGGGGAGTGTGAGGCATGCCGACTAACTGAAGATTGTGGCTACTGTGACTTCTGCCGTGACAAGAAGAAATTTGGGGGCCCCGGCAAAATCCGACAAAAGTGCCGAGTGCGTCAATGCCAGTTCCGAGCCCGGGAATCCTTGAAGAAGGATCTTTCTTCTCTGAGTCTGGCATCACCCGTCTTCCGGCACAGGAAGAAACACAAGAAACGTCTTCCGGCACAGGAAGAGCTTTTCAAGATGTTAAAGGAATCGCCAGAGGCTGGGGCCACACCTGAGGCGCTCTCTGATGGGGACCTGCCTCTAGACCCTGAGCTCTATCAGGACTTCTGCGCTGGAGCCTTTGATGACCATACTTTGCCAGGACTGGGTGACCCTGACGATGCCCCTTTCCTTGATCCAGTACTTAGGAAAGGTGCAGTCAAAATGAAACATGTCAAGAGGAAGGAGAAAAAGGCAAAGAAGAAGAAATCTAAGTGTCACCGGCAGAAGCAGAGGCACAAGGGTAAATGGAAGCACACTGAACGCACAGATGCCAAGGACGCAGCCTCCTTGCCCCAGTGCTCGGGCCCCAGATGTGTCCAGCCTGCGCAGCCAGGCTCCAAGTACTGCTCTGATGACTGTGGTATGAAGCTGGCTGCCGATCGCATCTATGAGATCCTACCCCTGAGAATCCAGCAGTGGCAGCAAAGTCCGTGTATCGCGGAAGAACACAGTAAGAAACTTCTGCAGCAAATCCGCCAGGAGAAGCAGAGGACTCAGATGCGCCTGGAGGACATGGAACGTTGCTTTCAGGAGCTGGAGGCTATCATCGTCAGGGCCAAGCACCAGGAGATGAGGGAGGATCAGGAGAGTAATGGCAAAGACCGCGAATTCACCGATCCGGAGATTTTCTGTGTTTCCTGTGGCCACCCTATCAACTCCAAGGTGGCATTGAGGCACATGGAGCGTTGCTATTCCAAGTATGAGAACCGAATATCCTTCGGGTCAGTGTACCCCATCAGAACTGAGGGCACCACTCGACTCTTCTGTAATGTTTACAACCCACAGGACAAAATATATTGCAAGCGCCTGCAGGTCCTTTGTTCTGAGCACTCCAGAGACCCCAAGGTGCCAGAGGATGAAGTGTGTGGCTGCCCCCTGGTACGGGATGTGTTTGAGCTGACGGGAGACTTCTGTCGCCTGCCCAAAAGACAGTGCAATTGGCACTACTGCTGGGAGAAGCTTTGGAGGGCTGAAGTGGATCTGGAACGGGTGCGACTATGGCACAAACTGGCAGGGCTGTTGGAGCAGGAGCGAAAGGTTCAATTGGCCATGAGGGACCGCGCCGGCCTGCTGGCTCTAATGCTGCACGAGACCATCCAGCATGACCCCTTTACCACAAATCTTCGTACCAGCACCGACCGCTGAACCCCCGGGCCTGAGGAGGTGGTCCCTGTGGCCCCGCCCCACCCTTGGGGGGGTGGGAAGTGGCTTGCATCAGCTCCGTCTGGTCTCTTCAAGTGTGGCTGGATCCCTTCCTCGGTCTGTTCGTCTCTGCGGCTCATCTTCCCCTTTGGCCTAGGTGCCGTTCTGCTTCATATCTTCCTCTGTAGCCTTGTTTGCTTGCATCCTTCATGTGTCTGCTCCTGGCCCACCCTCCTTCCCAACCCTTGGGGTGAGGTGGAAGCCTGTACACTTTAGCCACCCTTTCCCAACTTTGGTAGCCCTCAGGGCTCCTCTAGCCCATCCTATCTAGTCACTGAAACAGTGACATGGTGGTCCCGAAGGGGAATCGGGGAAGAATTGGGACGGACCTGGGGCTAAAACTCCAACCCTGAAGTTTGTTCACAATAAACTTTAGAAGAAATGGGAGGAAAATCTCCTTCAGAAGACTGAACTTCAAAAAATCATGACTTTGGAAGAAGGGGAAAGTTCTGCCAGATCTCCCCAAAGTGTTAATTAATTAATTAATAATCATTTCTCTCAGTGGTGCAGTGGATAGAATGGTAGGTCTGGAGTCAGGAAGCCTTCTGTTCCTGAGTTCAAATCTAGCCCCAGATACTTACCAGCTGTGAGATTGTGGACAAGTCACTTAACACTGCTTGCTTCCCTTTCCTTACCTGTAAAATGAGCTGGAGAAGAAAATGACAAACACTGCAGTATCTCTGCCAAGAAAACCCCAAATAGGTACACAGAGTCAGACCAGACTGAAAGCAGTGAACAACAAAGACTTATGATTGCAAAGTAAATTCATCATGTGATTATTTAAATAAAATGTACTAACAACCACCACCACCCCCCTCTTTATATACATATGATGTTGGTTAAAATAAATTACTTTAACAGAACCAAGAGAACATTGTGACCACTAATCACAATAAAGTAAACTTTATATATAATAAATAATATATAATAAATCTTATATGAATAAATATATATATGTATGAATAAATATATATAAATAAGTATATAAAATAAATAAAGTAACAGTATTGTTAGCAATACTGAAAGGCTGTCAAATTCAGACTAAATGCAATGATCAGTTTTGAATCCTGAGAACAGAGGATTAATTACTTCTCGGGGGCAATGGAGGTGGAACCTTGCATATGCTGACAGTACCCAAGGTTTTATGCACTAGTTTTGTTTAAATGTTTGTTCTTTATGGTAAGGGAAGTTTCAGTGGATGCTATTCTAAACAGACGGGTATACAACTAAATCGTAATGAGAGGAAATCACGAATCTCATTCAGAGTGTGTGTGTGTGTGTGTGTGTTCAAATTCATTCTATTTGAAGTTATAATTATGTAAAATGTGGTTATTGAGTCCAACCCCATGTAAATACATAGTGTGAATTGGAAGGGTGTGATCACTTTATGAAATTCACTATTCACACTAACGGACACCTAGCAGTAAAAAATTTAAAAAACGATGGAATCCTACTAAACTTGCCCCCAGTCCCAATATTCTAACTTCCTTATGCACCCCACTGAACAGCAGACATGTCCTGATTCAACCACACAATCTGGGTTTAATCGCACCACAGGCCACCAAACTCAATACACTGTCCCAAGCTAGCCACTACCCCCAAATCCAATTCACATATTTGAACAGGTGTACTCTTGAACTCGATCATGATCACATCATTCATTTAGTTCAAGTTAGGACCACAATACCCAACTATCCATCTTGACCAGATAAGACCACAATAGCTAGCCCATCAGAAAGCAGCATGACCAAGATGTTTAACCTCAGAAGAAATCCCCTTAAAAAAAGGATTTGTTCTGTGAAGTTCAAACTCAGTCAAAGAGCCACACTTGAGGACTTAGTGAAGTTTGAACTCAAAGGGCCACACTTGAGGACTTAGAGGACCACATGTGGCCTTGAAACCAAAGGTTCCCCACCCCTGATCTAAGAGATGAATTAAGTAAAATGACATGGGCCAAATGAACTAGAAAACCTGTAAAAAGAGATAATAAGACCATAGTTTTAGAAGTAGAAGGTACTTTTGAAGTCAACTACTCTGCCTCTGTCATTCCTGATGAGGAAACTTAGTCCCAAAGGCAGGATTTAATACCACATCCAATGAATCCTAAGTCTATGTTCTTTGCAATGTACCATTAGAGGCTCTCACCAAGTTTATTGCAGGAAGATATATTGCGTTTGACTGATTCAACACTTCCCTGAGAAGGAACTTTGTGTCTGAGAGCTACATGAGAAACATCCCATAAAAGCCAAAACAGTACTTTTCAGTACTAGCACCAGACAGATTTAAAAAAATTTTTAAAAGCAAACCTTTTGTACAATGTCATGACTGGGTCATTGTGTCCTTGGTTGCAATGTAGTAAGTTTATTTAGAAAGCTCTAGTTGGTTCGTGGCAGTCAGAGCTTTGCCCCAAGCACCAAAATCTTCAGGTCGCCATTTCCTCCTTGATATATTATCATGACATTGCTTTGCTGATGTCATGGTCCTCTTTGAGAATGAAGGACAAACAGCAAAACAATCATCACCACAATATAGAGACTGGTAATCCTGTGTCCTGGATCTTTGACTGCTCTGTACTCCTGTGGGAACTGAAGGATTTGTGTCCCTGAGATGGACTGAAGGAGGAGGATTGCTGATGGCAGTAGTTGGTGTGAAGCAGGAAAAGCCACAGGCTGCTCCCTCTCTCGGAGTTAGTGCCCTGGCCCTTAGTCCCATGGGAGTTGGGGGTAAAGTCACTGTCAGTAGGTAAAAATTAAGGGAAGAGGAGGAATAGCTAGGCCTCCACAGGGCTCAGTTGGCCCATTTCTCTTTGCCTTCCCCATTTTTGAAATCTTTTCCCCTGTTATTTCCCCTACAATCCTATATTTATACAACTTAGTCCTAGTCCACCCCATTCCCTATACTTCCTTAAATTTCCACTGTGCCCTCTAAGAGACCTCCTCCATTATTAAGAGACTCCTCTTCTACCCAAATCACTTCCTCTCTCATTTCTTTCCATCTTCTGGAACTTCCCTGAAACTGAGATTTCTCCTAAAGGTGCCATATCTTTTGGAACCTTCTCCAAGGTCAGCTAATTGCTCTTTCTCTTGTATATTGTGTTGCATAAGGTTAGGAGAAGGAATTTGCATATACTCCCCACTTCCCATTGTTACTTTCACATCCCTCTATTAATCACTCCTTCCTTCTGGCTACTATCAGCCGAGGTACTGAACTGACTATTTCATTAGAGGGAAAATCCAATCATATTCAGTCAGTCAAACAATTTTTCCCTGGGTCCAAGTAATGCATTCAATTGATATTTGAAATCGATAAATGAATTCAATTGATATTTAGATAATAGCTAGAAAATATCTCAAATATCAACTAGTCCACCCTCCTCATTTTACAGTTGAGGGAATTGAGTCCCAGAAGCAGGATTTAAATCCACATTCAATTAATCCAAAGTCTATACTCTTTCCAATGTACCATTAAAAACCCTCCCTGAATTTCTTGTAGAAAAAATAGGATTGATTGATATATGATTATTGTTACAGTGATTGATACATTGGTGTAGGATTATTAATATATGATATGCATATATACATATCATATATGCATCAGATACTATATACATATGCATACTATACCTACATACTTATATAGAGAGACGTAAACATATGCATACATACACAAAATTACATGTATACATTTATGCATATGTAGTCCTTTAATATGCATGTATGTGTATATATATGCATGTATATATATATACATTCTCTATATATGCATATTTGGTCTTTAGTCCTCTTTAAAAATAAATTAACCAGAAGAAAAGGACTCAATATAGAACACCAGTCTTTCTACATTTCTAGGTAGGGTTCTCATCACACATTAAAACATATTCCAAAGTTACTTTTGAAGTTGGTTATCATGTACTTTCATCACTTTGGGCTCATTTGCAAGAAAAATTTACCACAGAAATGACAGGAGGACTTATAGGATAGTGGGTAATTCAGCTCTGTGTCACAGCAAATACAAGTGCCATTAAAATTAAGAGTGTGTACTCATAAAAGAAAAAAGGCGATATTGCAAGTACTCTGATTTCCAAAGTAATCTACTAGGGCTCTGTGGGATTGTGATTTTTTTTTTAATTTAGATTCGAGTCTCTTCTGTTGGTTGCAAAAGCGCCTGATGCTCTATTAATCAGTGTCAGGAAAACATCAAAACAGGACACCAGCAATGTAGGTTAATTGCTTTTTAAATATCTCATTTAACTTGTATAATCAACTTCTCCATCTTTAGTGGAAGCTTTTGAAAAATAAACATCTCAAGATGGCAGAGGAAAGGTAGAGGCTTACCTGAATCCTCCCCAAGCCCCTTTAAATATCTTTAAATAATGACTCTAAAGAAATTCTAGAGCTGCAGAGCTCACAAAAACATGAAGTGAAACAGTTTTCCAGCCCAAGACAACTTAGAAGGTTGGCAGGAAAGATCTTTCACACCAGAGTGAGAGAAGAATGCAGACCAGGCACAAGCAATTCAGGAGCAGGCCTAAGGGTTACTAAATCAGTGGCTGCTGTTGTGGTTTCCAGACTTCAAAGACCATGGGCAGTGATGGGATCAGACAACAGGTCAGAAGGAGATTTGCAGGGTTCCTTTGCTGGCATCAGGGGCAGGACTCTGTTGCATTGCCTATACTTGGATATAGGTTGAAGTCTTGGGTCTTAGTCCCAGTGTGAGAAGGAAAACTAGCATAACAACCAGAGAGGAGTAGGGCCTCTGATCACAGTTCTAGGGTTGAAAAGAGTGCTTGTGGTCACTCACAAGCCAGTGCAGGAGAGTAGTAAACACTCTTCTCCCTAGATCATTTCACTTTGGAAAAGCTAAAAACTTACAGGTCCCCAGAATTACCTCTGAAAACAGGGCACAAAAAAATTATATAAATGTTAACTATTGTTAGTACGTATCTAAAAAGTGTATAAAGTAAGATTCTAACCCAGGTCCTTCTGGCTCCAAGTGTAGTACTCCATCAAGGAAGCCTCATAATATAGAGATGAGGACTAGGTCTATAATTTCTTAGATGTAGGGAATTCTTAAGGGAAGAAACTTTCTCTGCCAATGCAGATAGGCAACTTCCCTGAAGTTTTTAGTCTTAGAGAGTTGACTAAAGCACTGAGAGGCTAAAAGATTTGCTGACAGTCAAGTAGCCGCTCTGTCTCAAGAAAAATTTAACCCAGCTCATACTGACTCGGAGGCTGCTATGTATCCATAACAACATATTGCCCCTTACATAAAGCCTTGCGTGAAAACTCATGATTTTAAATAAAGATTCAAGTGGGTTCACATCCATTCCCTTAAAACGTCCTAAGATCTTACCGAAAATTTTACTTACGAAGATTATAAAAATAAAATATTCAATCTCATTTTTTTGCATACTTAGGACAAAGAAAGAAAGAACCAAAAAGAAAATGCGAAGAGAAATTTCACTAAAAACATTGGTCTTGAGTTGAAAAGAAACTTCCTCTAGGAGTCCATAACTTACAATTGCAGCAGATTACCTTCATTTTATAGATGAGGAAACTGAGTGAGAAAAGATAAGTAACTGGCCCAGAGTTACTTAGCTAAAAATGTCTGGAACAGGATTTGAACTCAAACCTTCCTATGTTAAAGTCCAGCACTATCCATTATACCATATAAACATTCCACTATTGGAGAAGAATATTTATGGTGGTGTTTTCTTATACAGAGCCACTTGACAAACTTTCAGTATTTGAAGATTCTTCCTTGAAGTCTTTTCTCCTATATATTCCTGTATTCTTCAAACATTCCTGATATGGCATAGTTTTGAGGTCCCTTAAGTGCTTTTCTTCTCTTGGCTCCTTCTTTGCTGTACACAAATAGTTAACTAATCACAAGCAGTCAACAAACATTTATTAAAACTTTACTATGTGCCAAGAACTGAACTGAGCACTCTGGCTACAAAAAAGAAGATAAAAATTAAAACAGTCCTTACACTAAAGGACCTCATGTTCTAATGGGGGGCATAACATGCAAGCAACTATGTACAAACAGAAGAGGTGGATAAATTTTAGATAATCTCAGAGGAAAGGCACTATTATTAAGGGGGGGAAGGGGAAAAGCTTCTTATAGGAGGTGGGATTTTAGCTGAGATTTAAAAGAAGGCAGGGGAACCAGGATGGGGAGATGAGGAAAGATGATTATAAACATGTCAGACAGTCAGTGAAAATGCACTGAGTGCGGAGATAGCAAGTTCTTCGTGAAAATCAGCCTGGAGGTCAGTTTTACTTGATCCTATCCCACTTGTAAAGCCAATCACAAGAAGCTCTCCCGAGGACTGATACTTGTGAATAACTTTAAGGATCTAATCACATACTATAGTGAACTCTCTATTTATTCAGCAATAAACTAAAGCAAAACATTCAAGAAACTAAAGCACAACATTCACAACAATATGACATAACAATTAATTACTAAGATGATCACACAGTCTTAAACAAAACATATCATTCAGTAAGTCACAATCTCCTCAATCAATATAGAGTACCCAAGTCAAGTCTTCTTTCATCTTCATTCAAGGCTGACTTCTAACCATCCTTAAGCCAATCATCTTTAAGTATATCATCCTTAAGGGGTAGCAGAAAGTAAAAACACCATCCACCCCTAGGTTACGGTAAGTCACAATATCATCAGTCAGCCCTGAATACCCAAGCAAAGTTCTCTTTCATCTCAACTCAAGACTGACTTCCAAATCCTACCACTCCTCTTCCACGGGCTAGCTGCTCCCAGCTCCTACCTTGATTCACAGTGAGGCAGCTCTTTCAGCTCTTGCCTAGATTCACAGGTAGGCAGTTCTCCACTCCTGTTCCCCACCTCAGTTTATGGGATCAGCTTTTGAAGTTTCTGTTTCTAGGAAGATAAAGCTTAACAGAGCCACAGCAATATTTACACACATTGCCAGCACTATCATCTCAATTTATTTTCTGTCTGAAAAAGTAATACAAAGCAACAGACAAAGCTTCTGTCTGAGAAATCAAACACAAATCAACAGTAAAGTCCCAGGACTTCTGTAAATAGCAGTAAAGTCCTCTTTCAGGACTTCTGTAAAAAGCAGTGAAGTCCCAGGACTTCTATATCAGCAGTAAAGTCCTCTTTCAGGACTTCTGTAAAAAGCAGTAAAGTCCCAGGACTTCTATATCAGCAGTAAAGTCCTCTTTCAGGACTTTTGTAAAAAGCAACAAAGTCCCAGGACTTCTATATCAGCAGCAAGTTTCTTTTCAGGGCTTCTGGTAAAGTCTTCTTTCAACACACAGGATGCTTCATTCTGACAAGGTAACAATGACACAGACAGAACAGAGCGTAGGACATCATAAACATTCTCCTTCTCAGTTCTGCTTGGTCCCAGCTCACGCTCAAACTTTTATCTGCTCTACTCCTTCCTGTTCCACCCTTCCTATTCTATTTGTTTGGAGAGCTCCTCCCACAGTGGGCTCCATGTGATGATATTAGGCCTATTAAGGGCTGGGAGGGTCTTCAAACTCCCTTAGGCCTGTTAAGGGCATCACAAGTATATACTGTTTCCAACAAAGGCTTGACACAATCAAAGGTAGGGCTCAAAAGCACTTAAATAGCTGAAAAAAGCAGCAAAGTATTCCTTTCCTTGTCTTTATACCACTTAAAACTATCCTTTATTTCTTCTCCCTTTTCATTGCCAAACTCCCAGTATCATCTACTTTTGATGTCCCCATTTCCTCATCTCCTATTCACTTCTCAATACCTTATAACCTGACCCTATCATTGCAATAAACTTTTATTGATGGTGGCATGGTTAATAGATCACTGACCTGAACTCAGGAACATCTGATTTCTAATCCAGCCTCACTCATTAGTTATGTGGCCTTGGGCAATCATTGAACTTTTTTTTACCTCAGTTGCGAGGATCAAATGAATAATATTTGAGAAACTCTTAGCCCAATGCCTGCCACATAGTAAATATCACCTATGTAAATACCGCCATCATCATCAATATCATTATCTTTATTATTTGACAGCTAAATACACTGACTGACCTTTTTTCAGCACTCATCTTTCGTGTTCTATTGGTAGCTTTTGACACTAGGGAGCACTGACTCCTCCTAGATGCTCTCTTCTACCTTGACTTCCACTATCCTTCTCTCTTCAGGATTTATTCCTATCAATTTAACTACTCCTTTTCAGCCTCTTCTTATTCTTTCAACTCTTTCTTCCTCTTCCAATTATGGATGCTTAGCCCTGTGCTCTCATGCTATTTTCTATCGATAGCCTCTCTCTGGGTAATTCACCAGCCCCAGCCCAATTTCAGAATTGGAAGAAGTACAGTGGCAATCTAGTCCAAATCATATCCAAAAAAATATTCTTCTATAAGGTAGAATACAAGAAATTGTTCTGTTTCCATTTAGAACCCTCCATAACCTTCCAAGACACCCTGCTGCGCTTCTGGACAGCGTTCATTGTTAGAAAGTTTCTCCTAATGTATATGTAAAGCCGTATCATATTGCAAGCCCTCCTGGGGAGGGAGGAGGGCGGTAGGAGGAGAAAATTTAAAACTTATGGAAATGAATGTTGAAAACTAAAAATAAATAACAATTTAAAAAATGTTTCTCCTAACGTTAAATCTACATTTTCTTCTCCATAACTTCCACCCTTTCCTCCTACTGCTATTCTTTGGGACCGAACAGAACATGTCTAATTCCTCTTCCACATCATACATTTAAAAGATTTAAATGAAAATATATCACCTTCCCTAAGTTTTCTATTTTTCCAAGACAAATATAACTAATTCTTTCAACCATTTCTCATGTAGAATGTCCTTCGTCATCCTGGTTTCCTTCCACTGAAGGATCTCTAGCTTATTAATGTCCTTTCTAAAATAGAGTTCCAAGGACTGAAAACAATACATATACCAGATGTGATCTTACCAGAGAAGAGTACAGAAGGACCTTATTCGAATTATATTATATAATTATCTTGTCCTTACTATAACCTCCTTATTCCTAGAAACTATGATTCTCTCAATGTAACCCAAGATCACATCCTTTATTAATTATTTCTATACAGATGTCTCTCAATTTGCAAACTCAGCTTATAAGTCTATGAGCCCAAATCTTTCCCCTGAATTTTACTTCCACATCACCAGATAATATTCAGATTTCTTCACATGGAAGTTCCATAGATATCTCAAATTCAATGTGTTCAAAACTCATTTTCTTCTCTTTCTAAACCCACTCTCTACCAAACTTTTCAATTTCTGTTGAGAGCATCTCTGTCTTTGATGCTTCCCTTATTCCCATCCATTCAGTTGCCAAATCTTTTGACATTTACTTCTCTAATGTCCCTTGCATCCATCCTCTTTGCCCTACTTACATACCACTGCCCTAATTCAGGTCTTCATCAACTCTTGCCTAGACTAATATAATAGCTTCCTAATTGGTACCTGGGCTTCATCCCTGCCCCCAATTCCATCTTCTGGACAGATGACAAAGTATTCTTCCTAAAGCAATCTAACCATGTCACCTCCTTGCTCAAGAATATTTGACGGTTCATCATTCCTTCTATGAAAACATAAATTCCTAACCATAGCATTTAAGATTTCCTATAACCTAGCTCCAACTTATCCTTTCAGATACTTTCCTTATTATTTCTCTTCAAGTACACTATGATCTAGTAACACTGAATTATAATAGCTATGCCTTAGATTCTGCATTTAGACTCATGAATGCGCAAACCTTTTCTGGTGCTCATAATGAACTCCTTCCTCATCTTCACTATCTCACTATTCTATAGAAACTTCTCAATTTGTTGCATTTTCCAGTGATTATAGCAGAGCAAATGCAGATAATTCCTAAAAAAAGAAAAAGAAAAACCATGGGTGACCCAGTTAAAATCGCTCGTGTTTGAAAGTGGATTCTTTAAAACATTTGTTTTACTTGTTTATTAACAAATGTTTTACCTTTTTTCTCCTTACTCCTCTGTACAAATAAGAGGGTAGAGAGAGAAAGTAATGGTATAATTCATCTCCACTCCCCTGTCCTTCTTCTTTTCCTCTCCCTGAGATCCCAATCACAGGTTCTTAAACTTTTCTTTACTTTTAAACATTTCTTCCTAATCCTATATTTGAGGTTAGAGACCATATTGTTTATGACTCACATCTCCCTGATTTTACCTTCCCTCTTATTCAACTCTCCCCATTTCTGCCTGTTTCCTCATCGAGTTGAATACATTTCTACTCAAAATTCTTAATGTTTTTGTGTACTTTACTCTCCTTTGGTTGACTTAGATGAAGATAAAGTTCAAGTGATACCCACTCATCTCACTCCTTCCTTTAATGCATAATTTTTACTTGTATATTCTGATTAAACGAGATAATAAGTTCCATTCTTCCTCTCATCTTCCCTAGTATATTCCTTTTTCCTTTCTTTTTTTCTTCTTAAATTAAGATCATCAAAACTTAATAAACCTGCTCCCAGAACAGTTGTATTTAATCCTCTCTATAACTTCTGATAACAGAGTTCTGAGACAACACTTATATACAACATTTTTTTTGCTTTTACCTTTTTTGGAGGGGGGAAGGCAGGGCAATAGAGGTTAAGTGATTTGCCCAAGGTCACATGGCTAGCAAATGTTAGGTGTATGAGTCCGGATTTGAACTCACTTCTTCCTGATTCCAGGGCTGGTGCTCTTTTCACTGCACCACCTAGTTGTTAAAATATAAAGCTTTTGTATTTATATAATTTTTTTTGCTTATTCATATATATATATATACACACACACACACACACACACATGCACACACACAAATATATATATATATTATATATATATACATATATATAATATATATACATAAACACACACACATACATATGTGTGTGTGTGTGTGTGTGTTTGCTTTTTTGGAGGGGGAAGGCTGGGCAATTGGGGTTAAGTGACTTGCCGAAGATAACACAGCTAGCAGGTGTCAAGTATCTGAGGTAGGATTTGAACTCAGGTCCTCCTGACCCCAGAGCTGGTGGTCTATTCTATTGTTATATATTTTACAAACATCTTTCTCGAACTTTATAATTGTTTACTTCAAAATTTCTTTTCATCTCTGATTTTCTTTTAAGCCTATATCTTTTCCCTTTCATATTCTATTGGATTATATTCCAATACTCTATTATTATTCTATTATATCATATTCTAACTTTATTATAATGTTGTTCTGTTACATTTTAATATCTCTGATGCACGGTGACAGCTGCCCAATTTTATATGACACTAACTATGGCTCTTTGGTAATTGAAGTCTTTCTTTCTACTTATTGGCTGATTGATGGTTTACAGTATTTTTACTGTGACCTAGAAGTTCTTGATTTTTGTGTTGATATTATTGGAAGATTTCTTTCAGGACATGACTAGCATTTTTTTGTCCTTTGGTTCTAATAGATCTTGGCATTTTAAATTCATGATTTCTTACAATTTGATGCATAGGATTATTTTGTCATTACTTTCAGATGGTTAAACAATACTTAGATTATTTCTCCTTGACTAGTTTTTCAGTTCAGTTGTTTTTCAAATGAGATATCTAGCATTGTCTTCCATTTTCCCCCATCTTTTGATTGTTTCCATATTTCTTCTTGTTCCATAGTCACTAGCTTCTTTGGTCCAGTCTAATTTTCAGGGAGTCTATTACTAGGGTAAGGATTGATACCACTTGTATGAAACTATTTATTCTATTTCTATGCCTTTACTTCAGAACTCTCCCCCTCCCCCCGCAATTCTTTGTCGTAGAGCTTTAATGTCATTTATAATACAATTTTTAATTTTTTAAAAACATCTTGCTTTACTTCTTCTGGGAATCCTACTTGATCTTAAAGCTAATCTTATTTCCCCCTTTCAGTCTTTGCCCATAGATATTTTGGAGGCTTATAATACTTCTTTGTCATTGTTTTGTTTACTCATTTTTATAGTCATTTCAAATTTGGGACTCTTTTTTTAGAGCCACACTTTGTGTATTTTTTGTAAGAGAATTGGGGTTATGTGATTTGCCAAGGATCACACAGGTAGTAAATGTCAAGTGTCTGAGACTGGATTTGAACTCTGGTCCTATTGACTCCAGAGCTGGTGCTTTATCCATTGCATCACCTAGCTGCCCCCAATTTGTATATTTTTGAAAGGAATGTGGAGTCCTTGCATGGTTTTTAAAATATATTTTCTAACAAGTTACTGCTACATTCTTTGGATAAGTATTGTGTTGTTCAGGTATCTAGGGGAAACCCAAGTCAGGGAGCTTCAAACTTCAGTCAACCTTTTTTGATCTAGGGCACTGTCTGTTGCTTTTCCTGTATAAGCTTTGCACACTCTTTGGTTTGCCATGTTTTGGATTTGGACAGGCAACACATCAACTGCCTGTTCCATAACAATAAGTGAAATATTTACTAGATATAACCTTGGTATAGTAATCACAGGAGGCTTCCTTTGAAAAGAGATTGATAACACAGAGAAAACTAAAAAAAAACAAGGAATTGATAACACCACTTTTTTTTTTAATTGTACTGCGGAAGTTTCTGTAGTTTTTCTTAAGCTGCAGAGAGGATACCTGCTTGTTCTAAATTACCCTTAGAGTCTTTGTCTTTGAATTTCTCAAGATAAATCCAATTGATTAAAAATAGTGACAGAATTCCTTAAGTTTCCTCTTTCTATTACATCTTGCTTGTTAGGTAACTTGCTCTCCCTGCACACAGTCCTCGCCTTCCTTTCCTTCCTGGTGCTTGTTATATAATGTCTCATTTCAGATGAAGTTAATTTACAGTCAGAAAAAACAGCCTCTATGGAGAAGACAACACTATCCTTTAGAAAGAAAATAAGCAAACAAAATACTACCCATAGCGAGGAAAAACAAAAATAAGCCCCAGTCTAAATTATATTAATTTATTGGACTCACTCACACTTTATCTTTAACTATCTATCCAAAACACCCAAATGTACTTAAAATTTCCTCACTAATGAACATTTGGTATCTTAATGAATGTTTTTAAAGGATTACTTGGATAAATAACAGCTAGGTTGGCTATGGAAACATCCATGAAGTCATTTAATTCCAGGGAACAAGAAAATATAAAAAGAAAGCTCAGGTACCTGACTGTTTTTCTCACTTAATTTTACACTGAAATGACTCCAGGAAATACACTAGCAAGAAATTAAGGATGTAGAAAACTAAGATTTCTTCTCTCTCCTGTGACCAATGAAAAACTTATCATTTCTCTGCACCATTTGAAAGCAATTATAGTCTCCTGCTTTGGGCTATTGTTTACATGACTTTAAATGTTCCAGAAGATAACTGAATACCAATAAAATGACATTGCAAGTGAAATTACTCACTCATCTGGTCATGTGCTGCTTATAATTTTCCTGCTGAGCCATATATCTGTCACTGCAGTTGAAACTTAGTAAATGGGGCGCCATCTATTTTTTAGAGAACATAGAAGATAAATCATAGATTCAACTTGGAGGACATAGCCCAGGAAGGGCCAAAGGAGACTGCATTCAAAAGGCGAGAAAAGTGTCATTGAATTACCTATTTCAGAGCAGAAATGGACCTCGTAGATAATCTAGACCAACTTTTTCATTTCAGATAAAGAAATTGAGGCCCAGTGAAGTTAAGTGACATGTCCAGGGACACATAGCAAATGCTGGGGCTAGAATTTGAATAAGGTCTTCTGATTCTAAATTCAGAGCCCTGAAGAAGTTTGATATTCCTACTGGGAATTACGGAAATTACACCATTCTCCTAAAGGAAAGGCCATTATGGTTTGCAGCATGTTTGGGGGAGACCTCAATAACAAATACAGATATAGATGTAGGTTTTAAAGACCATAAAATGCAAATGTGATTGACTCTATATGTAAATATACCTACACATAGAATTGATATATTTTTGTTGTTTAGTCATTTTTTAGCTGTGTTCAACTTTGTGTCCACATTTGTGGTTTTGGCAAAGAAATTGGATTGGTTTGCCATTTCCTTCTTGAGCTCATTTTATAGATGAGGAAACTGAGGCAAAAAGGGTTAAGTGACTTACCCAGGGTCACACAACTAATAAGAGTCTGAGGTCAGATTTGAGCTCAGGAAGATGAGTCTTCCTGACTCAAGGCCCAGCACTCTATCTACTGTGCCACCTAGTTTCCCCCAGTGCACACACACACACACACACACACACACACACACACGTACTCTCCTCCCCCACATAGATATACACATGTATGCTTATATATACATATATCTACACACATATTGTATGCTGATCTACACATATACATACGCACACACATATATGTATACACATACACATACATATACATATATACACACATATACGTATATGTATATGTATACACATGCATGGATACTTATATATGAGTATCCACAATTTCTTTTAGTCAAAGTCTCAAACTGATAGAAAGAATTCAGAGATAGGCTATCACTTAGTATTTACAGAAGAGGCAGCAGAACTATACAAAGCCCTTTCTTCAGTAAACAAACTGAGCTCAAATAAACATGGCAAAAGGCAGCATAGGCACTGGCAATGCCAAGGCATGTAGTCATTTGCTTGGAGTTCTGCCACTTGATGCCTGCTCCTGAACACTCGCCCACACCAGTCTGCAGAGATGAACATGCCCTGGCAGTGAGTACCTTATTTTTTTTTTACTTGGAAATTGCTTGTTTCCCTTTCTAATTTCCACCAAAAAAAATGCCACACTGAGTGTAGTACTGCAGGGACTACATGATCTCATCACTGCGGGTGATGATACAAACTGATCTCCATTAATACAAATTCCAACCTATTTCTGACACAGTAGACACACTTTCCCTCAAACGGAGGGAAAGAGAGGATATGGGTCCAAGAGGCCAAGGATGCAAGAAGGAAAGGAGAAATCACTGACATTTCAATGAATTTGGGATCTCATTTTTCCAGATGCTCCAATCAAACAGACATTTCAATATTCATGCTTTTTATCCTGTGTAATTCTTGTCCTTCTTTTTCCAAACATTGTCCTTTGAAGATCAACTCACCAAAATGGCTGGCTACTTCTGAGGCATTGTGCTATGGGCCAGTTGTAATTCTGAGATCATGATATTCTATCATTCATCACCAGAAGAATATCATTGTTAAAAGGATGGGCTGTCATGGAAAGAAGCTCCATGGGACACTAAGTACTTACTGACCAAGGTCCATCCCACTCTCCTCCTGTTCAGTCCTTGGCCCAGATTCATTTTTAATCTTTAATGCTTTTCCAAGATATACAATGTGTTCAAATGGACTAACTCAATGGGTTTCCCATATAATTGCATGCCATAATACAGTCAATATGCAAACATTATAATGAGGGACAAGTTGAGTCGTAACAGGATGTCTCTAAAGAATTCTGAAGATTCAGGCCAATTCCAAGCGATTAGAAAGATTTATTATGGTTTTGAGTTTTCATGCTCTGGTAAATGGTTAAGTTCCTTAGAGGAATTAGCATCTATAGGAAGGCAAGACAAATAATTTTATAGAATATATGAAGCTGATTACACAATTAAAATTTACATAGAATATAAGATTATGATTAATATTAAAAAGGCAAGAGGGGTTTGTTAAGGGATTAGGTAATGGGGAAGGGTCCCAGCCTCAGTGAAACTTCACATGCAGTTACCCACAATGAATGCAGAAAAACCCATTGGGGGGAGTATGTATTTATGATCATAATATTATAATAAGTCTCTCTACATCATAAATTCACTCTAGGTCAGTCATTTGCTATTACTGATCAGGTGGTATCTTAATCTTAGTGTGGGTCCCTTCTCGGGTTTGGTGGTCAAGCACCCTGTTCTACATCCTGGTGGTACTGCTTTCTGATTGGCTAGCTACTGTGTTCCTGTCTGGTCAAGATGAATAATGTGGTTGTGGCTGAGTGCATGGACATACCTGTTTCTTTTTTTTTTAATTTAAAATATTTTTAAAAATTTTATTTACTATTAATTTACAACATTCAGTTCCACAATTTTTTGGGTTCCAAATTTTCTCTCCTTCCCCCCACCCCAAAGCAGCATGCAATCCAATATAGGTTCTACATATTCCTTCACATTAAACATTAGTAAAGTTGTAAAGAAGAATTTTAACCAATGGAATGAATAATGAGCAAGAAGAAACAAAACAAAATGAAAAAGAGAGAGAATAAGAAGTTTGCTTCAAACTGCATTCAGTTTGATCATGGAGGCACCTCGGTGGTGGAGTAGATAGAGTGTTGGGTCTGGAGTTGGACTTTTCTTCCTGAGTTCAAATCTAGCCTTAGACACTTACTAGCTGTGTGACCTAGGCAAGTCGCTTAACTCTGTTTGCCTCAGTTTCCTCATCTGTAAAATGAACTGAAGAAGGAATGGCAAACCACTCCAGTATCTTTGCTGAGAAAAACTCAATAGTCCACTCATGTTAATCGGTATCATTTGTTTTGAGGTATTTTTCAGTGTTTACCATACATCGTGCTCTCTGGTTTTCTCCTTGTAGAAAAAAAAAATCATGATGTATATTAATAGAGAGTCTGAATAAAGGGAAAGGGGAGGGAATAAAAATTTACATAGTAACAGATGTGTGCCATATAGCTAAGCAATTTTACAAATGTTATATTATTTGATCTTCACAACAACTCTGTGAGATAGTGTAGCAGCAAGAACCCTAGCATAGCCAGGATGGCTGCTAGCATAGGCTCTTAGATCTGCTTTTCTAAAGGAAAGCAACTCAAGATGGGTTAACAATCTTACTTTTATCAAACATATATCATTTACTTAGCTAAGGGGGAAAAGTCAGCACCCTGAACTTTAGAGAATACAAACAAAAGTTACAAGCAGACAAAACAGAAAAACAGACCAGAAGACAGGGCTTCCAGATGTCTGACCATTACATCCATACCTAGTTGGTTACCAGAGAAGGAAGCACCAACATCTTGGTTTTCAAAGCCCGGGGGGCCTCAATGGCTGCCCAGAGTCTCATCTGGCCAAATTACACAACTTCCCAAAGTGAGGGCCAATGCAAAACCTCACATAAAGGTATAGATAGCCTTCTCCTGGGTCAGAGAATGTCACAACCCTCTTGATACTGCCCAATCACAAAATAACAAAGTGTGGGTGTTCCTGAAAAACAAGCTTCCTGACCACATTCAGCATATTAGGGGGCAGAGTATATTTTCCAATCAGGAAAGGTTGTCAAATTCACTTAAGCCTATCAAGGGGCCAAGGAGGAGGGAAGATCTTCAGGGTCCCATTACCATTATAGGTAGGTGTCAATATCCTATTTTACACTTAAGGAAATTAAGCTATACAAGTTATGTGTCTTGTGTAGGCTTACATGGCTGATTTGATGTCAGGTCTCCCTGTCTCCGGGAACAATGCTCTACCCACTGGGCCACCAGCTATCTTTAATCATCTACAACCCTTTGACTTCTTGTATTTCTTAATCTTGAACATTACTTTTAATATATTTTCACTATATTTTTATAAACCTTTTCTTGTACTGAAATTACTGACAATTATATATGATTATTTTATTTAGGGGATCTTTTCAAATTATTCACAAGATTTTTTTGGTCTATTTTATCATTTTCAATAGATGTGGGTACAATCATTTCTATAGTGATCACTTTGTCTGTACTTATGATAAGCATGACAAGATGACCAAATATCCTATGAAATGATGTTCATCTTTGCCCTTTGGAGAAAGAAGGGAAAAAGATCATAGGAAATTATACGTTTTCCTTGGGAGCCAAAATCACTGAGGAATGTGGCAGAGTATGCAAGAGATCTATAGATAATAATAATAATAAGGACCAGGAATGGATTGTAAAATCAGATGGCATATAATTTAAAAGACTCATTGTGTCCTGGTGTAGAGAGAGCTGTCATGAGGTCAAGAAGACCAGGGCACATGTCATGCATTTGATACATATTGTGCAAGTCATAGAACTCCTAATGCCCCAAGACAATTATCCTACAAGATAAGCTGTAAAATATTTGCTGATGTGCACTACTATAGCTACTGATGATGAGCTAACAACACTAATAAAATTACAGGAAAAAAGAAGAAAAGATATTGTAGACTGATAACAGCTATAGATGTGGCTATAAATGGCAAAGAAGATTGAGATAGTCCTGGTAAGCCAAGAAAAATAAGAAAACAATGATCAGCATTTGAGAGATCAGTTAGAGCCCTGGAATCCTCATGGGCTCCATGTTTCCATTTAATCTAAGGATAAGGAATGAGTATAAGAGGAAGAGACCCAAGATGAATTAGAGTTTATTAACAGTGGAATGAAATTTAGGGCACAGTAGAAGGGAAGGGAAAGAAAAGACAGAGACTCAAGAGGAACAGGGAAGAATGGGAGGGGAAAGGTTGAACAAAGATGGGGCTTAGTTCTAGGAGAGTGTGCCATGGTGATAAGTGTTAGGCTGGGGGCAGGGTGGTGGTGGAGGGCAGCGAACCTGTGACCTCAAGGCCACATATAGCCCTCTAGTTCCTCAAGTGAGACCTTCTGAGTTCAACTTTTACAGAAAAAATTCTTTTATTTATTTTACATAACAAATACTTTTATTAAGGGAGAAGAAATCACTAAATGTTTTAGGAGCAAACTGCTCCCAAACATCAAGCAGTGAGGTACAATGGAAAGAACACTGAACTTGGAATTGAAAGACCTGAAATGCTGCCCCCTCCTCATCTTAGCCTCCAGGCTTCCTTCAGGTCTCAGGTAAAGTCTTACCTTCAGCAAAAAGCTTTTATTTGTTCTGTAAAATTTAGAGCCTTCCCTTGGAGATTATCTTCTATCCAATTTCTGTCTTCTATTTGATGAGGTGCAGGCTGTGAGATCCCCCTTAAGATTTCCTTGAATCTTTGAGGAACAGGCTCTGGGAAACCCCTTGAACTCTGAATAAATCTTCCCACTTGATGAGGCAGTTGCAGAGGCCATAAGCTTTCATTGTGGCTGGGCCTAAATCTCTGTTACTAGCCTAGCCCTCCATTGTCCATCTACTTCCCAAGCTTGAGCCTATCAAAATATCAATCCACCCTTGTATTGACCTCATTAACTCCTCCTGAAGACTCTCCTCAAACTCCTCCTCCAGACTATCCCTAGATTCCTCTGTACATAAGACCCCATCTTCCTTCCATGTAGTATGAGAGTGCCATAGAATAGCTTAGTACAGACTTACTCTGTGTCAGACTTACTCTGGCCTGCTTGCCCAATGCAAGCATCACAGATACCTATGCTCCCTAAGAGTCTACCCTATATGGCAAACTTTTAATAAACTGTTAATAAACTTTACTTTTCTTTGGCTGAGAAGACTTGAGTGGAATTCATTCGGCAGGACCCAGCACGTTGGTATTTTGGGGTTTCTAGAGCAACCCTAACCCTCTTTATGGGTAACCTCTTCACTATTTGCATAGTCATTGGCATGATATCTCCTCCTAGACCAGTGGTTCTCAACCTGTGGGTCGTGACCCCTTTGGGGGTCAAATGACCCTTTCACAGGGGTTGCCTAAGATCATTGGAAAACATATACTTCTGATGGTCTTAGGAACTGAAACAGCGCTCCTCTATCCATCTCCAGGTGGGTCTGCCCACATGCAGATACGTACACATATGAGTTTTAGAGGGTCGCAGCATTAGGAAGGTTGAGAACCCCTGTCCTAGACTGTCTTTTGCCTTTATTTGTATCTCTAGTGCTTAGCATAGTGCCCAATACATGGTTTGTTTTTGTTTTTATTGTTGTTGTTTATTTTGGGGAGCAGCTGGGTGGCATAGTAGAGTACCAGGCTTGGAGTCATGAGGCCCTGAGTTCAAATCTAGCCTTAGACATTGACTAGCTTTATAACTCTGGGCAAGTCACTTAACCCCGTTTGCCTTAATTTCTCATCAGTACAAATGACCTGGAAAAGAGACCCCTCCAGTATTTTTGCCAAGAAAACCTCAGATGGAGTCCCTGAAGAGTCAGACATGACTAGACACCTTGTATCTCGTAGGTGCTGAATGATTTCTGGTGGACTTGCCTTGAAGCCTACAGTGTTATTTACAAGCTATGGACTGGAGGTCAATGACTTTAACCTCTCCAGGCCCCACCTTTGAAATGAGGGGGTTTGACAAGATCCCTGTGAGCTCAGAATCTAGGATTTTATGGCCCTTTTTATTATTTTTTTTTAATTTTTAAAAATTCTTTATGTGGAGATAATACAAATTCTTTGAGCAACAGAGGAAAATATGTTATAGTAGTCCTCCTATGAGTTATTGTTGTTCAGTCATTTCAGTCATGTCTGACTCTTCATGATCCCATTTGAGGTTTTCTTGGCAAAAATACTGGAGTGGTTTGCCATTTCCTTCTCTGGCTCATTTTACAGATGAGGAAATTTGAGGCAAGTGGGGTTAAGTGACTTGCCCAGGGTTATATAGCTGCTGAATCACTGAGATGAGATTTTCTGTGTGTGTGTGTGTGTGTGTGTGTGTGTGTGTGTGTGTGTGTGTGTGTGTGTGTGTGTTTGAAGGGCAGGACAATTGGGATTAAGTGACTTGCCCAAGGTCACACAGCTAGTAAGTGTTCAGTGTCTGACTCTGGATTTGAACACAATTCCTCCTGGCTCTAGGGCTGGTACTCTATTTACAACACCACCTTGCTACCCTTATGAGTTTTATTAACAATGTTGATATCTTAGAGCTTTCTACTTTAATGAATTATTCCTAATAACTAGGAGTTAACCTGCAAGTTAGTAATTAGGTGTTTCTATGATGGTGAAAGAGAATGTAAGATCTGAGACCATTGATTCAGAGGTGGAAGGGACTTTTGAGGTTATACTGGACAAATCTTTCAATAAGTGACTTGCCACAAATCATACAGAAGAGGGATTTGAACCGGAATCCAGTGACTCCCCAGTTCCACATTTCAAGTTCAGGATTCTTTCTATTTTATTATAATATTATAATACACTGTCTTTCTAAATATTTGTCACCTCCATGTTAGTACCCTGTGATAAAGCCCAAGTTGCATGGTCCTGATTAGGGCTCTGCTATTGATGTGGAAAATCTGCATTTCTAAACATAGAAAGCTATTTCATTTGTTAGAGTGAATGTCCAGAAGAACAATTCCTTTGTGTCCCTTATTATAGGGTAAAAATGTTTGTACTGGGAAGATAATAGTAAATAGAATGAACAGAAATGCATGAATACAATGAAATGAAAGTAGAACAAGATATTTCTAAATATAGTTTTCAATTTCAGCTTGTCTTTTTCTGTTCTATTTCTTTCTTTACAAGGAAATACCCCTGGTCATTTGTTCTCTCATTGCTCTGAAGAAAAAAAAATTCTGTTTTTATTTGCTTTATTTCATAATTTCTTTTATTTCTATTTAGTAAATCCTCCTTTCTCTATTTAGATAAATACTGATAACCTTCCTAAAATTTCTAAATCATATCTGTGGACAACTCCCCATGGATCTGTAGCAAATCAAGTCCCCCTCATATTTTCTGTCATAATCAGGATTAATATCTGATCTGGTCTTATCTATGGTTATATCAACCTCTCTTAAGTGAATTGGCTTATGAGTCAGAATTCCATTTGATTACAAAATAAAAAATGTTTCAACTGTGTATATGGCAATGCTAGAGATACAGTGTAGTAGTAGTTGGTTGGGGTGGTAGTTAGGATTTTCCAACACTACTGTTTTTCCATTACCCTATTGCTGACTTAATTTTTTTTAATATTAAATTAAAATTTTCAATTAATAAACATTTATCTAATCTCTCTCTAAAATCCGCTAATGGGGTCTTGAGACTTGGACCCCTAAAAGGAAAAGACCATATCTTTGAAAGCAACCCAGCTCTTGAATTTTCCATACACTCCAGTAGCCCAGATCACTGACGCCTGTACCCAAGGCACCTGGCCCACTCCAGCTCTCCTAGATCACCTAATTAGCTTATTTGATGTTTCTTTCACTGTCTACCTGGCTTACTCCAGATTACTTACCACTCCTTAATCTCACCTAGATCATTTCACTGTCCCTTTTGTTCATGAGTATTAGTATCAACATCATCCTCATTAGTTTTGCAGGTTCCCTAAGAACCTCGCTCACTTCTTTTGGTATTACAACAAACTTTGCCACTTGACTAGAAGAGGTTTGAGTGCATGAATTCCTTCCAGGATGGTGCCCTGTACCCTGACATTTTCAGGGCTCCCAGAAACCCTAAACTGTGTCATCACAACTTTAGCAAAAACAAAAAGAAAGAAATCTTCCACCAGATATGTGTGCAAGCAAAACAAAAAATTCCCATTACCTCTCAATTTTTTTTAAGCTCCAAGCATTCAGAAAAGAACAAATATCTCTAGCAAAACACCTTAGTGTTATATCTAACCCTACATCTGCTCTTCGATATTTCTCCTCATTTGCTCTCCCTAAATGTTTTACTTATAAGTACACATCAAACAGCAGATGCTATGGGTTAAAACCTTTTGTAAAGAGTAAGTAAACGTTTAAAGCAAAAAAAAAAACTAATAAGTTTACTTACCACCTGAAAAGGTTTGGGGCCCCCTTGAAGGTGAGAAAGGAGATATAGGATTATCATCTTGGAATCTATATTCCAGAGGGTCTCAGGAATGCAACTTCTGTCTTAATTATCATTGGTGCCCAAAGGGTCTAGGCAGCCTCACTTTCAGTCCCTTTACGCTCTTCTACCTCCACATGGTTCTTATAGAATCCCTTTCTCAAGCACCAAGTAATCCAATTTATGAGCAGACAAGACATTGCCCTGTGATGTCATTGCTCCTCTTCCAAAATGAAACAATGAGCAAGCATAGTCTAGTCTTTCCATTCAAATTTGTTTCTTGGACTCAGGGAAACTAACTTATAAAGATCATCTGAAAGTGTGGCTTGTTTGTGTTTCATTTCAGATTCAATCATTTTTTAATCCTTAATACTGATACAAAGATAAACATGAAGACAAAGTCTGCTGGAAGAGAACAACGCATAATATATATAGACAAATATAAAACATAATAGGAAATGATAAGGACAAAGAAGAGTCCCAAAGAGTCTCTGATCTAACCCTTCCGGGCTGTGTTGCAATGAAAAAGTCACTTCTCTCCGCAGGTCAGTTTCTGCAACTGTAAAATGAAGTAATTACATTATCTGACTTACAAAGTTGTAGGGGAAGTGTTTTGTAGTTCTTCAAGTTCCCTATAAATGTAGTTATTTTTATTCTATCGAATTATAGAATCACAGGATTTCAGAGTCGGAAGAGACCTCAGTGACCCTGTAATCTAACTCACTAAAGAATTCCCACTACAATATGTGGATAGGGAAGTTGGAGGAAATAAATAATTATAAAAATAATTGAGAAAATTTAAGATGTCAAAGATATACAACAAATAGATACACATGTTAACTTTTGTGGACATTGTCACAGCAAGTAGAACTAATCAGAGGGGAAGTTTGAAAGCTAAATGTATGACTTGCAAGTGTTTTAAGGTCATTTTCTCTCCACTAACCTTCCCCCTAATTGATCCTTAATGAAGATTTGTCTCTTGTGGTCCTGGACCAAGAGATGACAAGGCTAGAGGAAAAAGAAGGATTTTTTTTATGTGTGTGTTTTTATTTCCCTTTTCCTGGTGGCATTTTTGCCCATATCATAGATATGTCACAACACTTGGGTACAACATGAATGCACATCTATGTACCATCCAACAGAAATATGTAGAATGTTAGTATGGCATAGAATTAGGCACTGACACTCATTTCTCTCCTTGGATCAGGGCCAATGCCAGTCAGCACTAGTGCCCCTGAGCCCAAATGAATAAGCAGCATGAAAACTGGGGCACTCTGGCATCACTGCCCACCTCTTCCTTTCCCTAGACCCTCCTTGCTGCTAGGTGGCACCAGAGTGTACAGAGCAGGGGGCCTGGAGTCAGAAAGAACTGAGTTAAAATGCATCCTCAGATACTTACTAGTTGTGTGACCCTGGGCAAGTCACTTAATCTCTGTCTGCCTCAGTTTCACCAACTCTAAAATGAGGATAATTCTAGTACCTGCCTCTTAGAGTTGTTGTAAGGATCAAATCAGATGATATTTGTAAGGTTCTTAGCGCAGTGCCTGGCACCATACAAATGTTTCTTCCCTTCCTCCTTCTTACTGCTAAATGTGATTATCAGCCCTGCCCTTTGGGCTCATGTTTTGCCTTAAATTCAAGACCCAGTCTTTTACAGTTCTTATATCATTTCATATGCTAATTCATTCTTAACAATTTTCTACCAGGGTTTTTTATGATTGTGAGGGAGAGTTCAGGGCATGCCAACCAAATCCATCCCCCGAGTAAAACATGAGTCCAATCCTCTTTTTTGGTCCAGTTCCAACCCAACCTTTGCAGCAGGATGCAATGCAGAAAGCTGGATTGATGCTAGAGGAGGATCTTGATTCCAATCCTAGCTCCACTCTTACTAATTTGGGTAAATCACTTCTCCTTTCTGGATCTTGGGTCTTCATTTTGCAAAAAAAAAAGGGGGGGATGGGTTGGCAAGATGACCTCAAAAGTTGTTTCTAACTCAATATCCATATTCTATAAATCTGTGGTCCTGTGATTCCAAGCTTATTGAACATTCCTCCCCATCAAGCACTCTCCGTGCCCCCTGGTTGTTCTGTGAATGTAGTCTCTACGTCCTTCCTTTGTGATGTGGTACAGGCTCTCCCACAAGTCAAGAACATGCTCCTTCCTCCTTGGAACTTTCTATAATCCTGGGCTTCTTTTAAGCCTCAAACCACTTGGTTTAGAAAGCCTTTCTTTATATTCCAATGGGTTAGAGCTAATCATGGTATATTTGTTTATATATTTCAATGACATCCCAACCTCCCACCCATCTACCCCCGATAGAGTGGAAGCTTATTGAGTACATGGGCTATTTTTCCATGTTTTGTTTTTGCATTCCTTTTTTGCCTTGGACATAATACATGTTTCATATATACATATTTAATTCATTTAACATAAGAAAGCAAATGGTTCCTAGAGTTCATTCACATGTAAGGACAGAGTTGGTAAATAATATCAGGAAAAAATTCTTTTTTCTAGTCTATCAAACCCAAGAGTCACTATTATATGTGCTGGTTAGAGGAAAGAGTGTTATATTTAGAGTTAGCAGTGCTGCATTTGAATACTGGCTACAATTTCAACTACCTGAGAAAAGGGTGGCAAGTCACAACCTTGATTTCACCATCTAAAAAGGGGAATACTGTTGGTACTATCCAGATCACAGAGTTATGAGGAAAGTGCTTTCTCAAAGCGAAATATTGTCTACATGCCATATGGAGTGTTATTTTTGTTTATGATGTCATAATTTTCTACTAAAGGCTTAGGATTCTGAATTCATATGTATCTATATCTATATCTATATCTATATCTATATCTATATCTATATGAACATGAGTGTATGCATACACATGTGAGCATGTGAATGCATGTATAATTATGCTTTAATGCCTTTTGCTACTGCATAACATTTCATATATGTGTGTGCTCATATGTATTTGAAGTACACATGTGTGTATATATACACATAAGCATACTCATTGTAAATACACATAAATGTATGTGTGTATATGTTCAAATATATATATAAATATATATAATAAATATAATATATGTTATATATTATATTTATATAATATATATAATATATAATATAATATATATTATATATATAATAAATATATAAATATATATATATAAATATGTGTGCATGTATGTATATAGATGGTTTTTACCTGGAATACATTCAGAGGAGAGTAAGAAGGATACTTAATAGTAAATGAGAGTTAACTAAAGAAATTTAGTATGTTTCTCCTGGAGAAGAGACTTAGAAAGGACCTGGGAAGTCTTCAAAGTTCTAAAAGGTAGCCATACATGAGACATTAAACATACACACAAGGATTCACTAACCCTTCTTCATCTTTGATATTTTGCTCAATCTCAAAACTGGACCCATTGGTGATTATTGAGTAGAATGTCAAAGATGAAGGCTGGTCACTAAATCTGAAATCTTTATTGCTAGTTTGAAAGACTATAAAATATTTGATTTAATATGAAGACATACTACGTATTAAGCCTGAGAGAAGTACTGTCTTATGGACTTTAGTTCAGGGAGACTTGGGTACAAACACTGCCTCTGACAGTAGTGACCTGATCATGTCCACATAACTTAACCTTTCAGATTTTGTTTCCTCCTCCATATCAAAGATAATAATAATTGTGTGCTAAAGTACTACATGGAGTTGTTAGAAAGCTCAAATTATATTGTACACCTGTTAAGTATTTGTGAAATATGAATATGTAAAATATGTATGCATGTGAAGTGATTTGCAAACTTCAGAGTTTATGATAATATAAGCTATTATTACCAAGCTTATGACAACATTACTGGGAATACTTCGTGTATATTGATATTTTCTGCTTAAAGAGATTTGGATCTTTTATAGCATGTGTAGGTGGTGTGTTTTGTCTTAGTGCTGTTATTCTTGGATAAAGGTGGGAACATACAAACTGGGCCAATGGTGTCAAACTCAAGTAGAGACAGGGCCACTACTGCATTACATGAGAATACCTGTGTTCACAGATTGACTTAGTTTTCAAATGTAATGTTATTTATGCTTTATTACATTTTTACTTAATTTGTTAAATATTTCCCACTTAAATTTTAATAAGATTCAACCTGGTCTCAGGATTGTTGTGTGACACTTGTGTTGATAGGGTTATGGCACCTGGACCCCTAAAAGTCCCTGAACTTTTCCTACATTGGCATTTTTTGCCTGAGGCATCTAATCTATCCCAGTCTGCCTAGATACTCAATAATCCTTTTAACTGCCCTTTTACTGTGGTTCTTCCGCCACTTAAATCCTTTCATTGTCTGCACCTGGTGTACCCCAGACTGTTTACCACTCCTTAAAATCATCCAGATCTTTTCACTGTCTTTTCTCATATATGAGTACCAATCTTACTCCCATTAAATTGAGAAGACTCACTAGGAACTCTGCCCCTCCTAATGGCATATAATAGCAGATTCACTAGGAATCCCACTGGCCCTGTTACAGATAAATATACTACTTTGACTAGAAGAAGACTTGAATGACTGAATTCTTTCCAGGCAGACTCGCCCTGTACCTTTACATTTTGGAGTTCACAGCACCCTAAACCGATCACAACATATTTTGGTGGCCTGTATGGGGAACTGCCTGCCCCCTTCAAACCCTCCTCCAGTCAAGACCATATGGTATGTAAGCCTCCTGTCTCTTTCTCTCTCTCTCTCTCTTTCTTTCTCTCTCTCTTTCTTTTTCTCTCTCTCTTTCTCTCTCCCCCTTCACTGCTCTCAGTTGGGGTTGCTCTCTAAGAACCAAGGAAGGCTTGGAAGTATTTTTTTGAGCCTGAAACTCCCAGGCTCCATTCAGGTCATATGGTTATGAGGTTGTCTCAGACCTGGGCACATCTTCCACTGCATAGGGGACACCATATCTGGAACTGTATGCCCAATTCTCTCAATTCTCTAGAATGCTAAGGAACTGGGAAAACTGCATGTGTTTTTTGGTTCTCTGAAACTTACTCCCTCTGCACCCCATGATCCTCCTTCATGGAGGGATCCCTGTCCCCACACTTGAGCCTGACAGATTCCCTTTCTTTTCTGGCCTTATGACCACTGGATCCTCAGCCTCAAAGTCAGACTCAGTAGGACCTCCTGAGATTTGTTCCTAGGTTATCTTTTACAGAATTGGAAAAAGCTTGATCTCCATGACCTTGAAAAGGAAACCCAAGTCTGGCCTCAATATGATCTAGAGGACTGTAATGCCATGCATGAGCAGCTTCCCAAAAGAATGCTACTGTGAACAGCTTTTAAGGTTCTGATTACACAGTATAGTGAACATTCTGTTTATTCCATAACAAATCAAGGCAAACTTTCTCAGAAAATCAAGCCACAATATAATATTCACAACATCACATCTTATCACAGAAAATCACAATAGAGTGTTCACAACAGCTTAACATTAGAATGGCCACATAGTTTTCACCAAAGTGGCCACAGTGTTTGGAACAAAGAACAAAAGAACAATCATCTGGTTTCCCTAAGGGGGAAACTCTCCTTATTTAATCATTCAATCATCTCACAATACAATAATCAATTTTCCACTCATGGGGCAATCATAAGTTAACTTAATCAGTCACTTATCCAGATTCACAGTTACTAAGTATCATTAATCACTAAACACAATCATTAGAAAAATTACACAAACCCTCCACCCCTCAGTGTCTAGTAAATTTCAATTTCATCACATGTTCAATATCCTTTATTAAATTTTTTGAGTTACATCTTTTCTCCCCGTCTTTCCCCCGCCCACCACCCCAAAACAGCCATCCCAGTATTTCCCCCCTCCCCCAGTCTATTCTCTCCTATGTCACTACATGTTCAATATCCAAGGAGAGGCCTTTTCTTCATCTTGACTCGGGTGGTCTCTCAGATTCCCTGGATCCCCTTCCATGGTCCCAGCTCTTCCCTGAATCCACCAGTCACCTGGATTCAGAGGCAGACAGCTCCCAGATTCTCATCCAGTCTTCCAGGCAGTTCTTGTTACACACTGAAGTTCACAGGGTCCAGCACATCTCAAAACCTCCATAACTTCAGTTGCTGGAAACTGAAGGATCAACCAAGCCACAAACAAACAAAGTCTTATCCTGGTCATGCTTCTTCAGTCCTCCAGCAGTTCAGCTGGCCCTAGGACCCAGAAGAAATCTCAGCCTTTCAGGAGGCAACAGCCACTTTAGTCCTCTACCAGGAGCCACCAGGAGGAAAATTCTTGATTCTGGCTGTCCTCTGGAGCTCTTCTTAAATTCACACACACACACACACACACAGACACACAGACACACAGACACACAGACACACAGACACACACACACACACACACACACACACTGGCTTTCTGTCTGAGCCAACCCCTTCCTGTTATGTCAGCAACAGGAGACAGAGTTCACACCTTCTTAGTTACTAAGGACTAAGTACCTGCTAAATTAATTATGTTACAAGGACCAGGAAAATTGTCTGCTTCTCCCTGTAGTCCTTGCTCTGACCAGGCTAAGGCTACAGTGAAGTTAGAACAGCTAAAATGATGGTAGCAGATTCTGGAGGTTTTGGGATTGAGCATTAAGGAGTTTTGAAACATCTCTTTGCAATCCTGATTACTCCCTCCTCCCACTCTCTTTCTGAGTCAAGAGGGTATCTCAGTGCAGGGCTCACAAACAGTCACAGAGAATTGATTAAAGAAAGTAGGTATGGTTCAGTTTGTTTGTTTTTTCATTTAACAGGAGGGGTTTTCCTGTTAACCCCTCCCATCCCTGATCAGACTAAGAGAAGAGAGTGCTGGAGATTGGTAGGGAATTTAGGTCACCTTTGAAGTCATCCTCCCCCATCTGGTGAAAAGACAGTGGCAATGGCCCTGGCCTGGAAGTATCTCCCAGGTTCAGCTTACCACCATCCCACACATCCCTCAGCAGTTGTGGGGAGAGAGGAAAGTGAGATGGGTCAAGGCAGTACAAGATTTGTGTTTTCCAGACTACTGGCTATTCACCTACCACTGGCAGCAAACAGTGGGTAGCAGCCCATGTCCATTGTCATCTGGATACTGCCTATGCTCATCTCTAGTCAACCTTCTCCCCAGGAGCTCCTCGAGGCAGGTATAGCTCTATGCCCCTTGACAGCACAAAGCGGTTTCAGAAGCTGAGGCCTTTACCTCCTTACCCCAAAAGATTTTGGGTCTCATTTGTTTAAAGGGAAAATAATGGGATTATGGGACTTGAAACACTAAAGGGAAAGACTATGTCTCAGGAAGCAAGTCAGTCCCTGAACTTTCTCATACATTTCAGTAGCACATATCACACCAATACCTCTGCCCAAGACAATTGACCCACTCCAGCCCATCTAAATCACCTAATTAAAATACTTGAAGTTCCTTTCACTGTAGCTCTTGTCCCACTCCGGACTACTTGCATATAAGGAACATTCCTGAATCCTACCCAGATCCTGTCACTGTGCTTTTTGTATATAAGCATCAGTCTCACCCCAATTAAGTTGCAGATTTACTAAGAATTTTGCCTGTCTTACTGGTGTTATAATAAAACCTCACTACTAGGGCTGAAAGAAGGTTTTCAGTGGTCGGATTATTTTCAGGCAAATCCCAGCGTACCCTTGCATTTCAGCATTTCCAGCACCCCAAAGGGCAGAAGCATTTGATACCTCTGAACTTGACTATGGCAAGATTGTGAGGATTTGAAAAGTAGCCATTAATGGCTCAGTGTCAACTTGGAAGTCAGTCCCTTAGTAAGGAGCTCTAGGAATGGTCTTGTGTGCTTAACATTTTATTAATGACTTGGATAAAGGCCTAGGTGCCTTGATGATCAAATCTGCAGAAGACATAAAACTGGAAAGAGTACTTAACATACTGGATCAAAAAGACAATGATATTTAAGATTTGGACAGGATAGAACACTGAATTGACTATGTTAATTAAATTTAATAGGGATAAATTCAGTCTTATATTTGAAAAACCAATAAAAACCAATTTCACAATTTCAAGAGTTTATAGCAGTTCATCAGAGTAATGGGGTTTTAGTAGACTGCAAGTTCAATATGCGACCCCAGTATGAGATGACAGCCAAGAAAGAGTGTAAATGTAATCTCAGGCTGAGATTATAAATGAGGCTGAGGAGGAATCATGGCCAGGAATAAGGAAGTTATAGTTCCATTGTACTCTACCCCATTCCAATCACAATTTTTTGTGAATGTTCAGTTCAGGGTGAAGCATTTTAGGATGGACACTAATTACCTGGAGTTCATTCAGAGGAGGGCAACCAGGAGAATTAAAGGTAAGGGAGAATTGATTAAAGAAAGTAGGTATGGTTGGTTGGGTTGTTTTTTCATTTGTTTATTTCTGTGTTTTCCTGGAGAAGAGACTTAAGGACCTGATAACTTCCTCAAGGCTCCAAAAAGCAGTTATGTATCAGGGGGCATTAACCTTGTTCTTCTTAGTCCCAGAAGACACCAAGGAGCAGTAAAAGGAATTGAGGTTTGATGGGAGAAGACCTTCCCACCAAATGGAAAACTTAGGGCAATGAAAGTCTGCTTGGATTTTCCATTTGGTTCTTGTCTTTATATTTTTTGAGTTGTGATGACAGACAATGGAAATTTTAAAAAAAATCCATGCAAAAATTAAATGGACTGCTGATGCATTCCTGCAGATAGGGCTCCTTATTTTGGCCCTGCTTAAAATAGACCTGTTCTCTTGTGGTTCAGCTATGCTATGATCTAGTTTAGGAGAGCTCAAAGTATATTAATTTTGACTTCTTAGCAAAAACAAACGAACATAACTATTTTTGAAGTCTGTTTCTTGCTAATATCTCTTTGGGGCAAATCTGCAGCATCAGAGAAAATCAATTAGGACAAGAATGTATGAATCCCTTCAGCAAGACAGGCTCAGAACTATTCAGAAATGGAAGTCAGTGGCTCCTGATGTAGGTCAGCATAACCATAGAGCAGCCTAATAAGACTCCTTAGAAAGGAGCTAATCTTTTCTCTGCTAAACTGTAGCATACATGAAATCTTTCATAGCTCTTTTTTCCCCCCTCTAGCGAAATTTCCATGCTGTAACATAGGGACTGAATTAGGAGAATGCTGTACTATAAGACAAAGTCAGGATCACTGAATAATCGAAGGAGATTACTTCATTTTAGCAGAGGTCATGGGTTGATTGGTAAAAGAAAGGTCCTTGATTAGGACATTTCAGTAGAAGTTCAAAAAAAGAAAAATATGGAAACTTTGTGAACTAGGATCATAGTATAGCCTGATTATCTTTTATTTTATTTTTTTTAAGAAAAATGAATGTTGCAAAATGACAAAGAACAAGTATGGTACTGTAATAGTAATCTGTTTAGCAGGATACTTAGCACTTA
>CM053580.1:47770913-47800744 GCA_028627135.1 Pseudochirops cupreus
GTCGATGGGTCTTTCTTCATAGATATTTAAAGGTAGAAAGGATTTTAGGAGCTATTGAGCTCAAGCCCCTAATTTTACAAATGAAGCTGAGTTCAAATGACTTGCTCAACATCCTATAGCTAATGAGGCAGGTTGTCAGTTATTCCTTATTCCAAACCAGGAACTCTAGCCACTGCACCACTTCACCCCCTCTTTTTGTAGATGAAGAAACTTCCCAGAGAGGTTGAGTCACTTGTCCGAGTTTACACAGGCTGTAAAGCGGGAGTCTCAGCATTTGAACATAGGCTCTTTAATTTTCAAAGCAGAATTCTTCCTACTGTACCGAGAGGGAGAGAGAGAGAGAGAGAGAGAGAGAGAGAGAGAGAGAGAGAGGGAGAGGGAGGGGGGGGGAGGAGGGAAAGAGAGAGAGAGAAATGTATTAGATGCTTGCTATGTGATGGTCACTGTGCTAAGTACTGACAGTACAAATACTGTCCATGAAATGCTGTGGAGTCCCTGAAACTGAGCAAAATAAGGCCCAAACTGACCCATCAAGTCCAGGGAAGTCTTAGGGTGAAGTCCAATTTCTAGTTGTAATAGGGGAGGAGGTAATGCCAGCATGTCTCGAGATGTCCAAGGATTTAATACACCTTGGAGGTTATATGAGGCACTGAAAGGTAAGTGATGCATCCACAGCTACTAAATGTCAGAGGCAAACAGAAGCATCTTCCTGACTGCAGGTGACCCATCATAGCAGATGGCTTCCCTACTATTGAATGAAAAGATGCAATAATGGGGAAAGTGATCAGTTCATGTTCTACATTCAGTGGGGACTTGGTGTCTAGAACCAAGCTGGGGAAATGTATCTGTCCTGTCCCAGTTTTCCTTCATCAATCACCTCTGGGCCTCAAGTATGCTTCTTTACTAAAGTCTCCTAGACTCTATGCTGTTTAGAGTTGGAAAGAAGTCAAAGGAAGGCTTCTTTAATCTTGTGGAATTGTAGCAATCTCACTTTATAATAGGATACTCTCCCTTTACATTAATTCTATTTTTAAAAAAAACCTCTTCTTTTCAAGGTGCTTCTAGAGATCTAGGGGGATTCCTATTTACAGAATCTTGACAACTTTTCACAGTGGGTTACCTTTGATGGGTCTTTAAGCACTTACAATCCTCCCTACTAAGCTTAATCTGCCCTGAAATTAAATGAATGTCTCCCCTAAAGTGCTTGTTGCTCTCTTAAACCCCCACTAAATGGTTGCTTCTGTTGCACTGGGCCAAGTTTACTTTCAAAATAACTAACAAAAAAAAGAAAACATCTTTGCAACTAGGGGAAATGCAAGAAAAATAGTTCATCGATTTCCATTTATTCCTTTAATATGTTCATGTAAGCCTCTTGTGCTCCTCCTCTCAAATGCCTGAAGAAACATTGGTTAAGTGATTTGTACAGGCCACTTAGTCTATGACGGAGTAAGGATTTGATTTTATATACCTGAATTGGTGACCTGGTTCTTAGTGAGTCCAATACTGTGCCTGGGATTAAAATCAACTCATTTGCATTTTGCCATCATCTGATTCATGCATTAAGTTCAAAATACCATTCATAGGGTGGTTTGAAGGTTACTGGGAGGTTTAATTCTTGGCATAAGTCCCATCAAAAAGAAATCTAAGCTTATGGTAAGTTTTTACAGAATCAAAATGACAAAACATTTTAATGGGAATTTTGCTTTTGGCCATTTTTGCAATCAGACAAATAAAATCATTTTGTTTTTATTGGAAGGCCAGGGCCAAGTGATGTAGTCCCTTAGTTATTATGAATTTAAGATTATTTTAACCTTATTTCAGGTATTCACAGCTGTCATTTAATGTTGATTAGACCCACCAGCTAAGACTGTGAAGTTTGTGAAGAGTCAAGGCCAGTAGGTGAAGTGTTATGCCTATTTGGCAAACAGTTTTCAAAAACCAGAAGTCCAGTTGAACATGTTTGTCCTGGATTCCTTTTGCCATACATTTACCCAATCTGCCTTCTTCCAACTATTATTCTTTCACATTTTTAAGAAGCAAACATACCCATAGTTCCATGGATAAACTCAAATTCCTGTGAAAACCATACAAACAAGAAGATAATAGAGAGGGAGAACATTTTTATTTCCTTCTACAGGATACATGATTTCCTGACCTAATTAATTTAACTCAGACATATGGTACAGTACTAGAGATTTATGTCAATTCCTTATATATTTTGTTTACTGAGCTGTTATGTAAAATATCTAATTTAAAGATTTCCCCCACCCATTTGAAAGCTTCTTATTTATGTTGCATTGCTTTTTGTTTGTTTAGAAGCTTGTAAATCTTTTTAAAATAATATTTTATTTTCCACCAATTACAAGTAAACATAATTTTTAATATTTTTAAATTAATCTTTTATTTATTTATTTTTAGTTTTCAACATTCATTTCCACAAGATTATGAGTTACAAATTTTCTCCCCATATTTCCCCTACCCCCACCCCAAGATAGCAAACCTATTATAACTTTTCCCCCAATCTGCTCTTTCTTATGTCCTCCCCCTCCTCCCTCTAACTTTCTAGTAGGGCAAGATGGATTTCTATATCCCAGTGCCTGTAGATCTTATTTCCCAGTTGCATGTAAAAAACAATTTTTTTAACATTTGTTTTTAAAACTTTGAGTTCCAGATTCTTTTCCTTCTTCCCTCCTCATCCACCCCCACTGGGAAGACAAGCAATTCAATATAGGTTGTACATGTGTAGTTACTCAAAACATTTCCATAGTAGTTATATTGTGGAAGACTAACTATATTTCCCTCCATCCTATCCCACCCCCCACTTATTCTATTTTCTCCTTTGATCCTGTTCCTTTTCGACAGTGTTTCATTCTAACTACCCTCTCCCCTAATCTTCCCTCCCTTCTATTATCTCCTTCTCCCCTACTTTCTTGTAGGGTAAGATACCCAACTGAGTGTGTATATTATTCCCTCCTTAAGCCAAATTCAATAAGAGTAAGGTTGACCCACTCCCTTTCACCTTCCTGCTCTTACCCTCCATTGTGACAATTTTCTCTTGCCTCTTTTATATGAGATAATTTACCCTATTTTATCTCTCCCTTTCTCCTTCTCCCATTATATTCCTCTCACCTCTTAATTTTACTTTTTAGATATCATCCCTTCCTATTCAATTGATCCTGTGCTCTCTGTCTATGTATACATGTACACACATATACACACACTCACATATGTATTTATATACACATACACCCCTGTATACATACACACATACACACACACATACAGACATACATATATATTCCCTTCAACTATCCTCATACTGAGAAAAGCCTCAAGAGTTACAATTGTCATTTTTCCATGTCGGAATGTAAATAATTCAACTTTAATAAGTTCCTTATGATTTCTTTTTTCCTGTTTACCTTCTCATGCTTCTCTTGCTTCTTTTATTTGAAGGTCAAATTTTCTGTTCAGCTCTGATTTTTTCAACAATACTTGAAAATCCTCTATTTCATTGAATGACCACATTTTCCCCTGAAGAATTATACTCAGTTTTGCTGGGTAGGTGATTCTTCATTTTAATCCTAGCTCCTTTGACCTCCAGAATATCATATTCCAAGCTCTTAGATCCCTTAGTGTAGAAGCTTTTAGATCTTGTGTTATCCTGATTGTGTTTCCACAGTACTCAAATTGTTTCTTCCTGACAGCTTGTAATATTTTCTCCTTGACATGGGAACTCTGGAATGTGGCTATGATATTCCAACTTTTATATATATGTACCCAATCCCATCTCCTCCCATCTTCTCCAGCAGATTGCATCTTCAATGAAATCACACCTTGAATCTTCAGTTGTTCCTTATCTACTAGCTTCTTTCTATCTTCCTTTAAATGTTTCCATGTCCTACATCCTTAAAAAACATAACCTTGTCACTATAAACTACCACCCTCTCCAACTATTGTCCTCAATCTATCCTCTCTTTCTCAAACAAACTCCTGGGAAAAGTTGTGTTTAATCTCTGCCTCCACTTCTCCTTTAACTCACTCCTCAACTCTTTGCAATCTGACTTTCAACTCTTTCACTATAAAGGGAGACTGCTCACTCAAATGTTATTAATTTTAATTTTCTTTATTCTATTCCTCATCTTTTCTCATATATCTGCTTCATTTGACACTATTCACCACCCTCTTCTCCTGTATACTCTCTAGGCTTCATGCTACTACTCTCTCCAGGGTCTACTACTACCCCTCTGATTGCTCCTTCTCAGTCTCCTTTGCTGGCTTGTACAATGCTTAATTGTGGGTGTTTCCCAATGTTCTGTGCTAGGTCCTCTCCTTTTCTCTCTCTACACTCTCTCTTGTGGTAGGATCAGCCCCCATGGGTTTAACTAATCATCTCTATGCAGATGACTCAGAGATGTCTGTGTATGTGTGCCTCTCAAATTTTGTCCTGCATCAACAATGCCCTATTGGACATTTAATACAAAACATCCCAGAAACATCACAAACTCAACATGTCTAAAACCAAACTCATTATTTTTCAACTAAACCCTCACATCTTCCAAACTTTTTCTACCAAAAGAATTAACTTTCCAGTCTTTCAAATTCATAACCTCAGTATTATCCTTGACCCCACAATCTCCTTCAACTAATATATTGAATCAGTCCTCAAATCTTCCCATTTCTACATTAACTCCATCTTGTGCTTCTGACCCTTATTTTCCATTCTCATGACTACCATCTTAATTCAGGCCTTCATCTCCTCCTACCTCAATTATTGCAATAACTTTCTAATTGATCTCCCCATCTCAAGTCTCTCATCACTCCAGTTAATGATAACCACTGCTTTCAAAATAAATTTTACTTAAACACAAATCTAGCCATATTTATTAAGCTATAATGGGTTCTTATTGCCACTAGGATCCAACATAAACTTCTCTCTTTCATGTTTAAATCTCTTTACAAACTGGTCTCAACTTATCTTTGGAGCCCCATTGACATTAATTCCCCTTCTGCACTCTTCCACCCAACCAAACTGTCCTTGACATTCCTCACATACTTCATCTCATATCTCCTATACACTAATTGCCCCTCATAATGTCACCTCAGCCTCACTGGTTCTCTCTTCTTTCAGATTTAGTTCAAGCACCAAAACATGAAGGTTTCCCTGACCCCACCTCACCCACTAGTATTTTCTATCTCAAACTACTTTGTATTTAGCTACTTTGCACATATCCACTTTGTATTTGCTATATGTGTGTATGTCTCTCTGTGTGTATTTGTTTCCCTCATTAAAATGTAAATCATCTTGAGCATAATAATTATTGTAGCTGTATTGGATTGTATTGTGATCTTTGTGCTTGTATCCTCAGCACCTTGCACAATTCCAAGTTAATAATTAGGTACATGTCACACTCTCAATATCTGTTGATTGCTATTGTTGAGGGGATCCCTGCATAGGGAAATATGATCTTTAACATCTCTCTTAACCTTCATATTCTGCAATCCTTTGGATGGGAGTTGTGATGATCCAAATTCTGCAAGGTTTGAAAGTCCAAAAGCTAGAAGAGGCCCCCAAAGACCAGCCTTGTGTGTGCTGATAAATATTTCACAACCAACTTGGGGTGAGAAGGGAAACATGCTTGACAGGCTTTTAGGTTTAATCTACATTAACATTTTTCATCACTTTCCTAAGTCTACACAATCAACAAAATAATGAATCAATTTCTGATTTGTAGCATTTGTTGATTTACTAATTTTGGTGATGTGCTTGCATTAACTGTAGCACAACACTCCCATATTTGTAGTATTACCAGATATAAAAAAAGGATCCATAAATCTGTTCATATATACCCAATACCCATTTTATTTAGTCTCTAAATCAGTGGTTCTCAACCTTTCCTAATGCCATGACCCTTTATTTTCATTGCTACTTTATAACTGTAATTTTGCTACTGTTATGAATCATAATGTAAATATTTGATATGCAGGATATATTTTCATTGTTATAAATTGAGCATAACCCACAGGTTGAGAACCACTGCTCTAAATTCATATAATCTTTCAGAAATTTATCACATAGTATATAACCTAGTTCCCATTCTAAGGTCTAGTTCTAGACTTTATCAAGCCCCTAGCTTTAGAGGTGAGGAAACAGAGACCCAGAGAGATTAGATGATTTGCCCAGTGTCAGACAGGTAGCAAGTGGCCAAGCCAATGTTTGAACCCTTCTCCATTGATTACCAAATATTTTGTTAGTTCAATGTGGACCAATACAATTGATTGATGGGAACACTCATTTTCTTTCCCCAGAAATAAACAAGATTTATTACGATACTTAGAATCTGAATTATACTTTGACTTTCAAAACATTCTCCCTATCTCATTTTAAAAATCATTAAGGCAGCTCACAAAATTATCAAGTAGTTTGTTAAATGTTCAGTGATGTACTTTTCAAATTGGAGAACAGTGATGATATTTTATGCAAAGAGGGGCAGTAGAAATTCTCTAACACAACCTCTCTTAAAATCTTTTACAGAGATCAAACCAAAGCATAGAAAGACTAATGGACACAACCACAATCTTATAGCTAAATGACTGAAGCCAGGGCTCTTAAGGCCTAGTCTCATACTGTTTCCATGAAACAACACTATATAACACCATGCCAGACCCTATGCCCAAAAGTTTAAAATGTGGTGATATTTCATACTCTAGAATTCACATGCATTAGATTATACACAGCATAACAAAATCTTCAAGGGGAAATAGGATGAATCTACTGTACTAAGAAGTGAATTGATTTCAAACTAGAAATGAAAGTATTTCTAAATGCATGTTTAGTGAAGGCTGTGGAACTATAATTTGGAATGCTTAAACTGTATCAGTAATACTCCTTTCATCAAGAAAAGTGTGAAAATTATAAGATGCAATTACAACAAATTTGAACATTGTGTTATATTTTTGTCTGCTTTCATGTTGTCATAGAAACATCAACTTGAAACTTTGGTATTAATCTTTGTTCCCTTCATATCGACACATTTCATTTAACTTTCATACTATTATTAATGTCACTTTTAATATTTATCAAATGTATACTATGACATTGCCATGAAACCAGCATGGGGTCTTTGAAAAAGCAGACAAAGATGTCCAAGGCAAAAATGGGGAAGTATATATCCTCAGAAAGAAGCATTATATAAGAATATACATTATTCAAATCAATAAACATTTATTGCTTTCCTACTACATACAAGCCTATCCCTTTTAACACCACTATATTCTCCCAATGATGATGTGGACTGGGGATCATGAAACATTACTCTTTCAGAAGACTCAGGACCAAAAGACAAATGGTGATCACCAGGCTATAACATGTAAGCAATGATAACATACTAAAAAGTTCATAGAATCCATAAATACCATCAAAGATGTGTTGGACTAGACATGGATGTGGACCAGTCACATAAATAAGGCTAGAGACTGAACCTCTGATTTTAATGGCATAAGGAATTCCTAGATGAGGAAATCCCTGCTGCTGGTCCAAGTTGGAAATTTCTCTGCATATTCTTGTCTTAACTGTCAAGAACACTGGCATGTTAAATGATTTGCTCAGGGTCATGGAGCCAATATGTGTCAAAGACAGGACTTAAATCCAGGTCTGACTTTAAGGCTAATTTCTATTTGGTAAACTAGGTTACCTTGCATGACAAAATAATGAGGGACAATAGATGAATGGACCAATGGACCAATGATAGTCTTAAGATACTAAAATACCCAAAGGAAGTACCCTAGAGTTCTATATGGATGGTCAAAGGAAGATTTACTGAAATATTAGGATAAGAATCACAAGCAATAAGAAGGCATTGAGGGATTACAGTCTATCCTAGTGGAGGGGCCAACCACATTAGTGAGATCACAAGTCCATCAAAATGTAACAGTAAGTTAACAAGTCACACAAAATCTCTCTCTCTCTCTCTCTCTCTCTCTCTCTCTCTCTCTCTCTGTCTCTCTCTGTCTCTCTCTCTCTCTCTCACACACACACACACACACACACACACACACACACACATCCCACACACACACACCCACACACCAGAAAATAACTAAATTTTAAGTTTGAAGTAAACCTAAAGGCCATGTACTCCGGCCTATACTGACCAAGAATCTCCTCTCCAATAGCCCCTACAAGTGTCTATCTAGCACGTTCTTGATGATTCCCAAAGGGGAAAAATTCACTGCCTTCCAAGGCAGCCAGCATATTACACTTTTGACTGTTAGCAAGTTTTTTCCCCTTATATCTAATCTAAATTTGTCTCTTTGTTGTTGCCATCCACCATTGTGTTTTTATGATAATTTGATATTACTAAATTTTCCCTTTAACAATACATTATAGAATTTCCACAGGGTTCAATGTTATATTCAATGGCCTCTAATTTACAGACTCCATTCTTTCCTTTTTCTGAAAATTGAGATATTTGCTCTTCTCTGATCAAGTGGTGCTTCTATTCCCCACAAATTTTCAAAGAATGAAGATAGTGGCTCAATATCATCACACAGGCCAGTTATTAGGGTGCTCAAAGATATCAGTTACCTGGGTCTGGTGACCTGAAATGCTCACACACAATTCGGTGCTCTTTTACTGACTTCCTATATATCTTTGTGCTTCAGTCTCCTGTAAACTATGTCTGTTATTTTTCTTCAAGAACTCAAAGCATTTATCTTGTCGATGATAACATAGATTCTCTGTACTCTCCTTATGTACCCTGAGAAGCCACTCACTCCTTTGCTTTTCTTCTCTCCCTAATACAGTACAAGTTAAAAACAGCCAAGTAAAACCCTGTTTCCTGTTTTTAGCATTCCTTGCTGAGCTCAGCTTTTTCTGAGTTTTAGGGGGAATAAACATCTATTAAGAGCCTACTATGTGTCATGCACTGTGCTATGAATTTCATAAATATTTCATTTGATCTTCACAACAACCATATGAGGGAGGTGCTATTATTATTATCCCCATATTACAGTTGAAGAAACTGAGGTAGACAGAATTTAAGTGATTTGCCTAGGGTCATAGAGCTAGAAAGTATCTGGTACTGGATATGAACTTAGGTCTTACTGACTTCAGACCCAATACTTTCTATCTTTTATGCTGCCATCTGCCTCTGCAATTTAATATTTGACACTAATTTTAAGATTAAAGGATTATCAATTTAGAATAGGAAGGTATGTTGTTGACCTTTTGGTCTAATCCTTTCATTTTACAGTTGAGGAAAATGAGTAAGCAACTTGCTGATAGTTATACAGGCAGTAAGTGGTGAAAATCAGGATTTCAATTCACATCCTCTTGTTCAAATCCAGGACTTATCCCACATGACATAGTCTAGGCTATACTTTCATGTTTTCTTCTCATTCTCTGCCATTCCACCCATCTACTTTAGAATCTTTCAAAAATGAGGATGGTTGATGAGTGCCCTGTGTGTCAACATTGATCTATTTAGAAAACACCACCCACAAGCTACTGCACTGGATGCCCTTGCTGCTTCTTCCTTATTGGGGTGGTATTTTTTCTTTGTATCTTCAATCTTTCAAATTTCTGAACTGGATTGACTCCAACCTACCTATGCAACCTTATCTCATGCTACATTTTATCATATGTTCCAGGCAAACTGTACTCTGCCCCTCATTTCTATCCTTACTTTTTCTGTTTCTATTTTTGCTCCCATTGCTTCCCAATGACTAGAATGGACCCTAGCTAACCATCTCCTCCTACTGAAGTGTTCTCTTCTCTTCCTTCAGTGTCCATCTCCAATTCCAGTACTCAACCCATGAGTACCCTCTCGTCTCCTCTTCTCCCTTCTCCTCTCTTCTCCTTTCCTATCCTCCCCTGCCCTCCCCAGTCAGGGTCTCCCAATGCATCCTGGGTCATCTCTAGTCATCCTGATGAATATCTGACCACTGGATCCAGATGGCTCTGAGATGAAAGTGAGACTGGTGATCTTGGACAGTCCTCTCTCACTGAAATCCAAGTCAACTGCAAGTCATGTCATCACATCCCTGATGTCATGGTCCTTTTCGAGAATGAAGGACAAACACAACAACAATAACAACCACGGCAGCTAGGTGGCACAGTGAATAGAGCACCGGCCCCAGAGTCAGGAAGACCTGAGTTCAAATTTGACCTCAGACACTTAGCACTTACTAGCTGTGTGGCCTTGGCAAATCACTTAACCTCAATTGCCCTGCCTTCCTCCTCCAAAAAAAAAAAAAGACAAAAAAAAACCCTAACAACCAATTCTACTGTCTCCAAGAAGTCCACCACTGTTTTTTTTCCCTTCCTACTTTTCCCAGACCTTCTCTCACCTCTCACTTCTCAGATTTCTCATATCATCTTGCCTGTTTTGCAATGATCACATTTTCCCTTGCATTGAAGTCATTTATTTAGTTTCATGGTCCAATTCCACCCACTCCCAGAAGTTTAGCACCAAACACAATAGATACAGTTATAGTGCCCAACACTTTATATACTAAATGTGAATTAAGTTGAAATGATATATTTAAGAAAGCTATACAACAGGTAGGGTGAGAGGGAGGAGAACAGAAGTCAGGAGAAAAAGTAGGAATTCTATTGTTTGGGGGATTTTTTAGCAATATAAGAGAAATATTCTTATAGCTTTCAGTCTTATGATGAATTTACTGAGGAATGTTCATAACCATGTAAATACAAAGCAGAATAACTGGATGACAAATTACTTTAATTACATATATGGATCCTACTCAGATTTAACTCAACTGTTGGATAAGGGAGCATGGACTTGTAAAAAAAAAACTTTGGTCTCAAAATGAGGAGAAATAGGAATGAATATGGGCTTTGCTATTTACTGTGTGACAATTACCAGATTATTCAATTTTTCTGGACTTCTATAAAAATGCCAGGGTTGGCCAAGAATTTTTAACCCTTTTATGTGGGTTATAGACTTCTTTGGGACTCTGATGAAGCCTGAAGACCCCCTTCTCAGAATCATATTTTTAAATAATTGAAAGAAATGCTACCTTTGAGCTAGAGGTTAGTGAAAATAAAGGTGTCTTTTTTTCCCATTCTTGTCTATGAAATCACTGAAATTCATCCACGAACCTAGTGACAGAGAGGTTACAAATTCTTGGATTACGTGAGCTCTGGAATCTATCTCAGTTCTGACACATCCCTAGAATGACTTTGCTGTAGTTTAGGACGCAGGTCAAAGACAAAGCAGTCTTGAATCCCCAATGAAACCAGCACAATGGTGGACGTGGTGGGCACTCAATGATTGACTGAAGGAATCAATAAGTGATATTTTACAAAATATAACTATAACACATAACTATAACAAGAAAAGCAGATAAGTATCATCACTGGATTCTTTCAGTTTGGAACCTGCTTATGGTCTCTTTTTCCTCCCTGCTGGATAATCTGTATACATCTATTTATCAATCTCTATATACCATGTATATAGATCCGTATAATCTATACACAGTGATGAGTAGATGGCAATGCTGGAAGCTAGGACTGGAGTCAGGAAGACCCGGTTTCAAGTTCTTCCTGAGTTCTTACTATTGTTGTTGTTCTTGCTGCTGCTGTTGCTGCTGCTTTTTCAGTCTGACTTAGATTTTCTTGGCAAAGATACTGGAATGGATTACCATTTCCTTCTCTAGCACCATTTTGCAGATGAAGAAACTGAAGCAAACAGGGTTAAATGACTTGACCAGGGTCACACAGTGAGTAAGTGTCTGAGATCCGGTTTGAACCATGAGGATGAATCTTCCTAATTCCAAGCTCTATCCACTGCACCACCTAGTTGCCCAGATAAAATTTTTTGCATGTTTTTTTGTTTCATTTTTCAGTCATTTTCATGGAGTTCTTACTTGTTGTATTACCCTGGGCAAGCAATTTACTAGCCTCTGAACGCTATATGCAATTCCATGAACTTATCTAATTAAACCAGACAGAATGAGATATTTCTTAGAAAAGAGTTGGTTCCTGTGGAGCAGCTAGGTGGCACGGTGAATAGAGCACAAGTGCTGGAGTCAAGAGGACTTGAATTCAAATCCAGCTTTCAGACACTTGACACACACACTTACTAGCTGTGTGACCTTGGGCAAGTCACTTAACCCAAATTGCCTTGCCTTCCCTCGTCAAAAAAATAAATGAATGAACAAATAAATAAAGATTTGGTTCCCTTGCTGGGACTTGACCACACTGTCAAAACCACAGATCCTTTAAGTATCAGTACCTATCGAATGATGATGGCATTCCATCTCAGAAGAGAATTTTCAATTATTCAACATTCTTTCATACACAAAAGAAAATCCATCTCAGCTACCCTGAATTTCAAGCATTTTCTGGACATAATCTCCCCTGGACTCTCATTCCCCCAAGATCTGTTTCATGATCAGTTTTACTTCTGTTGATCCCTAGGCTGCCTTCAGTCCGACTGATAAAATGATCCTTTAAGTAGATGAATCTCATCTGATAGCTCTAGCTGCAATTATATGTGAAGAAATAGAGTTTCCTTTAAGTGCCCTGGGAACTTCTATTTTTGGAAGGAGGACATTGAATTCAATTCAGTTTACTTCAAAATACATTTATTAAGTGCCTAACATATTCAAGATACCATGCCAGGTATTGGGTATATGCTATAAAGATCATTGCAAAATGAAACAAAACCAAAGCAGTCCCTGACCTAATAGGGGGAATACAACATATAAACCATATATGTAAACAAAATACTATTTGAGATTACTATTTGAGAACCTGAGCAGAGAGCCTTGAAGGAAGCTGAGACTTCTAATAGACAAAGCTCAGACAAAGCCCAATGCAGCTAAGGAGTACAATAGATAGAGTGTTGGTCCTGGAATCACAAAGACCTGAGTCAAATCCACTTTGCCACTTAGCTCCTGTGTGGCCCTTGGACAGTTGCTTTGTCTCTGTCAGCCTCTGTTCATCTATAAATTGGGGGTAATCATAGCACCTACCCTCCAGAGTTGTTGTAAGTATCCAATGAGATAACGCGCTAAAGCAATTTCCAAACCTTGAAGTGTTATGTGAATGCTAGCTGATATTATTTCTTGTAGCATGTTTGGGCTCCATTAGAGATCACCCACCATTTGCCTTTGGTAGCTATTCAATAACTTTTACTTGAGTAAAAATGAGATAACTTATAAAAAAAAATAAAAGTCGTTGCTTTGATATTCAACTATCACTAGACCACTGTTTGGAATATAATACTGGGTACAGACCAAAGATGAGTGTTAAATATCATCTATTCATGCTTTCATATGCAATGGTAGAAATTACAGCTCTTTATTTTTTTATTCCCTTGCTATTCAAATGTATGGTAAAGACTGCCACAAAATTACCACCAGGGTTTCTTTAAAACAAAATAAGCAGCAAACAAAAGGGTGGGGTGGGAAAAAGAGTTTTTGAAAAAGGAAGTAATAGAGGATTCTATGAGTTTCTCTTAAAGAAGTAAGTGAAATTTCATTTTCGGAAAAACTTATTTCTCTTAGAGAATCTTCTTTTGTCTAGTCACATCACACTAAGAACATTTCACTTGTGATCCAGTAATTTGTAGTCAAGAGGCTTGAGTTTGAATCCTGTCTCTGCCAGATACTAGCTATGTGACTTTGAGTAAATATATTCATATCTCAGTTTCTAAATCTGTACAATGTGGCCTTTAATAGTTGTATTTAAATCCTAGGGGATTGATGGGATAAAATGAAACACAACTCCTGTCACTATAGATGTGTCAGTAACTATTATAATTACAATGATAAGATTGCAAATAATAGTTGTGCTAGTTAAGTGATAACTAGCTAAGTGATAGCTTATTTAAGTTGACTAAGAAACAGTGAAAGGGGGAAAAATATTTTTGAGGTTTTTTTTCCTGTGTGTTTGTGTGTGTGTGTGTGTGTGTGTGTGTGTGTGTGTGTGTGTTTGTGTGAAAACCATCAAGTCTAATGTAGAACAAAGAATGGATATGCCATTTCATTGAGTAAGGGGATCCCTGGATGAGGAAGGCTCTTCTATTAATACAAATCACTACCTTCTCTACAACTTAACATCTTAAAGAGTTGCCTCTCTAGGAGAGAACAGAGAGTTCTTTCCGGGGCTACACAGGCAAAATGTGTCAGAAGCAGGACTTGAACCTGGATCTTCCTGATTCTAAGGTCAAATCTCTACCCATTATACAACATTGCCTCTTAACACCCCACTTAATATAAATCCCATAATGTCTGCTTAATACAATTTAAAAATTTAATTTAATTAAGTAGTTAGTTCACTCAAGTAATTAGTGATATGACCAGAGAGGGATATGAAAGATCATATCTTTCTGATGCTGGCCAAGGTCAAATACTTAATTAGCAGGGGACTCTATAATCATGCATTCCCAGAAATGATGCATGTTTAGAAATACGTTGCTCTTAGAAAACAAATTCTGATCATTAATCTGAGTTTCTAAGAATTTAAGTAAGCTAAATGTCTGCCAGCAGGATGCTGCTCATTGCCAGTGCAGCTGATCCAGTTAAAAGAAGTGAGTGATTCTAGCCAGGACACATGTTTCCTGTTCTGACTATATTATCCCCTAACTTTTAATGAGAGCAGCTAGTTGGTACAGTGAATAGAATGCTGGGCCTGAAGTCAGGAAGACTCATCCCTGAGTTCAAATCTGACCTCAGACATTTACTAGTTATGTGACCCTGGGCAAGTCATTTCTCCATGTTTGCCCCAGTTTCCTCAGCTGTAAAATGGACTGAGGAAGAAAATGGCAAACCCCTCTAGTATCTTTGCCAAGAAAACCCCAAATGGGGTCACAAAGAGTCTGACATAATTGAGAAATGACCAAGCATACAAACTCATAATCATAGTATATGATGGAGACAATATTTTTCCATAGTAATATTCTCTGCCCTATATAAGAAAATGAAGATTTTTGGGGTCAATATTTGATGAAGTTTTTACCTATTCTCTGACTCTGTATATCTTTTTTTGAATTGATCAGCTCTGGCAGCAAACACAGCCTGTTATGTAGATGAAGACACTTGAAAAAAAACATAAGAAGACACAGGGGAATTTATTTGTGGTTGCAGCCCTTAAAATATTACTCACTTATAATTGAAAGTGTAGGAAAAGATACTGTTTGCTCTACTCACAATGTATGAAGAAAATGACTATTTAATAAGCATTTGAGTTGAGGAGAGGTTGGATAATTGATCTTTTTCAAATCTAAAATAGAGATCACAGACTCATATATTGAGAGCTGGAAGAAACTTTCTGGCTCAGCTTGTCCAACTCTCTAATTTTGCAACTAAAGGCATCTGAGGACAAAAGAGATAAAGAAGCTTGACAGGGGTTTCACAAATGGTGAATAGCAGAGTATAGATCTGATCTTTGAACCTAATCTACCACTCTTACCACTACATCATGTTCTATGGCTGTAAGACTCTGTAAAGTAAGTACCTGAATCTTGCAGTCTTTCCTGAAAGGACACAATTCATCTCAGGTGAGGGGAGGTGAAGGCTGATGGGACAGGGAGCGGTGGGTGGAAGAACATTAGCTGTAACTCATATGCCACTGTTATGAGAACACCTCAGCTTTTGACTTCAAAATGACTCTTTCATGTTGGAATAGAATTTTTTAGGGAAGTTCAGATTAATGTAAACTTCACATTATTCCCAGCACACCATTCCCATTCACCAGTGTGAATACAATTTATTTGTATATCTACAAATCATATTTTAAGAATATCCTTTTGCCAATGACTTGACTTTCTGATAGAATATACCCTTTAAAATGGGGTTTTTATAGGTTCTTTCATTTTTCACTCTGCAATTGACCCAGTTAAAAAAAAAAACAACTTTAAGGCTATTCTTTTTCCTCTGTAGAGAATTATTATACTTTTTATTGCTATTCTTTTGTTATGTAAAGTATCTTAAAATACATCACTTCTTAAAATTCTCTGAGGGCTGATGTACACAGAATGTTTCTCAGCAAAATCTCATCTCACTATAGGGTATTAAGCCATGGTGGACACAGCTGTACCCTTTTTTATTTCTTGTTGAAAAATTTATATCACTTGATGCAATCTTTTTTTAAAAAAAATGCAATAGCATACCTTGATAATCTATTAAGCTTTTCCACTCTCAATATATGTGTTTTCCTGCTTTATCTGTTCTTCTAAAGCTGGGTCTTTGTGGATTTTATCTTCTCTATAGCTACAGAATTATAATTGCCTTTTGGCCTGGATTTGTCATGGTTTCAAAATAATTTCTCCTTTGAGATCTCTATTGTTGATTCAGGCTGTTTCAAGTGGATTTGCTTTAGTTGTAGAAAGTTTAAATTGCCTTAAATTGAATTTATTTTAAAATCCACAAACTGATCAATACTACACAGTATGGAGAAATGTTCTAGAATGATACCTAAGTTTTTAACTTAGAAATATGATCAGAAAGACCATAGCAGGACTAGGTAATACAGTTATAATAATTAAGGGACAGGGGTAATAGAAACTTAGGGGTTTTTAAAAAGTATGTGAATTGAGTACAGTCATCTACACCAAAGAAAAGCTTACAGTGGTGTTTTTGTGCCAAAGATCAAGAAACCAAAGGGCATCATAAGGAGAAAAAAATACCACGTAAAATTTTCTATCAGAAGGTAACCCTTAAGTAGATTAAGTACCAGCTTTAAAACAGTGAGAGAGAAGGAATTCTGGCAAGATGATTAACTGAGTTGTCACAACTAAGCACTCCTCTACTTCATCCCCTTAAAATAGTAGCAAATGTTCCAAACAAAGTAAAAGAACAACAAAAAAAGTGGGAGAAATAAAACAATTTTTCATGGTTAATACATCACAGAAAAACTAAAAGGAAGACCAAAAGTGATAGAAGAAAAAGAAAAACCTAATGAATAATTGTTATGGCGTGGAAGAAAGATAGAAGAACTATCCAGAAGGAAAGAACAATGCAAGCATAACAACATGACTACCAAAATAGAAAAGGTACAAGAACCTTATACTAGAACCTGCAAAATGGTTAAAGATTTAGAGACATGAACATATGTCTGGCATCTATAAAGTTGGATATAATAGCACTGAAAGAAAAACACTAAAAGACCAACATGAAACTTGACAAGTTGGAACATTATTTGTAAAATGTTAATAAAGTAGTGGGATTCTCTAAGGAATAAAATTGTCCAGGTAGAGGGGAAAACATTAAGACATAACAGAAAAAAATAACAAAATAGAACTTTAAATCACAATTTTGTTAGGATAAAGACAAAGAAGAACCCAGAAATCAAAGCAAAAGAGGCTAAGAATGAAATAACAATAAAAAAACCAAACTTGTTATTTGTTACTTGGTATTTTGGTACTCAGTAAAATACATCTAACTCAATATGAAAAGAAGAGGAAAGGTAAGAAGTCTAAGAGACAGAATGATTGGAGGGGGAAGCAATCTCAAATGTGGCAGGAGCAACATTAAAGGTGGATTAAAAGAAAGGAAAAAAGAATAAAAATCTGGGATCAGAAGTAGTGCCAAAAGATCTATAACAAAGATGAAACAGATTGTTTCCTGTAAAAGAACACAAATGTCAGTCATATTTGCTTTTTTACAACCTCTCAATTCATAAGAGGAAGGTGGGAAGAAAAAGAGAAAAAAGTAAGAGGACAGAATGGAGGGGAATATAAAATTAACAATTATAACTGAATATCAATGGAATGAACTCACCCATAAAACAGAAGAAGATAGCAGAATGGATTAGAAAATACAATCTAACAAAGTATTTTTAACTGAACAAACCTCTTGAAACATAAAGTTAAAATGAATACATATACAGTAAAAATTTTACTCACATAGAGTAAAAATGAGGGATTGAAATAAAATCTAATCAGCTAAATCAAGTAAACTAAAAAGCAGAGTTTCAACCATGATTTCAGTTAGTCTATAGTAAAGGAGAAAAAGATTAAAGAAAGATAATATGGGAAATCACATTATTCTAAAATGAATCATAGATAACAAACCAGTATCAATACATTTACACACATACACTTAAAAATATAACTAAATAGTTAAAGTAAAATATATTCAAATTAGAGTGAAAATGGATAATAAAGCTATAAAAGTAGGGGACTTTATTATGTCCCTTTTTAACTTAGAGAAAGCTAATAAAACATTAAACAAGAAAGAAATTAAGAACATAAATAGTATTTTAGGAAAAATAGAGAAGAAAGATTTCTGGAAGTTAGTTAATAGGAATAAAAAGGAATTTCTATCATCTCAGTCACACGTGGCATATTTACAAAAACTAACCATGTATTAGGTCTTAATGATTTCAGCAAAAAAAAAAATTCTAGAAAAGCAGAAATACTAAGTATATCATTTACTGATGAAAATGTGATAAAAATTTATTCAATCAAGTGTACTTAAAGAATTTAAAAGTAATTGGAGACTAAATGGCATAATTCTAAATATTATCTCTAATCTTTTTCTCCTTTACTATAGACTAACTGAAATTATGGTTGAAACTCTGCTTTTTAGTTTACTTGATTTAGCTGATTAGGTTTTATTCCAAAAAGAACAAATTATAAAAACAGAAGAAAACTTTATGAAAGAAAATAGCAAAATGGAGCAACATAACAAAACATAATATTCAGCCAAAGTAGTATTAGGGGGAAAATTTAAATCTCTTAACACTTTCATCAACAACTTGGAAGGATTTTAGAACTCTCATCAATGCAGTGCTAAACCATAAGTCCAAAAGAGGAAGAGTGAAATATATCACTCATCTTAAAGAGAGATAATGAAGAAAAAGCTATATATTTTCATATATGGCAAATGTGGCAATTTTTTTGCTTGATTTCATACATGTGTTGAAGGCTTTGTATTTTTTTATGGGGGACTGTTTTTTTTCCCTTTATTTTGCTTAAAGGAGGCAATGAGAAGAACAGATTAATTTCAAAAATTACTAGCTTCTCTCCTCACTTTTCCTACCCAACTTCTCATGAGGGTAAGAACTACGTACACTCTTTGACTGCACTTTCCCACTTGACTATTCACTTCCCCACCACATCCAAGTTTGCTTTCATCCCTTTCACAACTGAAGCTGTTCACTTCAAGAATATTAATGACATCTTAATTGCCTACATAAAAATCACCCTTTTTTCATTTCTCATGCTTTATCACCCCTCTGCAGAGCTTGGTATTTTTGACTACCTCATCCTTGTGAATGTTCTCTCCTGTTTTGTCTCCATATCAGTCTCCTCTGTTTGATAATCATTCATGTGCCATATCCTATGTGTGAATGTTGTCAAGACTGTGGAGCTTTTGAATAAGCCTTCTCTCCCAACTTCCTTTTTCTCTTTCTCTCCTCTGCTCCCTCAACTCTTCTTTCCTCTTCTCTCCTATCACTTTCTCTCTCCTCCTCCTTCTTGTCCCTTCTCCTCATCCTCCTCCTCTTCTCCCTCTCTCCCTCCCTCTCTCTCTCTCTCAAAATAAAACAAAGCAGCTTGACTGTCTCCCATGTGAGATCCAACAGTCCTTCTATTAAGTTCTTGATTCAATTCATTATTGATTCATAGCCTATCTATCTGACCAAGATAAATGTGCTGATCAGAGAGAACCATGAGAAATCCATTAGAAAATTATTTAATGCCTCTAAACCTCAGTTTCTTCATCACTGCAATTAGAATAAAATATGTGCATTGATTATGGATGTCATAAGGATCAAATGTGATGATGCATGGTACTTTGGAAATCTTAAAATATTATATACACATATAAATTATTAGTTTTCATTGAACCTAGGGATTGATAAATCATAGCCTGTGGGCCATGATTTTCCAACTCCTGAATTCTAATCTGTACTCTTCTTTGATAGTAACTCTCTTCAATTACTCTTTCATCTTCTCCTTCCCCAGACTCTGTAGAAAAACCATCACCTTGCATAAATTACATGGGCTCTGAAAGAAGCTTTAGCTTTCTGGGTAGCAGGTTGATCCCATTTGGAATTTCTATATCTATAAGGCACCCCAGGCAATCTTAAAGGCAGCAGCTCAGAGTACTCACTGCAGGGGTTCAAGGTATTGAACAGCAAAGGCAGTGGATGGAATTTGTTAACAATGGCATTCACCTAGACATTGAATCTTAACAGGAATGTGGATGTTTACAGAAGGTATTTCTAACCAAGTCAGACATTCTTGTGCCACACATATTTTTTTTTTTACAATAACACATTTATAAAAATAAACAATTACTGGTTCTCCTGACAGTTTCAGAATGTAAGAGTATTTACAAAAACTCTAGTGTGATTTCATAGTGAAATAGTTCTCATCAAAACTGGAATTATAGCTATTTGAGGGAGTTGTTAAAAATGCTTCTGGAAGATACCTCAATTTTCATCAAGAAAGACCAACAAGGGAAACAAATTTCTTTCTGAATGTATTACTCTAGTCACATGGAAGGTGTATGTATGAAAATTTCTCCCAGAATATCCATACATTGTAAAGGAATGACACTCAGATCTTGAAGGGATGGGAATAAGGGAAAGCATACAGAAAGCCAGAAAATTTTAGATAATGTTCCTATGCAAGCCTTGTGGGTCCCTAATTCTTTTCTGTATCATGTGTTTTAGGACATTTTATTGCATTCAATTTAGCACTTTATCACATGCTGTCTCTTACTCTTTTGTTAATTGCTTCATGTAAGGTAGTAGTGGGAAAAAAAATCCTACATTGGCAGTTGGGAGAGGCCTGGGTTCTGAGTCTAACTCTAGTGCTAGCTATCTGTGTGACTTATGCACAAGTCAATTAAGTTTCCTGAACCTCAGTTTACCCATTTGTAAAAATGAATCACTGTAAAATAGATTTAGAGCAAGAAAAACCTGGGATGCTATTGTGTTGGACCCATCATTTTATAGGTGAAGAAACAGAGGCACAGAGAGATGAAAGAGCTCACTCCAGGTGGAACAATCATTAAGTGTCTGATGCAAGATTTGAAGTTGGGTCTTGCTACTCTGAGTATGCTGCATCATCCATTAAGTCACACTGTGTTTCACGGGCATAGAACCACTTGTATTATCTACCTTACTGGGAAGGAAGAGGAGGAGGTGGTGGTGGAGGAGGAGAGGGATGAAAGAATACCATTTATATGGCACTTTAAGGTTTTTTGAAGCACTTTACAAATACCTTATTTGAGTCTTACAAAAATCCTAAAAGGCAAATCCATCAAAGGCAAACAGGGCTTAAGTGATTTGCCCAAGAACAACCAGCTAGTTAAGCATCTGAGACCAGATTCAAACTCTGGTCTTCCTTATTTCAGGTCCAGCACTCAATGCACTGAGCTACCTACCTGCCTATGAAGACTGTCTACAGAATGCTATGTATGCTTTATAGAACAATGTAAATGTCTATATAATTATTATTAATGTCTCCCTGCAAACATTTGGAGGAAAGGTGCTATGCCCAGAATCTGGTATCCAACACAGTGTTAGGCACATAAGAAAAATTCATTGACTAGGTCTCAATTATATCTGGAACATTAATGGGTCATCTTTTCCAGAGGTGTTCAATGATTTTCTTCTTTTCCTCCAAATATCCAAATAATATTTTAAATCTATAATTTGCTGAATAATACCAATATTTATTGGCTAAAGGAGTTTCCTTTTTGGAATTCCAATATGCCAATGAAACCACAGCTCTAGTTCACACACACACACACACACACACACACACACACACACACACCAGTTAATCTCTTTAATTCTGAGGTCTTTTAAAATCAAGGCTTAAAGTGAGATTTTCAATAATTAGGAAATTAAAACATAAAATAATTTATTTTCCTTGAAATATTTTAAAGAATTTGTTGTTTCTATTTGATTAATAGAAGCAATAAAACATTCTCACTATGAAGGCAAAACATATAAATCTCGAAGACAGTATGTGTAGAGACAAACTACTGATAATAGGTCTTCCAGAAGAACAAGACAGGACAAAAAATTTCAATGTCATAATGAAAGAAATGACAGAAAAGAACTGCTCAGAACTTTTGAACACAGAAAATAAAATTCCAATTGGAAGAATACATAGGTCACTTCCAGAAAAAAAAAAATTCAAGGCTGAAAACTCCAAAACACATAGTGATTAAATTTAGCAATTTAATTTAGAAACAAGTTCTATAAGCTAACAGGAGAAACACTTTCAAATACAAAAGATATTCAAATAATATAAGACTTTTGCGTTCAGTGGGGAAAAAAAACATAATAAGGTGTTTATAGTAGAATTGGAAAATTTATAACCTAAAAAAATTAGAGATGGAGAAAAAAAAGCCTGTTCTCATACTTTTAAATGATGATGGATTGAACAATTCAGTAAACAATAACAACAACAAAAATAACAGATTGGATAAGCAAAGAAAATCCTACAATCTGTTATTTACAGAAATATATTTAAAAAGACAAAGATATACGCAAAATAAAACTAAGGGGATTGAAAAACAATACTATGCATCAAGCAAATACAAAATAGCAGACATTAACATAATGCTGTCAGACAAAGCAAAAACAAACATTCAAAAAATTAAAAAAAGTATACATGAGCAAACTATATTAAGCTAAAAACGAATCATAGACAACACACCAAATATCAGTCAAAAACATATATTCTCCAAATGCTTTAGCATCTAAATTCATTTTTAAAAAATTGTTTAAACTTCAATAAGACATAGATGGTAACACAACATTATAGAAGACTTCATTCTCCCACTATCAGTTTTGCATAAGTCTAACAGAAAGATAAACAAGAGGGAAAATATGGTGCTGATCAAATTTCTGGAGAAACTAGAGTTTAAAAACTTCTGACATCTTCTAAATGGAAAAGTAAAATAATATACATATTTTTCTGTAACACATGGAACTTTTACAAAAATTTACCAGTATTAGGGTACAGAGATATTGAGAACAAATGTAAAAAGGCAGAAATTGTCTCTAAGTTTTTCACAAACCATAGTGCAATAAAAATAAGGATTTGTTCAGGGGCCACAAACTAAAGATCCAGACTCAAATGGAGATGCAACAATGAAATCTTAAATAATGATCTGGTCAAAGAACAAATCATAGAAATAATTAATAGCTGTGTAAAGGAAAATGATCACGATGAAACAATATACCAAAATTTCTGGAAAGCAGCTAACACAGCCCTAAGGGAACAAATTACATCCTTACAATTGTACGTGAAGAAAATACAAAAAGAGAAGATTAATGAACTGAATATGCATTTTTTAAAAATTGGAAAATAAGGAAACCTAAAATGGGCACAAAAGAGGAAATATAAAAAAATAGAGAGAAAATACATGAACTCTACACAAATAATAGACATGATAAATAATGGTTCTTTGAAGAGACTTATAAAATTTATACCCCCTTAGCTAATTTGTTTTAAAAGACAGCAGAAAATGAAATCAATAAAATAGCAAATGAGCAAGGTAAAATACCACAAAACCAGAAGAAATGGAAAAAATAATTGGAACATATTATGCACATTTTTGCTAACCACACTGAGAACACAAAAGAAATAGAAGAATACCTTCAACAAATTAAATACCCAAACTATGAGAATACCATATAGAGATTTTAAATAATCCAATGCAGAAAAGGAAATAGACCTGATTGTAAAGGAACTACCAAAGCAGAAAACTATTGGATTTGATGAATTCACGGAAGAATTCTGCCAAACTTTTAAAGAACAATTTAGTACATATACTTTACAAGTTATTCTCAAAGAAATGAAAAATAACCCTAGAAAAATGTTTTTATGAGAAATAGTCCCAATCCCTAAGAAAAGACAACTCAGAAAGAAAACTAGAGGCCAACATCACTAATGAACTTTGACTCAGAAATTTTAAGCAAAATCCTATCGAACAGATTAGAGCAATGTATCCAAGAAACCATTAATCATGATCAAATAAGATTTATACTAGGGGTGCAAAGATGGCTCAACATTAGAAAACAATAAACATAATTAACCATTTTAAAAACCAAAACATCTTAAATCACGATCTTCTCAACAGATATAGGGAAAACCTTTGATATAACACAGGACTCATTTATGCTAAAAACCCTACGAATTATAAACATAGTGGATCTTTTTTAATATCATAAAAAGCTCCTATCTAAAACCAAAAGCCATCACATGTAATGAGGGATACACTAGAATCTTTTCCAATAAATGTGGAATTGAAGCAAGAATACCCATTCTCCCAATGATACCAAAAATGATAAGACAAGAGAAGGAAATTAAAGGAAAAATATAGGTAAAGAGGATGTTAAAACTATCACTGTTTGCTGATTATGTGATGGTTTACTTGAAAAATCCCAGGGAATCAAGAAAAATGAAAATTGAAACAATAGCTTCAGCAAAGTTGCAAGCTACAAAATAAATCCTCCAAAATCTACAGCATTTCTAAATAACAATAATAGAACACAAAAAGCAATAACAGAAAGGGTAATTCCATTCCAAATAACTACAAAATACATAAAATATCTAAGGATCAACCTCCCAGAGCACACAAAAACTTGCATAGATTCAATTACATAGTGCTCTTTAAAGAATCAAAGAGCTGGAGCAGCTAGGTGGTGCAGTGAATAGATCCCTGGAGTCAGGAGCACCTGAGTTCAAATCCGGCCTCAGATACTTGGCACTTATTAGCTGAATGACACTGACCAAGTAACGTAACCCCAATTGCCTAGGAGAGAGTGAGAGAGAAAGAGAGAGAGAGAGAGAGAGAGAGAGAGAGAGAGAGAGGATGAAAGAGCACCATAAATAGCTAAAGGAATGTTTAGTACTCAATGCATAGGTCATGCCTATATTTAAAAAATGACAACACTATCAAAATGTTGCACTTCATAGTACAAAAGTTGTGTTTTTTTTTTATCAGAGTGATATTCCACATACTAGTTATGTAAGTTTTTTTTTTAACCACTTGCTTTCCATATTTTATGACCTATCAAGCTTTTTTGTCAGGCCCTTCTCAAGTGTAGTAACCCACCTCTATCTTGGGTTGATAAACCTCATTTATGGGGTTTATGATAAACCCATATTTACAATATGGCAAAAAGTTCATATACTATAGTCCCATTGTCCCAAAATAGTTCTTTGATTTAGTAATTGCCAGTAATAAACTCCCAAGATCTAAACTTTTTTTTTCTGTTTTCTTATTTTATTTCTAGCAAATACACTTGTGAGGATATGGTTTAGTTCCTTCCAAAAGCATATCATGAGTCATTGCACACTCATACTTCCAACACAATGTATCTGTGGATAGCTTATGACTTATGTGATTTCTTTCCTATCTCTGCCCTCCAGGACACATCTCCCCTCCCCCCCTCCCCCATGCTAACCTCTTTTCTGCTACCCTGACTCCCACTGCAATTTTAGAAGTGGAATGGGGTACCACAGATCATAATTTTGTTGGGGAGAGGGAGTGGGAGAGGGGTGGTGTTTGATTTTAAATCACTTTTGCTTGTCAACCTTGCCAAGCAAATTTATCACCCAGCCTTCTTTGAACATAGCTAGGCTGGTTCTCAGGCAGCTAATGTAGCATCTCTCTAGGGCCATATTTAAAGGTTTTCTGGCTTGGCATAACCTGCTAGAATTTTACAGTACTGACATACCTAAATTTCAGTCTACAGGCCTCAGGAAGTAGTATTGTGAAGAAGGCCACATTTTTTTTTCCTACTGGAAAAAGGAAAAGGAAACATCACATTTCTTATTAAAAGAACAAATAAAGAAATTGAGGCTTTTATGACCGTGATCAAAATCAGGTTCAACATAGAATTGCAGTAAGATTAAGAGTGTTTTGGATATTAGTTGGGATGATTATTCTAATCATAGATACCCATCCAGAAATTCAAGGAAGCTCATTTGGCTGTAATATGTGCTTCTGTGTTACTATAATAGAGATCTCAAAATCAGAAGCAATTCTGGAACTGGACTGAAATAATTTTATTGAAAAAAATGAAAAAAAAATATTATATTTGTATATTCAATCCAAGCATTTCTAGAGTTGAATGAAAGAAGGGGTGTTTCTGCCACAAGGGAGAAGGGGAGTGGAAGTGGTACTGAAAGGCAGCGAGTCTATTTCTCAGTTTTCCTCTCATCTCAAATTGTCTGCTATTTGGGAAGGCAAGTTTACTATTCTCAGCTTCTCAGATTTAGAGATGGAAGAAACCTAAGGGATCATCTAGTCCATTGCTCTCATATAACAAATGAGAACATTGAAGCTTGTAGAACAGTTCATTGTTACTAAGGGAGTCAGCAGATAAGCCACCAATTTAGTTCAGCTCCTTCATCATTTCTTTCCTTGATTATTGTAATAGTCTCCTAATTGGTTTCCTTGGTTCCTGTCTCTTCTTTCTCCAATTCATTCTCTATCACATAACTGCCAGAGAGATAGGCCTAAAGTACAGGTCTGCCTATGACCCTCCTTTGCTTAAGAAACTTCAATGGTTTTCTATAGTTTCTAGGACAAACTCCTTTTTGGGGCATATAAACTTGTCCTAATCTAATGTAAGCCTATTTTTTAGATTGATCTTGCATAATACTGTCCCTCATGCAATGTATCTAATAGTAAACTTGTCTGCTTACTGTTCCTCAAGCATAATGAGCTATCATCATTTCTCTTGCTTTATACCAGTAGTCTCCCTCTTGAAATGCTTTCTCTCTTTACCATGCCTCCTGAAATCCATAGCCACTTTTAAGGGTTAACCCAAGGGCCACCTCTTACGTTAGGCTGATCTCTGTTAAGATTATTCCCTCCCCCAAAATCCAACCCAGGGTTTATTTTTTAAAATATTTTATATATATTTTATAATATATTTTAATATACTTTACATTTCTTATCTGCACATGGTTGTTTTCCTCCTATAGAATGAAAATATCTTTTGTATTTGTCATTTTATTATATTTTTTCATATTTTTATTGTTGTTTCTTTTTATCCCTACTGCCTAGACAGTACAAAATTTGCGCTAAAATGCTTATGAAATAAATGAATCAATGATTTGCCAGCTTAGCAATGTCTTTCCTAAAATGTCGTACCCAAATTTAAACACAATACTTTAAATGTGGCCTGATAATAGCAAGGTACAATGGGATTATCACTTCCTATTCCACAAAATTATGCCTCTCTTAGTGAGTTTAAGTTCATTTAAAAAAATTGACTTAGTGATTGATTCATATTGTGCTTTCCATCCAGTAAAACCTCCAGGACTGTTTTTTTAGACAATTTGCTGTATCTACTCTGGCCTCTACTGCCTTCTACTTAGGAAGTAGATTTTTTGAACCGAAGTAAAAGCTACTCTATGTCTAACCATTAAATTTCCTCTCATTAGTTTTATCTATCAAGATCTTTTTGTATACTGACCCTTTCATTCAAAGTGCTGAATCTCTCTCTTGATTTTGTTCCATTCACACACATTTGTTAACCATGCTATCCATGGCCTGAGTCATTGACAAAAATGTTCAATAGCTTAGGTCCAAAGACAGACACCATGGATACCCACCCCTCCCTGGAGATTTCCTTCCATGCTAGATGTAGAAATATTAGGGAAAATTAATGTAGACATATTAACTACTTTTGAGGTACAGTTAATCAAATTGTTCTGGAATCTGCCCACTTATTGTCTAGATCAGTGCTATCAAACTCAAATAGAATGGGGCCACTAAATCATATACAAGGAACCCTGTAGATGCATATTCACTTAGAAAACCATATATTAACATTTTCTATGTTTTATTATGTTTTTATTTATTTTGTTAAATATTTCCCAGTTATATTTTAATTTGGTCCTGATAGCATCTTGGGAGTATTTTGGACTACATTTGGCTAGTCCAAATGGTAGACAGCTCTTGTCTAGATCACATTTCTCCATAGTTATCATAGGAATAAACAATAGACTTTGTTACATGTTTTTTCACTTCTAAGTAAACTATATCTAAAATAGCCCACTAATTGAACAGTCTATTAACACTAACAAGAAGGAAAGTGGAATAACACATTCTTGATAAAATCATGATAGTTTTTGTGATTACTACTTCTTAATTTAAGTATGTACTAATCATCCTTCTAATGATGTATTTTATCATTTTTCTTGAGATGTGGAGTGAAATAGGGACACCGAGAGAGAAAGCAGTAACAATCATTGAAGGAAGTTTTAATTTAGGTAGTCTACTACTCAAAATCAGTTTAAAAATCAGTCCCTTCACAGCAGCAAGCATAATGTGAATTGGATTGTCAAACTATGAGCAAGAGATGAAGAATGGGGTAGGGGAAGGGAGAGAGGACATGATTCAGGATTGAGCAAGGTGTGGCATAAAAAATGAGAAATTGCTGGTCCTGATGATCAAGGTAGTTGTTGGTAGAGTTCTTGTTGTTGTTGCTGTGTTTGTCCTTCATTTTTAAAGAGGACCATGACATCAGGGAGATGATGACATGACTTGCAGTTGACTTTGATTTGAATGAGGGAGGGCTGGGCAAGGTCACCAGTCTCACTTTCTCCTCCAGAACCACCTGAGCCCAGTGGCCAGATATTCATCAGGGTGACTGGGGATAGCCCAGAATGTAATGGGAGACCCTAGTCCTTGTAGACTAAGGTCTTTTCAGGTTCTGATTTTGAGTGAGGTAATGCCCATTCAGTGAATAGGCCCCTTTAAGAAGAATAGTAGAGTCCTAGAATCTGACTGTTTATAGAGGAGTGAAGCATATTGTGGCAGGCACCCCATGATCTTCAGGCATGTAGGCTCTGCCCCAGGGCTCACTTCAATGTTAATCAATCCCCAGAGTAGAGGCTTAAACTAGCAAGGATGGAATAAATTGTAGTGCTGGATCATATAGCTGTCAGAGGTGTGCTGGAGCCAGCTAATAGAGGACTGGGTGAGCTAACCACCAAATTTTCTTTTTTTTAAAATTTTTTTAAAAATTGATTTGTTTATTTACTCTTAGTTTACAAGATTCAGTTCCACAATCCCTTGAGTTTCAAATTTTCTCCCCTCACACCCCCCATGGCGGCATGCAATCAAGTATAAGATTTGCAAATACTTTCACATTGGACATTTGTCTGGTTGTATAGAAGGGTTGTAACCAATGGAGTGAACAATGGGAATGAAGAAACAAAACACAACATGGAAAAGAATGATAGCACGTAGTTTGCTTCAGTATCCATTTAAACTCTGTTCTTTCTAGATCTTTCTCTGAATGTAGACTTCTCCTTCCATCCTGAGACTTTTAGAGTTGTCTTATAACTGTGCATTGTTAAGAAGAATCTGGTTTATCAAAGTTGGTTGTCACACATACAATGTGTCTATGATTGTGTACAAATTCTTCCTGGTTCTGCTCTTCTCACTTAGCATCAGTTTGCATAAGCTTCTCCAGGTAAATATGAAGTCCATCTGCTCCTCATTTCTTATAGCACAATAGTATTCCATTACATTCGTATACCACAACTTGTTTAGCCATTCCTCAATTGATGAGCATCCCCTTAATTTCCAGTATTTTGCTACCACAAAGAGAGCTGCAATAAATATTTTTGTACATATGGGTCATCCTCCCACTTCTATGATCTCTTTGGGATACAACCCCAGAAGGGGTATTACAGGGTCAAAGGGTAGGCAATTATTTATAGTCCTTTGGGCATAGTTCCAGATTGCTCTCCAGGATGGTTGAATCAGTTCACAACTCCACCAACAATGCATTAGTGTTCCAGTTTTTCCACATCCTCTCCAGCATTTGTCATTTTCCTGTTTTGTAATCTTAGCCAATCTGAGAT
>CM053580.1:47800844-47811959 GCA_028627135.1 Pseudochirops cupreus
GACTTACAGCCTTTTTTCATGTGCTTATAGATATCTTTAATTTTTACCTCTGAAAATTGCCTGTTCATATCCTTTGACCATTTATCAATTGGGGAATGACTTATATTCTTATAGATTTTACTCAATTCCCTGCATATTTTAGAAATTAGGCCTTTATCAGAGATACTGGTTGTAAAAATTCTTTCCCAATTTCTCACTTCCCTCTTAATCTTGATCACATTGGCTTTGTTTGTACAGAAACTTTCCAATTTAATGTAATCAACATTATCCATTTTGCATTTTATAATGCTCTCTAACTCTTCTTTGGTCATAAAGTCTTCCCTACTCCATGAATCTGACAGGTAAACTATTCCTTGCTTCCCCAGATTACTTACACTATCAGCCTTTATACCTAGATCATGCACCTATTTAGACTTGATTTTGCTGTATGGTGTTAGATGATGGTCTATGCCCAGTTTCTGCCATACTATATTCCAGTTTTCCCAGCAGTTTTTGTCAAATAGTGAGTTCTTATCCCCAAAATTGGTGTCTTTTGGTTTATCAAACAGTATTACTATAATCATTTACTACTGAGGCTTTTGTACCCAATCTATTCCATTGATCCACTACTCTATTCCTCAGCCAGTACCAAGTAGTTTTGATGGCTGCTGCTTTATAATACAGATTAAAATCTGGTACGGATAGGCCACCTTCCCTAGCATTTCTTTTCATTAATTGCCTTGATATTCTGGACGTTTTGTTCTTCCAGATGAATTTTGTCACTGTTTTTTCTAGTTGTATAAAGTAATTTTTTGGTAGATTGATTGGTATGGCACTAAATATGTAATTTAATTTAGGTAAAATTGTCATTTTTATCATATTAGCTTGACCCAGCCATGAGCAATTGATATTTTTCCAATTGGTTAAATCTGATTTTATTTGTGTGAAAAGTATTGTGTAGTTGTGTTCATATAGGTACTGGGTCAACTACCAAATCTTCACTTTGAGCATTTACTCCTTGGAAATCAGCAAATGTTTCAAATCAGGGCTTGATTTGAAGTTTTGTTGATTGTTCAGAATTAAAAAAGTGATGGAGAAAATGTTGATAATACATATGAAACTTGAAAGTGTGCCATTCATACTTTTTTTCCCCTGGAGATCCTGCCATTCATTATTTACCAGCATCATACCCACGTGTAATCCTGGAAACAGTTCAGCTACTGTAGGAAAGCTCATCTCCAGAAGGCGAGCAATCAAATGAAGAATTCTTTTAACCAAATAAATTCATGAAAGCCATCATTAAGGCACGAAGGGGTTACAATTTAATGTAGTAAACAGCCAATGAAATAAGAGGTCATTGAAGCATTGACGGACACAATGACCATAGTATCCCATGCTCATGTGAGACGCATGAAGTGATTGAATACCGTCTCCAAAATATAGTCAAGGATAGATTCTGCCTCTTTATTTTATTTATTAATTAGAGTCAATCTAGAGAACACATAAGGACAAAAAATGTTTCTTTGTTTTTTAGAATACACTTGACCAGGGGTGGAGAACCTGGGGACTCAAGGTCACGTGTGGCCCTCTAGGCCCTCAAGTGAAGCCTTCTGACTGAATCCAAACTTAACAGAACAAATCCCTTTACCAAAAGGATTTGTTCTGTAAAACTTGGACTTAGTCAAAAAGCTATACCCAAGGACTTAGAACAGTGGTTCTCAACCTTCCTAATGCCGTGACCCTTTAATACTCATTTGTGGGCATATCTGCATGTGGGCAGACCCACCTGGAGATGGACAGAGGAACAGTGTCTTGGTTCCCAAAACCATTGGAAATATGTGTTTTCTGATGGTCTAAGGAGACCCCTGTGGCCCCTGTGAAAGGGTCATTTGACCCCCCTCAAAGGGGTCGCAACCCACAAGTTGAGGACCGCTGACCTAGAAGGTCACATGTGACCTTGATACCACAGTTTCCCATGCTTGACTTGATCAATTGAATTGTATGTTGTAAAATCCAAGGCTATTATTATGATTGCATGAAAACTGGTTTCAGTTTACCTGAATTGCCCAAGTTGTTTGTTTGTTTTTTTTTTACTCTCCTGGGTTTCAGTTTCTTGAAGATTGCATTAGATACCCCACACAGGCCTTTCAAGGGCTTCTTTGATCCTGTGAATTACAAGTCTAATAAATCAAAGGAATTAAATAGCCTCATACATACTGTTCATGCAAATGTAAATCCATAAAGTTAGAGTAAATGTTAGAGCTTTGAAGGAAAGAACATTCATAACTTTTCTAAATCATGGGTTCCCTAACAATAAGAGAAATTAATCATGACAGAAGTATCCACCAAAAGACTTGTAAACTTTAGAAAGAAATTTAGGGACTGAACAAAGTTTCCAACTCTTTTTTTTGGACTGTAGGGAACATTTAAATTCAGATTTGGAAAATCTAACCAAATTATTTGAAGGAAGAAAAGGGGAACCCAAAATAGCCTAGAAAAGAGACTTTTTAAAAAATGTGATTACCGTAAGAATCATATATAAATATATACGTCTACATATATATATATATATATATGTATATATGTATATATATATATATATATATATATATATATATATATATGTCCTTTTTTAATTGGCATGATTATGTGGTGGTTGAATTGAAAAAAAAACATACTGACAGACCCAGTTAATTATAAGAAAGGTTTCAGTTTTTAGTTTTATTAATTAAAATAAAAGTTGGTGCATGTTCTCCATAAAATTTTGAGAGTTGAAAAGCTTGAATATTTATCAATACACTTACATAAATAAAGCAAAACCCCAAGAATGGGAGGGTGGTATTATTGATTATTCCCAAACAACTCCTCACTAAGATTTCATCCCCTTCTTTATGAAGCTATTTATAAATTTGATGAGGACCTTATTTTTCCCTCCCTCCTTCATTTCTTCTCCCATGTCTGGCATTGATCACGTTTAGACATTTAGTGTTCCTAGAATTGAATAATTTATTGTTTCATGTACTAAAGTCTTGTTCTACCTTCCTCCCCTCCCCTCCAGCCTTCTCTCTGTCTCCATATCTGTGTCTCCATGTGTCTCTTTGTCTCTGTCTCTTTGTCTCCCTCTCTGTCTCTCTGTCTCTGTCTGTCTATCTGTCTGTCTGTCTGTCTCTTTCTCTCTCTCTTTCTCACACACACACACACACACACATACACACACACAAACACACACCCCTTACCTCACTGCCTAACAAGATCATACAATCAGCCTATGGTCAAACCATATCCTAATGTTTTGCCCTACTCTACCATATAAACACAATCCTGAGCATATCACAGGCCCTTTCAATGGAATTCAAATCAGCATTCCTGTTTTCAGGCATCTAGTTTCAAAGAGTATTCTTATGAAATCTCATACTTTAGTGAATCTCAACTGCCCAGGTCTCCAAGTTCCCATTTAGGTGAGTGCTCATACTCAATACTTAGGAGAACCATCTATCTTTTAGCTTTCTATATCAAAAATCTCAAGCCATTTTTTTCAAGTTCCACACTTTGTGTCTTTTCCCCAAAGTCACCTTTGTGAGGTTGGGTGCTTATGATATATAATCCTTTTTGCCAATCTGTCAATTGCCCTTTCCAGTGCAAAAACAGACACTGAAGGCTCACATTTCTGCTTAAGAAGTTATTTCAAGCCTTTTGAAAGCCTGAACATCACTGAAATGCTCAAATGAAATGCATGCAATCCTGCAGTATATTCTGAGTCTGCGGATATTTGGGAATGATTGTTCCATTTCTGTTCTGTATCTGTGTGTATTTGTATGGTCAGCCTTTTGCTAAATAACTATATTTCATTGAATTTGTTTATTGTTCCCTCTCTAGGGAAAGTTTTAGAAATCAGATTGATATGTGATGGATTTTTAATCCAATACATGTGCTTGTGTGCTTTGAGCCATGCACACATATTTTATTCATTCAGCCTAATAAATCCTATCTTATGCTCTACAGAATGCGACCATGACCTCAAAGTTGGATCAAGCAATGGATTAGCACCCCCTACCTCTCACTGAGCTCCCTGTAGGCAAAATTTGCTGAGTCTTCTCTGGCTCAGAAAATACAGAATCATAACAAAGAATATTTAATTATGAAATCAATCATATTAATCCAAATCCATTGAAAACATTAGTGGAGGAGAACAAACAAGATGCCATAGTGATTCGGGAAAGGCCTTTAATGGAAAGGATGTATACAGATCTATTTATTTTTCTCCATAATTTGTCTCATCACCATCACTCAATTAACACTGTTAACCTTTTTGGAACACAATAATCTTGGATGATAATTTTCTAAAGAACAAAGAAAAGAGTTCTAGAAGGAACTGTTAACCTTTTCATAACACTGTAATAACATATAACAATAATTTTCTAGGGAAAAAAGAAAATTATTAGTTGATTTGATTTTGTTTTTTAAAGCCAGAAGTAATTCATTTTGTGATGAGAAGTAGAAAGCAATTCTTGGCCAGATTTCCCTAGTCTAATAACATCCTGTCAGAGCTGAGCTCAGTTATAGTCAAATAGATCACAAAAAACAAGTATCATTCCCTTCTGGCCCTTAATCCCTTTTAAAAACATCAGAAAAGATACCTGGAGCTATTCTTCTCTACTTGGATATGACTGCTGTTCTGCCTTAACATATACTTGTGTTTGATGGATTCTCTTTCTTCTCTTCAGGTTTCATGAAAGTGGGATAAAAATGATCTAATTATTTTTGGAACCTCTGAGAAACATTATGAGTTTATCAGTGTCCATTCTTCAGTCAGCTATTGAGTGAGGTAGCTTGGGGGTCAGATCATATTCCAACACAGTACAGAAAATGGCATCTATTATCATCACCTCATCATCACCTGTAGCTTTTGCCTTGGTCTTGGCCTAGTCTTCAAAATATTGGGAATGGTGCCCTGGATCATTCAGCTTGGGGTATAAGCATCACATACTTCTTCATTACAAGTCACTCAAAATTCTCATTAAGGCCTTTCTTAGAGAGATGCGATTTGGCCAATGGGCTCATTGTCTATAGGTCATCATAAATGAGGGGAAGGTTGATGCAGATCATTTACATGAATCCACGAACACCATTATCAACAAAATCTTTGCTGTGGACCAGAATGGAAGACATTCTAAACCTTTTGCACATACAGACATCACGCCAGAAATTTGGCATTTGAAAATACTTGTTTCAGGGCGACTAGGTGGCACAGTGAATAGAGCACTGACCCTGGAGTCAGGAGGACCTGAGTTCAAATCCAGCCTCAGACACTCAACACACTTATTAGCCGTGTGACCTTGGGCAAGTCACTTAACCCCAATTGCCCTGACCCCGCTCCAAAAAAAATACTTGTTTTAGGTTCCTTCATGTCAAAATTTTTTAATTTTTACTTTTAATCTCTTCTACCATGATACTTTTCATAAGGGTTGGGTGAAGTCGATCACTGATGCCAATCAGTCTTACCAGGCACTAGGTAATATGCAATCAAAAGGAAATGAATAACTAGATAATGTGATAGGATTTCACTAAGACTCCTTATTATGAACTAAAGGTGACTTTGGGTACTCGGAGATCATGCCAGCATAGGACAAGCTTTGCAGGGGCTTGATGAAACTGGAAGGTGTGGGCAAGCTTTCAAGCAAGCTAATCACACACAAATTGAAAAGATGTGAATTTCTTTTCACCCACTGCAACTCACAAACCATAGAATCATAGGATCATAGATTTGAAGGTGGGAGGAATCTTAGCGGCCTCTTAATTAAACTCTTTTTTTATACCAATGAACAATATGAACCCCTTAATGACAGAGTGACCTATCTAAGCTCTCAGAGTAAGTACAGAGCCAGAACTCAAATCCAAGTCCTTTAACTCCACATTTAGAGTTATTTCATCTTTGCTAAGATATATCCAATGAAGGCATGGTGGCATTGTCATTTCTTTTGGTGGAGAGACTACTCAAAGATCCTTGAATCATAGGAGAACCACTGCCATAAAGTTTCCCTTCCAGTTACAACAGAGGGCCCCTTTCCAGTTATCTTTACTGTCTTAATGTAATGATACTGGGATCTGAAGATCTTCCATGCCCCTTGAACTTGCTGACATAGCAGGAAGGGGTGGAACAAGAGAAAGCCGGAACCAAGCTAGCATCCCTGCCGTGGTGACTGGAAGCAGTGGCAGAGGCAGCAGTGGCAGTTGTGGCACAAACTCCTTTTTCTTTGAGCCTGCCAGAATCTCTGCTAAGGACTCCTGCTGAGGACTGCCAGGGATGGGAACTGCGGGGGGCCGGAGCTGCAGGGAGCAAGCTGCCTGGACGGTGAGGAGTTGTTGTGAGTGAGGAGAGGAGGATCTTTGCCTGAGGTAGCCTGTCCTGTTTTGAAGGCTTGAGAATGTGAGTGTTTACTACTTTAACTACATGTGCCAACTTCATAACCACTGTGTTGGCTTTGACTTTCTGGTTTTGGGACTCAGTTTTCTGGTATTTAAATAAATGCTCTAGCTATGTTTCTCATGTAGAGAGCCTGTTACATTTTGTGATTAATAACCATATCAGCATACTTATAATTACTGTAGGCATTGTGAATGCTGCATTGTTGATACACTCAAGTTGCTCTGGATTTAACATTTTCCCCAGAGCTAAGCGCAAGTCTTTGAAAGTGATGAAATGTCTTCAATGACCAGATTTGATCTGGGAGAACAAATGTGATGAAACATGTCTCCATACTTTTACATGTCTACTGAAAGAATGGAGGTATTGGGATGAGGGTTGGGCTCATATATATCTGTTGGTCTTCATTGATTATTTTTTCCATTGTAGTAAAAGGAATTTCTTTTAGCCAAATGAAGCGATGGATCTGTAATCTCATCAATATAGACATTCCTTTCAGTTATGCAGACTATAACCCATCCATGCCTTCCCAAACTATATGACTTTTTTTTTAAAGAGCAAAAGAGAATGGCAGGAAGAGACACATTATCAGTTTTGATGTGCAGATAATAGACATTATCTCCATGATAAAGGTTTGAATGTGGAAGGGAGGAAATAGCAGATTAAAATCAAATCAATAAGTTATTGAGGTAGATAAATGGGAAGCCACTAATAAATACCTTTTGTACAGGGTATATAAAGGATATAAGGAAAGGATAGAATGATTGAAGTTTATTTCAATAGTGATATTTTTTCCTATCTGAATTTGAAAATATAAATAATGACTGACATAGATTAGGGAGGAAAATATTCCTGCACTGTGATTATAGAAAGAAGGTTTTCTTAGTAGCTGAAAAGGTATAATATTCAAAGAGTATTTAGAATGAAATTTCTGTCAGTTGATATCCTAAATCTAGAATTTTGGAAAGCTTCGTCACACACATATTAGGAAATATATACATATGTATATATGGAAATATGTTTGCATGTGTATGTATGTATTTCCTAATATGTTAGAATATGTGTGTATTTATAAGAGTGTAGTACAGGACCTGATATTCAAGTCAATTTAGCATTTCTTTTTTAAAATTAATTAATTTATTTTTAGTTTTTATCGTTCAGTTCCACAGGCTTTTGAGTTTTAAATTTTTTCTCCCTTCCTCCCCTGCCCTCTCCCTAAGACTGCATGCAATCTGATATAGGTTCTACATATACATTCATATTAAATATATTTTCACAATAGTCATGTTGTAAAGAAGAATTAGAACCAATGGGAGGAACCACAAGAAAGAAGAAACAAAACAAAGCAAAAAAAGAGAGAAAGAGAGAAAATAGTCTGCTTCAATCTGCATTCAGACTCCATAGCTCTTTCTCTGGATGTGGATAGCATCATGAGCCTTTTGGAGTTCTCTTAGAACCTTATATTGCTGATATAGAACCTTATACTGCAGATAAGAGCTAAGTCTAGCATAGTTAGTCATCGCACAATGTAGCTGTACCTGTGTACAATGTTCTGGTTCAGCTCAGCTCACCAACAATCTGTTCATATAAGACTTTCCAGGTTTTTCTGAAGTCTACCTGTTCATCATTTCTTTTTTTTTTTTCATTTTCAGCATTTCTTTATTTTTAATTAAATTATTTATTTTTAGTTTTCAACAATCCCTCCCATAAGTTTTAAATTTTCTTCCCCTCCCTCCCTAAGTCAGCTTGCAATGTGATAAGGGCTCCACACACACACATTCTTATTAAATACATTTTCACATTAGTCATGTTGCACAGAAGAATTATAACAAATGGGAAAAACTATGAGAAAGAAAATAAAACAAAATAAAAAAGGAAATAGTCTGATTTATTCTGCATTCCAACTCCATAGTTATTTCTCTGGATGTGACTGGCATTTTCCATCGTGTGTTCTTTGGAATTGTTTTAGGTCCTTAAATTGCTGAGAAGGGCTAAGTCTATCAAAATCAGTTCTTAAACACTGTGACTGTTACTGTGTACAATGTTCTCCTGGTTCTGCTCATTTCACTCAGTATCAGTTCATATAAGTCTTTCCAGGTTTCTCTGTTTGTCATTTCTTATAGCACAATGGTATTTCACTACATTCATATACCACAACTTGTTTACCCATTCCCCAATTGATGGGTAGGTCCTTGATTTCCAGTTCTTTGTCACCACAAAAAGAGCTACTATACATATTTTTGTACATGTGGGTTCTTTTCTCATTTTTATTATCTCTTTAGGATGCAGTCCTAGAAATGGTATTGCTGGGTCAAAGAGTATGCACGTTTTAAAAGCCTTTTGGGCATAGTTCTAAATTGCTTTCTACAGTGGTTGGATCAGCTCACAGCACTACCAACAATGAATTAGTGTTCCAACATTCCCACATTCTCTCCAACATTTATCATTTTCCCGTTTTGTCATGCTAGCCAATCTAATAGGTGTGATATGGTACGTAAGAGTTGTTTTGATTTGCATTTCTAATCAATAGTGATTTAGAGCATTTTTTTCATATGACTATAGATAGCTTTAATTTCTTCATCTGAAAACTGCATATTCATATCCTTTGACCATTCATCAATTGGGGAATAACTTGTATTTTGATAAATTTGACTCTATTCTCTATATATTATAGAAATGAGGCCTTTATCAGAGACACTGGTTGTAAAAATTCCCAGTTTTCTGCTTCCCCTCCTAATCTTGATTGCATTGGCTTTGTTTGTACAAAAACTTTTCAATTTGATGTAATGAAAATATCTATTTTGCATTTCATAATGTTCTCTATCTCCTGTTTGGTCATAAATTCTTCCTTTCTCCATGAAGCTGACAGGTAAACTCTTCCTTGCTCTCCCAGTTTGCTATTAACCTTTATATCTGCATCGTGTACCCATTCTGACTTTATTTTGGTATGGGGCATAAGATGTTCATTTATGACCAGTTTCTGCCATACTATTTTCCAGTTTTTCCAACAGTTTTTGTCAAATAGTGAGTTCTCATCCCAGAAGCTGCAGTCTTTGGGTTTATCAAACAGTAGGTTACTATAATCATTGACTACTGTGTCTTGTGTACCTAATCTGTTCCACTGATACACCTCTCTATTTCTCAGCCAGTATCAAGTAGTTTTGATGATTGCTGTTTTATAATACAATTTAAGATCTGGTATGGCTAGGCCACCTTCCCTAGCATTTCTTTTAATTAATTCACTTGATATTCTGGACCTTTTATTCCTCCAGATGTATTTTGTTATTATTTTTTCTAGCTCTATAAAATAATTTTTGGTAGTTTGGTATGACACTGATTAAGTAAATTAATTTAGGAAGAATTGTCATTTTTTATATTAACTTGACCTACCCATGAGCAACTGAAATGTTTCCAATAATTTAGATATGACTTTATTTGTCTGAAAAGTACTTTGTATTGTGTTCATTTAGTTCCTGGGCTTATTTTGTCAGGTAGACTCCCAAATATTTTATAATATCCACAGTAATTTTAAATGGAATTTCTCTTTCTATTTCTTGCTATTGGGCTTTGTTAGTAATATATAGAAATGCTGATGATTTGTGTGGGTTTATTTTATGTCCTGCAACTTTGCTAGAGTTATTAAGTACTTTTTTTACTTTATTCCCTAAGTATATCATCATATCATCTCCAAAGAGTGATAGCAATTTTCCATTTCTTAAGCAACTATTTTGTGTCTCTTAGTATACTAGACAATAAAGAGACAAACAAAAGAAAAATTCTTAATCTCAAGGAATTTACAATCTATGAGGTAGCTGCAACGTGCACATTGTTCATTAAATGTAAAATAAATGCAGAGTAATTTAGGGAATGGAAATGAAAGTATATATTATTGTTTTTTTTCAGGAAGAAAAGTCATTATTACTATGTGTGATATAGTAGAATATAAACTTACTGAGGACAGGGGCCATTTTTTTTCTTGTTGCTTTGACTCTATCTCCAGAACCTAGAAAAATGATTTCCACATAGTAGGTACTTTATAATTGCTCATCAGCTTGGCTGAATTACTTTATTTATTTATTTTTTTAGTGGTATATTGTTAGATTTTATTTTATTTTTATTTTTTTTTAAATTTATTTTATTAAATTTTTTTCGAATTACATATTTTCTCCCCGTCTTTCCTCCGCCCACCACCCCAAAACAGCCATCCCAGTGTGTCCAGCCTCCCCAAGTCTATTCTCTCCTCTGTCACTTTTCAGTAGGGCAGGATGGATCTCCCAACTGTGTATCTCAAGTTCCAGTTGGATGTAGTCAATAATAATAATAATAATTGCACATATATATACATATATATATATATATTTATACAAAGATAGATAGATAGATACACATTCATAACATTTGATTATGGAACTCCAGATTCCAGATTCTTTCTCCTCCTCCCTCACCACCCATCCCCACTGGAAGGACAAGCAATCAAATACAGGCTGAACATGTGAAATTACCCAGAAACTCTCCATAGTGACCACACTGTGAGAGTCTGATTACCTGTCCCTTCTTCCTATCCTGCCCCCCCATCCACTCTCCACCCTGTCCCTCCCCCTCTACAGAAATGTGAATATTCATCATCCCTCCCTCCCACTCTGCCCTCCCCTCCATCACCCCACCTCTCATCCCCCATCCCCCTACTCTTCTGTGTGGGAAGATGCCCAGTT
>CM053580.1:47812459-47845986 GCA_028627135.1 Pseudochirops cupreus
CTCCTCCTCCCTCTCTCTCCCATGATCTTTCTTTTCCCCAAAGAAGGAATCAAGGGTTTGGGAGCTGTTCTTACTTTGCTTCTTATGCTTATTCTTACTCATGGTTCTTCAGACCGTGATTTTTTTTTTAAATCTCTGTGGGGCTCTGCTTCCAGAAGGGAAAGCTCTGTCCCAAATTGCTGGGGTCCTCCCGGCTGCCATAGCTGTTAGGGAGAGGCTGGGAACTCTTCCTATATACTTCTGGCTGACTGGATAGCGAGGACTCCAAGACCGAGGGCCAAGACGGCGATCCATCCAGGCCGCTCAACGCGAGAGCTCTGCCCTGAGAAGAATCGCTCAGTCCCCCTGCTGCCTGCAGGCTGTGGGTGGGAAGCTGCAACGCTGAGGCAGGTGCAAAACCTCTGCCTTGTGCTTTTCAGCTCTGGAGGCCTTCTGGCCAGACTGCTTATCTCCCCCTTTCACAAATCCCAGTCGCAGCTGCTGCTAATCCGCTCACCTGAAGCTCCTTCGCTCCTCAGCTCCTCCCGTCCAGCCGCCCCCAGGGCACAGCCGTGGCTTCAGGCCAGGCTGGTATCGGTTCCCAGTGCTGATATGGTTCCTTGTAGCCGAGCTGACTTTAGTGGGAAGTATCTTTGTGTGCGTTTTGGAGTTCTAGGATTGGTTTAGAGTCCTATTTTATGGGTATTTTGGGGTGGCTATGTGAGAGCTGTGATATGTTGCTGCTGCTACGCCGCCATCTTGGCTCCGCCCCCCGCTGAATTACTTTAAAGAAAATGTTGTTGTTTGGTTGTTTCAGTCCTGAGTCTTCATGACTCCATTTGGAGTTTTCTTGGTGAAGGTACTGGATTTGTTTGTCATTTCCTTCTCCAGCTCATTTTACAGATGAGGAAAGTGAGGCAAACAAGGTTAAGCTATCTACCCAGCACCACACAGCTGGTAAATGTCAGAAGCCAGACTTGAAATCAGGATTCCAGGTCTAGCACTCTTTTCATTACATCACCTAGCTGCCCCTTTCCATGGATCTTCAATATATTTCTCAAGTCACGTTTCCTGTGATGAAGTTTGACTCATCCTTGACTGTACTCCATGCATCATGCCACCTAGCTGCCCCATCTTGATTCTAGATGTATGTTAATTTCTTTCTGGATTAATCTTCTTAGGAAATAGAGGAGGCATCGTATAACAAAGAAAAAGTGGGACTCAGAATCTGGAAATCCTGAGTTTGGGTCACTTTTGACACATCCTGGCTTTTCAACCTAAGTAAATCATTGCATCTCTCAAAAATTCAGGCAAATCTTTAAGACCAGAAACTGCAAAATTGTTGCCTAAAAGGATTGATAGAGACAGTTTCCTCACCAGGAACTCCCTACAGAAGTGAAACCACAAATCCGGAATAAAATAAATGTGGAACCAACAGTTAATGACCATGACATTAATCATAACTAATAATGTTGGTTTGTTCTTTAGCTTTACTAAAAGGTAATGCTGGTCAAACTCTCCCCCTCCTGACCTACACTGAATTGCTGATAAAGTCCTTCTTTTCCTCTCTTGTGACATATGTTATGGTTGAAAGGGACTTTAGTGGCCATTAAGCTCCAACCCATGCATGCCTGACAAGGAATCTCCACTCTAAAAGAGCTAATAAATCATCATTCATCTCCTAAGAGGCCTCCAATGAAGGAAGACCTCCAGAGGCAGGCAGCACATTCCACTTTTAGACAGTTCTCTTAGTATCATAGAATTAAAACATACACATTATACAAAGTAGGAAACTTGATCACATGAGGTAAAGTGACTTGTTCCAGCCCAAATAGATAGAAAGCACCAGAGGCAGGATTTGAACCCTGGATTTCTGACTCCAGAGCCATCATTCTTTCCATTATACCACTTCCTGATAAAATTCAAATTTGCCTCTTTCCAACTGACTTTCTGTCCCAAGGCTGTTTGAACGCCAAAGGGTAAACCTCAGCATTAGATCAGGATGAGATCATCTAATGCATGGCCTATTTTTATCTTTTTAGAAATAGACAGAATCTTAAAATGGTTAACACAATCTTCCTGTCTTTCTCTTTTCCAGGAATAGAATGCAGACTATGTTAACAGCTCACAAATAGATTGTTCAGACAGTTAAAATAGAAAAAATAAGATTTTTTAAATATAATGCCTTCTCTGTCTCTCATACTGTAAATTGCTGATTGTCTTTAAAATGCATATATAGAATAATATAGATAGATAGATTTATATGAGAGAGAATAATATATGCATATATAGAATAACATATTATATATAGAATTATACACATACATACATGCATACATACATACAAGCCATATTTGACTGACAGAAGAAAGTTGAAAATAATTAGGTAATATCAAGGTATAGTGTATCAAAGTCTACAGACCCATCATAGACAAGAGAAGTTTTATTTTCACAGGATTCCATTTAAGTTTGAGAATGGACTGGACACTGTTCATTCAATTTTGAGTTTTGAGGTTAAAGTTAAGAACAATTTCTACCAGATTTTGAGTTAGACGCAATAATACCAGGAAACCTAGGCATAGTGGAGACTATTTCCCCCTCTCCATCATATAAAATGCTACTGGAGTTCCCATTAGTCATGCCCTGCCTATAGAACCACAGGGAAGTAGTGCCTGGTAAACTTTCTGGCACAGCATTTCAGTTAGAAGATAAGATCCCCTCCATCTTTCTCCTCTAGCAAAAATTTGATATTGTCAAAGTATAGCTAGGGGCAATTAAACATTAGGATGGAGAGGGTAATCAATCTCCCCCACCTCCAACTTGCAGTGACAACTTTCATCCCCTGTGGAGATACTGTTCTTATTTCAAAGTACTCTGTGGTTCTGCAGTCCTAAAAGTCAAGCTCATAAAGCCTCACCCCACTCCTATCTCTTTGTGTCTACTTTAAAAGTCAGCCAGAAGACACAACTAGCACAAAATCAAAAGCATTCTCATAAAAGATGTGGCATAAACTAGAGGAACAATTTTTTTATTACCATCACCCCATTTCACAGCCTGGCTCATACTGTCCCACCACTAAATACAACATCAGTGAGAAGTGTAGGTGCACGTACATACTAGGAGAAAAGACATAAGGTAGGGAAGACTTGTGACCCAACATCTCCCACCTTCTACAAAGTGGGAAATATTGTACTTTCTTTCTTGTTAGTGTCTGAGCCCTCCTCTTACTTTCTGGACAGATGGACTCCCTAGAATTACTTTTCATTGGGTATAGTCTCCCCTACTAGTCAAATAGTTAAACTTTAAAATGTCTTGACTGGTAATGGTGGAAGAGGATAGAGAAATACCAATTCCTAAGAGATTAGGGGTCAATTTTCTTTCAAAGGCTATACTTTTCTTTTTTTTTTTACAAAGTTGACTCTTCTAGACTGCCGGAGTTCACTTTCCTTCAAGCTATGGGCTGCCTTGACTAATACCCTAAACCAGTGAGATAAAATTCAAATAGAAACAGAGACCACTAAGCTATACATAAGGATCCCCATAGGCAATAATTGACTTAGAAAATCATATATTACCATTATCTATGTTCTATTGTATTTCTGTTTCTTCTGGTAAATATTTTCTGACTATATTTTAATCTGGTTCATGGAGACTCTGGGGCCTAGTGTTTGACTCCTTTCCCCTGGAGAATGTTCTGCTTTGTAATAGTCAACAGGAGAATAGTCAATCCTTCAGTGAACCAGTGGCTAGCTACCCTCAAATTTCTTTTTTTTAAAATAGAATATTTATTGATATCTTTTGTTTTTATATTGCCTACATTTTCCTTTGTATCCTTCCTCCTCACCACTTCCAGAGGAACATTCCTTAAAATAGCAACACATTTTGAAGACAGAGAAAGAGGAAAAAAATCATCCAATCAAAATTAGTAACTTAGGCTCACAAAGAATGAGCAACATAGTAGTCTTTATAAAATAGAATAACTGTCATGGGAAATGGAGATTATACGTGTTATGCTCATCTTCAAGGAGGAGGTAATGGACATTAGGGAAACAGATTCAATTCAACAAAAGGAACCAATTCCTAATGTTTAGAGATATACAAAAATTGTGATTGGTTACCTTGTGAGATAGGGCGTTTCCTTCACACTACTTATGATTGGGTATATGCTCAAAGACAAAATGGATAGATGCATGTCCCCAAGCTAACAAGCATTTATTAAGGACTTACTATGTGCAAGGAATGACTCGTTCTGGTGATTGAAGACAAGATATAAAGACAAAATGAAACAGTTCTTGCCCTCAAGCCACCTATGGTACCTCAACCTTTAAGTATAAAATACATTTAAGAATACTCCCTGGTAGCATGGATACAAGTAAGAGGCAGCTAGAAGGCATAGTGGGTAGAGTCCTGGACTTAGAATCATGAAGACCCTGATTCACATTCTGCCTCAGAAACTTGCTAGCTCGTGAATTACCCTTCACTTAACCTCTATGGGCCTCAGTTTTCTCATCTGTAAAATGAGGGGACAGGATCTGATGACCTCCAATATCCCTTCTGACTTTTAATGAATACTAAGGATATGTTGACAGTACAAACTCTAGCATATTCAGCCAACCATGAATGCTTCTAATCTGAGCCCAATGACAGATTATATTAGTTGTCTGAGAATGAGCCTAGAGAACTTAGAAGGGGCTTATGACCAGGTGAGTGATATATATACAGCTAGCTCTAGGTGTGTCTATAGAGATAAATCTAGATACCTATGCAGAAAGATAACAATATCTATCTGTATAGATTGACCTAGAGATAGGTATAGATAGATCTAGATCTATCTGTATAGTTAAAGATAGTGGTAGATATATGCTTATATATGTGTGAATATATATTTCTATCTATATCTATACCTATCTCTTTATTCATTTATCTATCTATCTATCTATCTATTTATCTATCCATCAATACTTGATCATGACAACACATAAAATGAACAAAAACACAAAGCAGTTTTCAGGGCTGTGTAGCTGCTCTCACAGTGATCACGATGAAATACAGCAAAAGGGGGGTGGGGTAGAAAGGAGTGGGTACTGAGGATTAGACTGTTTGTAGGCAATCTACAAAGATTAGTTTCCCTGTTGGTTTTCCTGTGATCTCAGTTTAACAGCTGTTGAATGAATACAGTGCAAGAGGAATTGTATCGAATCCAGGGGAAACCTTTGTTGTGAATGGAAACCAAAGAGAATAGAATACTGAACACATATGTAATTAGGGAAGAAGTTATGTAGGAAAATCATAGGAAAGAAGTATGTAACAAGGATTTGAGGCAACAGATGAACACCAGTCCAAGTGGAACATTGACATCCCTTGTGTGGAAAGACAGCATATGCTTGCTTGGAGTCTGGAGAAACTCAGGTCCGAACCAAAGCCCCAGCACTTAGCTTGAACCACAGGCAAATCACTTAATATTTCCAAATCTCAGTTTCCTCTTTTATAAAATGGGGATAATTATACCTCTAATTTTTACCATAGTAGATTGACAGGAGAGTCAATTGAGAGAATGTATATAAAGACTTTTGCAAAATTTAAAGCACTATATCTAAAGGTCAGCCATTATTATCGGGCCCTACATTAATAATAATAACCCATCATACGTGCCTTGGGCCATTGATGAAGTAGGGGAATATCATTGGCAGAAAACTGGAAATGCTAAAGAATAGGGATCTGATGCTGCTGCTGATTAAGTTAGCACCCCTGGAAGAGTGTTGACACTGTTCCTAAGAATTAAATAAATAGACAAGAACATAAATAAATAGGCAGAGGGTTGCCTGCACAATTAGCTTGGAGCCATTCAGGTAATTGACTTGATACAGGTGACAATTAAGTTAACCTTTGTGCTGTTCCCACAAAAAAGACATACTAGAACTAATAAATATGTCAACATGCCACCTGATGAAATGCTCCAGGGCAGGTGACAGTGAATATCAAAGTGGACAGACCATGAATAGACTGAATATGAATGCTATGACATAATATTTATAAAGCATTTAGCACAGTACTCTGCACATAATAGGGGCTTAATAGATCTTATTTTCTCCTCTTCCTCACCCATAAGGGGCAGTTAGGTGGCACAGTGGGCACAGGACTGGGGCTGGAATCAGCAAGATTTGAATTAAAATCCAGTCTCAGGTACTTACTAGCTATGTGACCCTGGACAAGTCACTTAACCCGTATTTGCCTCCATTCCTTTGTAAATGGGGATGTTCTATTTTATCTCCTGTTATGCACTCTGCAACCAAATTTTGTTTCTCATATACTACATTCCTTCTTCCATCTTCATGTCTTTGCTCAGGCTGCTCCCATGCCTGGAATACCCTCCCACCTAGCTTTCTTCTTTTGAAATCCATCTGTAAAATAACGACACAATGGAGAAACACTCCAGTTTCTTAACCAAGAAAACTTTCCTTTGAACTCGATGTCAAACTATCCTTTGAGGGTCTAATCATTTTTGTTGTTGTTGTTGCTGTTTTTAGTTATTTCAGCCATGTCTAAATCTTTCAGATTTCATTTGGTGTTTTCTTGGTAAAAGTACTAGATTGGTTTGCCATTTCCCTCTCCAGCTCATTTTATAGATGAGGAACTGAGGCAGAGTTAAGTGACTTATCCAGAGTCACACAGCTAGTAAGTGTTTGAAGCCAGATTTGAACTCATAAAGATGACTATGAAAAGGATAATCAAAAAACAGTTGATGGGTGACATCCACATAAATTCAACCAATAGCACATCAACAAAGAAACATAAAACAAATCAAATTTGTCATAAAACTTTGTAGGTAGAAACATGAAGTTTATTGTGGTGATTTAGTATCAAGTAATTGACACGAGAAATTACCCTTAAGACTGACTTCATTGATTGTTGCATATTATTCAATTAAGTGTGCAACAGATAGTCAAAATTTAACATCTGTTAGATAACTGGTATAAACCCAGCTGAAATACAACATCTTCTAGAGATTGGTGATAATGTAATACTATTTTTAAGGAGTGGTAATTGAATCTTGAGGGGACTGACAATTTAATTGTCATTGTATGAGGAAGACTACAAGAGTTTAATTATGATTTTACCATAGATAAACTGAATGAGTTAATTTACATTTGTGAAGAGCCTGTGACAGCACCATGAGAATTATTTTTGTTATCTTTGACTTGATTTAACTTTTATTTCGTGAGGAAGATAACCTGTGAGAAAGATGTTAGGGAGCATATATGCCAAGGAGAACTGTTGATAATTTTAATCATTATTCTAAGAGAGTTTAATGGTTAGAATATAGTTACTAAGTCAGTAAAAGAGTCATTAGTTGCAGTCAATAGCTGTAGGTGACTGCTTTTTATCATCGGATAAATTGTGGAAATATTTATATGTTTTTGTTATACTCAATAAATTATATACCTGATAACACTGATGTTTGCCCACACCTATGTGACTGAGGTTTGAAAATGAATGAGTGAAAAAAGTATATGGGGAAAATTCCTTCTGTTTTATTAAATTGGAGTGGGGGCTCAGAGCTAATTAATCCATGAATGAGGTAACTTCTGTATTTAGTAACATGAAAAGATATCATAATAGATTTCTTGATTGCCTTTAAATCTGATGTAAGAGATTTGATATGGCAATTAGTGAAATAAGATGCTTAGGGATATCGGTTTGGTGTATTCATCCCCAGGAACAAATGAGAGATTCTCTGCACCTCATACCACCTGAACACATGCATTTTTGCATGTGTATTAGAAAAGAACCTGACTACATCAGAAGAACATATGTGAGTGGCTAGAATTATAAGCCAGAAATACACTATCCTTTATAAACTAACAGATGATACACTCTTCATTATATAGATCTCAAAATATTCTTGAGAGTTCAACAAATAATCTGAACTGAAATTAGTGCGTAAAGACACAAGAGTTGTCTACAACTGCCCAAATGTAATATTTATTCATAAAATTTGAATAAGGAATCATTTTAATAGATGTTACCATATTAAGTACTCATAATTTGCAAATGACATGATTTGAAAAGCTTTGGAAGTGTTGAGACATCAAGGAACAAATAAAAGCTGCATTCGAGCAGAATAAGGCATTTCCTTACCTTTTCTTGACTACTGCTGGATTCTAAAAGGGGATTTCACTGAATCTATGGAGGATTAGCTAACATCCAAATACTCTTATTACATTGCAAAAGGCACTTGTCTTATTCAACTGCAACTATTTATAGAAACAGAAGAATTTATGATGGTGATTCATAATCAGGTCATTGACACTAGAAATTATCTGCAAGAATTCTGAATTTATTGATTTATACACTATCCAATAAAGTGGTAGATACTGTGCAATAAATCTAAAAGTTAGAATAAAATATGAAATACAAAATAATATTTTCAGAGTACCAATTTGTTCTCAGATAATTTCTGAGTCCCAAAAAGAGTCTAAGATTAAAGTAATAATGATAATTTTGAAGATGATGATGATGATGATTTATTCAACCAGAGTAAGCTTTGCAGTCTGTTGGATGGATTCTCTAATGGAGTGCTTAGGAAAAAAAACCTGGAAAAATCTAGAAAAAAGATGAGAGGTCATGGAAGATTTATATTCTACTAGGCTGGAGGAAGTACATATACTGTTGAAATCATAGTTTCGCTATATCTGTTGAATGCCCACAACATATTAGGGATGACCTCCATTTTTATACAACTTAATAGTGAATATTTCTTGGACATTTGTAGCATGAGGAGATAATTCCAGTCACTATAGGCAGTTGCAGTTACCAGGGAAATTGATAATATAGTGCTAACCCTCCAAGCTAACAAAAATATTTTAATTAAAATATCAGTCAATGAAGGAAAAAAAATACTTGACTGTAGAATCAGATATTCTAACCAGAAATATATGTACCACTAGTAAGTTCCAGAGAAGTTTGGAAAGTGACATTGGGGAAATTATTACTTCTTCTGTTAAGTTTCCTCACTTGTAAATCAATCAGTTGATAAGCATTTATGAAGCACCACTTTTGTTCCAGGCACTATTTGCCAGGTATTGAGGATACAAAGATAAACTTGGAACTGCCCCCTGCCCTCTTTAACCTTTTATTCTACCCAGAGAGGCAACATGTACAACATTTAAACATATAAGTACATTCAGAATAAAAACATACAAAATATATTAAAATACTGGATAAATTTGGAGAAGGAAACTAGCTGCTGAAGGGATCGGGAAAAGTTTGGAGGAACTTAGAGGTTTCAAGAGAAAACAGGTGGGAGGGTATTCCCAGAATTGGAGACAGCCTGAGCAAAGGCATGGGATGGAAGAAGGAATGTCATTTATGAGAACAAAATCGTTCATTTGGCTGCATTGTGTAGACAGGAGATAAAACAGAAGGGTAGAAAGGTAGGTTGGAGCTGAAAAGTCTGTAGCATAAAGAGAGGCTGGCTTTGGTGAACTCTAAGGAGTTTCTGGCTCTAATGTTCTGTGATCATATGAATCTCAAAGCCTTTCCTCTGAGTAAATTCAGAATTAGAGATAGTATGGCAAAATGGAAAGAGAACTGGCCTCAGAATCAGAAAGAACTGAGTTCAAAACCAGCCTCTGATAGATACTGGCTAAGTAACCTGGGGCAAGTCACTTCAGCTCTCAGTTTCCCAGGTCACTCTCTAAAATGATAAAATCCAGGGGCTTCAACTGCATTAATAGAGGAAGTTTCCCCACCTAGAGTTCTCTATATCAATAAAATATAGTCCAAAACATAAAGCACGTAAATCATAAATCTGAATTCATAAAATTTTCACCCCATAAATGTGAATTTCAATTCTCAAGATCAAAGAACAAAAGGCTGAAATTCATTTCGTCTTCCTGTCATTTTTTTCTACTGCAATAAAAGTCCTCATGCAAAAAGAAGGCCATTTCCTCAATTATCATAAACTCGGAACTTTAATGACACTTCAAATTTTAGTTGAGTAATGAATGGGGCCCAAGGGATGAAAAGATATTTTTATTCACCACATCTTCATGTCTGTTACCATTAACCGTGTATCTTTCCTTTTTCTTAAAATTTTCTGAGATACCATTAGGAATAATCTGACTACTTCATATTTTCTACAAATTGGACTTTAGGCTCTTAGGGAAACAAAGCTCCAAGCAGAGTATTATAAACAGATAGCACTAGAGGGAAATAGTTTGTTTCCCAAATAGCATAAAGTTCTCAATAAACCTGGATGTGCTATAAAAATGTAGCCACACCAGGGAACTATCCGGGACACACACAGGCAGAGGTGGAAGTTTTTGCTTAGTATGCAGAGCATCATGGACACCGGGGAAATAAGACTAGTCTAAGTTATGCATTCTTTTCTGATTACATTTTCAGCTTACTGAACTCATTTCTTCTCTTATAGAAAAAAATACATGTGCTTTTGTTAACATTTATGAAGTCTTCTTTCCTCTCTCTTCTCATTCTTTTCAGCATCCCTAAGTTCTATTCCATGGTTATCTCTGTTAGAATGACTCTACTCCTTTGGTACACATTGAAGGTACAAGTTTAAAATTCCTTTTTCATTTTCCATCAAGTCCCAGTATTCCATGTTACAGGCTTATAGGTAGTGTGATAGAGCACTGAACTTAGATTTGGGGATACATGTTCTAAGTATCGCCTCAGAAATTTGCTAGTTGTATGATCCTTAGCAAGTCACTTAACATCTCAGCCTCAGTTTCCTCATCTGAAATGAGAATAATAATAGTGCCTGTATCCCAAGGTTATCATGTTAATCATAGTGCAATATAAATATTTATAAATTTTCCATGGCAATATAAGAGAAAAAAAGATAATTCTTTAATTCTGATTAGCTCTGCTCAGTTTAAAACAATAGTCATAGAGACATAGTACGGTGAGAGAACAAAAATATTTTTGTTTTCTCTGCTTATTTTGAGGTTAAAGCCAATCAGTCGTTCAACAAGAACTTAATAAATATTTACGGTTTTCAGAAGTTGTGACAAGTGCTATGAAGATATAAAGAAAGAGGCAGCGGGGAATACGGTGCCTTCCTTCAAAGAAAATACATCCTAACGTATAAGAGAACATGAGTACATACAAGATTTATACAGCTAGATGGAAGGTAATCTCAAAGGGGGAGATACTATAAGCTAGGAAAGGTCTCTTGCCCAAGGTAGAATTTAAACAGAGCCTTGAAAAAAGCCAGGGAAACTAAGAGGTGAAGGTGATAAAAGACAGCAAGGCAAGGAGATGAGAGATGTAATGCCATTTTAAAATAATAGCAAGGGTGTTAGATTGTGTGGGAGTCAAATATAATAAGACTTGGTCTGAGGAGTGTCTAGGTGGCGCAGTAACTCCTAGAGTCAGGAGGGCCTGAGTTCAAATAGTGCCTCAGACACTTAACACTTACTAGCCCTGTGACCTTGGGCAATTCCTTAGCCCCAATTGCCCTGCCTTCTTCTCCACTCCAAAAAGAAAAAAAAAAGAAGACTTGCTCTGTAGGAAGGGGCCAGGTTATGAAGCCTGTTAAATAACAAAGGAGTTCATATTTGATCCTGAAGTCATAAAATTATAGAATTAAATAAGTAAAAGGGTACTTTGCAAGTCATAGTTTTTGACACCTCTCATTTGGTAGAAAACAAAATTGAGTGCCAGAGAGGGAGTAATTCAGTTTCAATAGCTGGTGAGCCCCTATAGCCATCTTCATACCAAATGACTTCAATATTCATGGCAATGTGTCTTTGAATACCCTGACCTCCAGCTTCATCCAGCTCCCTAGATTTTAAGGACTTCATTCCATTTCCACCTCAATTCCCTCACTCAAAAACAAAAACTCTTCATTTTATCTCAATGATCTTGAAATATGAAATTGTGCCTGAATACATACTGTTGTTTTTCCTTATCCCATATTCTCTTTCCTCCTAATCTTGCCCTTGAGTCTCACTGTAAACACCACTTCCTTTACCCCTTTTCTAACCCCATTTTATATATGTGTGTATGTGTGTGTGTGTGTGTGTGTGTGTGTGTGTATAATTATACATATATATATTCCAATAGATAGATACGTTTTGTCATATACTCAACCGGCTCAACAAGGTATTGTCTTCTAGCCTTGAGCCCTTGTTCTTCTATCCATGCCCTGCTAATCCTACACTTTGACTCACTTTCCCTTCCTCCACTACTACTTCCAAGATGTTATATACTTTAATCATACAACCATGCCAAATTCAGTACAAATTCATATGAGCTAGCCTCATCTGAGTCTTCAATGCTGCATGATAATCCCTTTGCTCATTTCTGAACTTAAACCTTCTTTCTACAAGCCCTCAATATCACAGTAGCCATCACTCAGCTGATGACTTCAGCTCTTATTTCCCTGAGAAAATGGTCATACCTTGTGACTTTCCTCAGCTAATGGTTTTCTCTATACCTTAAAGTCTCTCCGCAACTTCATCAATTGTTTTCTCCTTTCTTTCATTTTCAGAGAAGACGGTCATTGCCAAAACTGTACACTTTTATTGTGTTCTAGATCCCACCTGCTCCTTCATGTATTCTTGAAGAGTTTGGCGTTTTCTCTGTCCCTGTCTCTATCTTCATCTGTGTCTTCCTCTCCCTCTCTCTCTCTCTCTGTCTTTCTCTTTCTCTCCCCTTTGATTTTTTCCAAATGTGTATAAACATGTTCAAAGTCTTCTCTCACCTTAAAAATCAAACTTTAGCTATCATTCTATATTTATTTCTTCCATTGTAAAGAAACGCTTCCTAACAACTACAGCTGGCCATAGCTAGGGCTCCCTCCAGAGAACAATCTCTTTTATTCTCCCTCCCTCTCACCACCCCCAGCACATCCATCTCTAGACAGGAAGTCTTCAAACACAGAATGGCTACCTACTTGTCATGGATGTTGATATCTTTTCAGGCAAAATTTGGAGTAGTGACCTCTGAAGTCACTTCCAGCTCTAGGATTCCAAAGTTTTTATTACAAAATTCTTCTCCCATTCACTCAGTAGTAGGGATATACAATATAAAAACAGTTAAAAAAAACATGTAGTATCTGGAAATGTAAGGTCTATTTTCAAATTTCTTTGTATATAAAGATTCTTTGCAAGGCAGAATTTGTTTTGCCAGTTTCCCTCTAAAGGAGAAGAAAAAAACACTAAAATTGAGGTGGTCATTTTCCTGGTTCAGACAATTACATCCATCCTTGTGGTATGTTTCCCTAGTAAAAGAAAATGGAGAATTGGGTTCCAGATGAAGGAAACTGTTGCTGGCAACCCCATCCCACCAGAGAGTAATGGTAAGAGGGTACCTAATTCAAATTGCAAAAGTATCCTGAGTTCATTCACTCATTCATATATGTTTTTTATTTTGCCAAGGAAACTTAAAAAGAATTAGCCAATAGAAGTTTTCAGGGATCTTAAACAAACAATTGGTACAATTGCAAATAATGACTCTACAGAGGGAGCCTTGCATAGATGGTAGAAAACCCATCTTGGAAGAAAGAACTGGGAGCAAGTCCTGTGATGCTGGACAATTAATGTAACTGCTTAGTGCTCTGAATAACCCTCTAAAACTGTAATTGATAGAATATGTTCTTACTTGCATTGGTAGAGATGCTTTCCTTTTCTAGAAAGTTCCCTCCGTAAATGAAATCAAAGGTCCAGTCCTCATGATTATCTATGTATGGTTCATAAGATCTGACTCTGAGCCAGGTGCTGAACTCCTTAAGAAAAGAAAGGGAGAAGCTAGGTGGCGTAGTGGATAGAGCCCTGGAGTCAAGAGGACCTGAGTTCAAATCCAGCCTAAACACTTACTAGCTGTGTGACTCTGGAAAAATCACTTAACCCAGATTGCCTCAAAAAGTAAAAAAGGAAGGAAGGAAGGAAGGAAGGAAAGAAGGAAAAAAAGAAGGAGGAAGGAAGGAAGGAAAGAAGGAAGAAATATGGTTTGGAGGTTGATAAATGAAAGCAATATATATCTAAGGAGGTTACTATAAAAGGATGGAAGATGTTGCAGCAAAATTGCATTGTATAAAGAGTCAGATAACTTGTACCAATTCCATCTATGACTCTACAAAAAAATAATTACAGAATGCCAGATTTTCAAAATTCAAAGGAATTTCAGAGGTCATGAAGTCTACCTTCTACTAGAACAAGGATCCTTCATATAGCATCATCCCTGATAAGGTGTTATCCAAGTTCTACCTTCAAATCTCCAGTGAAGGAGTTCTACTCTTTCCTGAGTCATCCCATTCGCCTTTTGGATAGCTCCTGTTGGTAGGAAGTTTTATTCTCCTTATATTAAACCTAAATCTGTCTCTACATAAATTCCAGTCACTGTTTCTGGTTTTGCCCTATGGTGCCAAACAAGACAAATCGAATGCTTCTTCCATATGACAATCCTTTTGGATCCCTGAAGACAATGCTCATGGTCACCCCCAAACTCCCTCTCCTACAAGCTACATAGTCTAATTTTCTTCAATAGATCCCTCTTATGATTTGGTTCTGAGCGTACTATTCATTGTGCTTGTCCTCATCTGGACATTCTCCAGCCTATTGATATCCTTTCTAAAGTGTAGTGCTGATCACTGAACAAAATATATAAGCCTAAGATGTACTTCACTTCTCTCCTTGACTTCTGAGAGGCCTTAGTCTCCTTCTAGGTCTTAGTCTCATTCTAGGCTCAGCTCAGGCTAGCCTATATCAATGAAATCATGCCAACTTAAAATCTTTCCTGAGTCTCCAGATGTTAGAGATAGTTTTCTCTTTAAATTATATTCTTTTTACATATTACATATTACATTCCCAATTCTCTGAGGACAGGGTCAATCTTTTATTATAGTCTTTATATTCCCAGCACCTAGTAACAGAACTTTTGGATCAAAAGGTCTTGACAGTTTTCCATTTTTCCTAACATCATTCCAAATTAATAATAAGAATGGTAGAATTCATAGCTCCATGAATAGGAAACCAGTGTACCTGTCTTTCTACAGCCAAAGGAATTTTTCCACTAGGCTTCCTTGTCAGGTACCTTTCCTAACCTCAACTTCCAAGTCTTTTTAGTGTTTCTTCCATTAGGTTGCAAGCTCCTTGAGGACAGGGTGTGTCTTTCTTTTGTATTTGTATCTCCAGACCTTAGTACAGTGCCTGACACATAGGAGGTGCTTAATTAATTGTTTTTTGACCACCTGCCTGACAATAGCCTTATTGAATCTTTCCATTTTTGCCAATTTGCCAATTTACAGACTGTGAAGTGAAACATAAGGGTTGTTTTAAATGAACAATTCTCTTACCATTAGCCATTTGTAGCATGTTTTCAAGTGATTTTATAATTCACAATTCTTTCAAAAATTGTTTGCTCATTGTTCATTTGTTTTGTTCCCAAGGACAAACTGATCCAGAGAATGATTAGGGGTCCATATATCCTGTGTAAGAGACAAGAGGCCCTGTATTGTGGATAGAGATAACCATACATGTGTTCCATAAATACTTAGTAAGTGCTTGTTTTCATTCATGTCCCAGAAGAATTTCCTTGAAGGTCAAAACTGTTTCATTTTTTATCTTTGTATCTCCACTCGTTACACATGGTGTACACCTTAACGTATTGGCACTTAGTGGACATCGGAAAGCATTTGCGTATAGACACTTAAAATGTCTGTTGGGTGCAATTGGATTGCGCTCTCCTCCATGTTTTCATGGGCTTTTCTCTTCTTCCATTTGCATTTCTTGTCTTTCTTATGCCTTCATTTTGTTTTGTTTCATCTTTAGTCCCAGAAGCCAAAATAAAGATCTTCATTAGGGGGCATGAGGGTAGCTGCAATGCAGGAAAATGCGGAACTTTTTTTTCACATTAACTATTACCACAAAAACTCAACTACAATTCCTAAACCCAGCAATAAGAAGTTTTCTATTTATAGTGACATTTAAATTCCCTCTCACAGTATTAGATGGGCTTAAAAAACTGGGATTTTTATTTTTAAGTTTGTGCAGTGAAATCTCATTATTTCAGCTGCCACTAAGTCGAGATTTGAATAAGCCTGTCAGGAATGAAGTTTATCTTTGCATTTGCCTATGAAAAAATATTTGGAAAATAATTGAAGAATATAAACAGAATTGTGGGAAGTCCATTTGATATTCTTAAAAGGATAAACTGTGTTAAGGACCTTTCAACATTCTTCATATGTAAATAGATACTGCGAATTTATTTTTTCATATAGGCCTAGCATGATCTCACCTTGGAAAAGCCTTCTGACTTTAGTTCTAATGATTTGTTACTCTAATATTGAATAGATTCACTTAATTCAATTCATCTACCCCCTCTTAAATCTTCTCTTCTCCAGGATAAATGTCTTTGGTTATTTCAAACAGTTCTCATCTGCTATGAACACCTCTTATTTGAAGACTACTCCCCTCTCACATCTTCCTCCCATAAATATAAAAATCCCTTATTAACTGGCATATAATAGAAAACCATTTGCCCAACTCATTGTAAAATGTTTTCTTGTGGAAAAGTATTACTTGAGATTTTACCAATAAATTGAAAATACGAGTTAAAACCAAAATAATATTCCATGTAAAATTCAAGCTGCTTCCCAAATTTGAAATATTAAATCTATGGACTTATTTTTAGGTTTTGGGATAAAGTCTTTGATTTTCTTAAACTTAAAAAGGGGATTTTTTCTACTCTTTCCACCTCACAGCACCAAAAGATTGAAAAGAATTGGCTCACGCCTTCACATTTGAGACTAGCGTCTGATATGTGGCATTTCAGCCCTAGAGGCGGAACCTTTTTTTTAAGTAATAAGACGGTGAAAATAAAGGCTTGTAATGGAAGTCTATCTATAACCAAAATAGTTATAGAGTTGAAATCCTAAAATATGCCCAAGCTTGCAAGGTTACTGAAAGTTAATTACTACTGTCAGAGAAACTAACCTAAATTACTCTGACTTCTGTGTCTGGTGACTTAAAAAGTAGGGGAGTTTGGGGGTCACTGAAGATGTGGGATACTGCAAACCCCATAATCTCTCATGGCATAGAGTTAAGAAACTTTTTGTAGTAAAACTCATTCCTTACTGGGCTTCTTGTGAATGGACTGTCATAGTAGAACGGTTCCTAGATCTCAGATTTAGAGTTACAAGGGATCATAGGAGAAGAGACTGTCTTTTTTGTCCAAACCCATCATTTAAGAGATGAAGAAACTGAAGGCCTCAAACTACATGTGACCTGCCTTAGATTCTACAGAGAGTATCAAAGCTGGGATTCAAATCCAGGTCTTCTGACTCTAAATCTATAAGTCTTTCCACAATCCTACACTCTTTCTTTCATGCTTAAGTGCCAGCAACTGACGTTGTAGGACAGACAGTGAACAAAAGAATTGGACCAGGTGAGCATGGTTAGACAACAATGCTGGTTTCATGAAGTAGTATAGTTGACTATATATCTTTCTTGTTTATACATGGAAAGTTACACATTGAGTTTTGAATCACCAGTTTCTCAGGAATGCACTCAGCTAACCATAGATATCAGTAATGGCTTTGATCACCAAGGCTACTCCCTGCATGTCCACACTGCTTGTAGCAGGCACAGCAATATTTCTTGATACTGATTGCCAAATATTCTTTTGGGGAAAGATATGACATACCTGTCCAGAAGGGACTTTGCACCCTCCCAGATTCAAACAAGTCAACAAGTATGAACTTGGACATAGCTCTAGTCCTTGAACTCAGAGCAAGTCAACAAGTCCTTGGACTTGGACATCTGCTCAAGAATCCATTAGACTTAGCCCCCACACTTAAGGATAAGGCTTGAGAATTAAGTGGTAAATTAAAGCAAAATAAAAATCCCATCCAAATTGCATTGACTAGAAGATAGCTAACAAATTATGGTTCATAAAGGCAATGACGTATCACCGTGCTGCAGGAAAATGGTAAATCTAAACAATACAGGGGACAATGGAAGGACATATGAATTGATAGCAAATAAGCAAGGCCAGAAAAACTAGTGATGTTTCCCCATCACCAAAACTGAATGATGTATAATTATAATGACTAACGTGGGTCCCAAAGAAAAGAATAGAAAGTATGTCTCTCCACCTTCTTAGAGGTAGAGGACTATAGACATAGGACAGTACCAAATACTATCAGAATAGATTGATGTAGTATCAAATTTTGTGAAACTATTTTAATTGGCTTTTTGTTTTTTGCTATTGCTATTTTAAGACATGGCTCTCTGGGGGAGATAGAAAAAAGAAAGCTATTGGGAAACAAAGATGATATAAACGTAAAGGAAAGGATATCAAAAATTTTAAACAAAAAAAGGTAGAAGAACCAAAAAGAAGGGATGTCTAGCCTGGGTCTGATCCTCACCAATAAGGAAAAATTGGTTGTTTGTAGAGAAAGCATGGGAAAGCAAGCCTTTCGTGTTGGTGTTGTGCTAGAGGAAGACAGTCAGTTCTAATCTAATATAATGACTGACATGATAGTCACTGGAAAAAGGTTTATCAATTGATTGGCATACAATCTGGATGTCAGCAAAACAATAAATTGGTCATTAGCTAGCTTCTAAAATTGTACAAATATTTTGTGCCCCAGATAAGTGCAAACTTGTTTGCCCGAATATTTTTTCCTGAACTTCACAGATTTAGGAAGTTATAGGGGAAGAACAGGCAATCTTGATTCTCACCAAGGAGTGATTTTATTGTTCATTAATTTTTTGTCATGTCTGATGCTTTGTGACCCTATTTGGGGTTTTCTTGGCAATGATACTGGAGTGGTTTGACATTTCTTTCTCTAGTTCATTTTACAGAGGGGGAAACTGAGGCCAGATCTGAACTTAGGTCTTCTGGACTCCACACCCAATGCTCTGTCCCCTGCATCAACAAGCTGCTGTTGAGGGGTGATTACTTTTATAGTATTTCCCTTTAACTGTAACTGATAAATGCCCCCACCCAAGAAGCTAGAAAAATAAAGTTTATATCTTTTTTTAAAATTTAGCTTGCCTCATTTAAAAAGTGGGTATTTTAATTGTCTCTAAATCTATGTAGTAGTGTAGTTCATTTCAGAAATCAAGCTCTTCTTTGGTTTTTATTTTCAAATTATGTGAACATCACTTAATGTCCTCTGAAACTTTCAAGAGAGAACCATTTCTAAGAAGCCCCAATGAAATCTCCATTTAATTTGGACATGAACTAATTGAAACAGAAACAATTAACTATGAAATTTGCTCTATTCTTTTAATCATCTGCCATTGCCAGGAAAAGAACAGCAGAACAGTTCAATTACAGAACAAAAACTAATTATTCAGGTAGGTAAAAATTAGATGCATACCTAAAGGTTGAATCTGAACCCCTCAGGACCAGAGCTTGGAGGGCATCACAATTACAGTATGACGTTCACCATTCTGACAGTATTCTTACTCAGGAGAATATTCAGCTGCTTATGGAACTCTAATCACTTCTTTATCAACTTATTTATCAATAAATGAACAATTTATACAACCAAATCATGACTGTAGTTGTAATTAACATATCCCAATTTGACTGTGAGTTGGGGAATTAGCCTACAGGAGGTGTCACACATTTTGAAGGTAAATAAATAAGGAAATGGATTTTTGACTTCCAGGAGCCAAGATGGTGGGGTAAGGAGTAAATCACCATAACTCCTTCATGTTTGCCTCACCCAAGAAACTTGGAAGATTGACAAGAAAAGTCTGTCTCCTTCAGATAAAAGGAGCATGCAACACAGGACAGGAAGAGTCTCACTAAGCCAGTGGCAAGCCCCACCCAAGCAAACCAGTGGTAGATCCTGAGCCCCAGTGTGGTGGAGCAGGCATAACTCAATACCAGGACAGCTCCATGTGCTTCAGCATAGCCACGGGGACAGGCAGATCCCAACTCCAAGAACTGACACATGCTTCTTCAAGTAACCCTGGGCAAACAAGCAACCTCTAGTGGTCAGACCACTGATAAATGATAAATTTATAAATTTATTTGAGTTGATAAATGGTTAAAGGATAAGAATAGGCAATTTACAGATGAAATCAAAGTTATCTATTGGACTATGAAGAAGTGTTCTAAATCAATTTTGATTAGAGATATGGAAATTAAAACAACTCTGAAATAACACCTCACACCTATCAGATTGCCTAATATGACAAAAAAGGAAAATGATAAATATTGGAGGGAATGTGGGAAAACTGGGATACTAATGCACTGTTGGTGAAGTTGTGAACTGATCCAATCATTCTGGAGAACAATTTGGAACTATGTCCAAAGGGCAAACAAACTATGCATACCCTTTGATCCAGTAATACCACTGCTAGAGATAATGAAAAAGGAAAAGGTTTTACACACGCAAAAATATTTATAGCAACCTTTTGTTTGGTGTCAAAATATTGGAAATTAAGGGGATGCCCATCAATTGGGGAATGGCTGAAGAAGCTGTGATATTTGGATGCAGTGGAATACCATTATGCAGTAAGAAATGATGAACAGGCCAGTTTCAGACAAACTTGAAAAGACCTGTACAAACTGATGCAAAGTCAAATGAACAAACCAGGAAAACACTGTACCACAGTGTCAGCAACATTATGTGATGATCAGCTACGAATGACTAAACTCTTCTCAGTAACACAATGATGCAAGACAAGTACAAAGGACTCCTGACGGAAAATGCTATCCACATCCAGATAAAGAATTGATGGAAACTGAATGCAGATTTAAGCATATTTTTTTCACTTACTTTATTCTTTTGGGGGGTTTCTTGTTTGTTTTTGATGTGTTTCTTTTTTCATAACTGATTAAAATGGAAATATGTTTTACATGATAGCACATGTATAACCTATATCAAATTGCCTACTATTTTTGGAAGAGTGGGTGAGGAAGGAAGAGAGGAAGGGAGGGAGGGAGAAAAATTTGGAACTGAAAATGAATACTAAAAATTGTCTTGACCTGTAATTAGGAAAACATAAAATTCTATTTTAAAAAATTAAAATAAGGAAATGGAGAAATCAGCAAAAACACCCTTTGACAGGTTTCATAATACCTGAAAAGCTCTTATGTAAATTGTTACTCTTTTTGCTATATCAACTATGACTTTGCTTAATTTATGATGCATCAAGAAATGATCTCATTGAGAACAATGACTATTGCTAAGAGAACCTCGGGGGGAAAATACACCAATACTTTACACCTAGATTTTAAGAATTCTAAACAGAACTAAGCCTATTAGCTTAGTGCCCATTGGGCACACTGTTCTTTTTTAGTAGAATGGTGTTTGCATGTCTGTGGAGGTTAATGGGCTTAGTGCTGCCTCAAAGGTTAAGGTTCACTATGCTCATAGGATCATAGATTTAGATGATAGTATAAGGAGAGAAGGTAGTTTTGAAGTGAGGCCCCTTAATTTCTTTTTGCTTTTTTGCTTTTTTTTGGAGGGAGGAAGGCAGGGCAATTGGGGTTAACTGACTTGCCCAAGGTCACATGGCTACTAAGTGTTAAGTGCCTGAGGCTGGATTTGAACTCAGGTCCTCCTGACTCCAGGACCAGTGCTCTATTCACTTAACCACCTAGCCTCTCTGAAGTCCCTTCATTTCACAGACAAAGAATTGAGCCTCAGAAAGTTCAATAACCTGTCTAAAACCATGTAAGAAATAAAGAGTAGGGTTAGGATATAAACTCACATGCTCTAATTGCACATTTAATGGGCTTTCCACTAATTATCATTCTTGAATTTAAATATCCTTGACTTTAAATGTGCAATTATGTCTTTGACAAAGACTAGCTCCTTTGTTTCCTTGCTATATTTTAACATATATGTTCATACGTAAGAACAAAAGAAAATGTTAATAAATGTTTTTTGTAGCTGTATTTTAGAATTGTAGTTGAAATGAGAATAAATGGGTTCTTAAGGAAGATTTGAAGGTATAACCATCTATAAAATACATGAGTTTTAATATATGTCTCAAATGGTATCGTAGGGGCCATTGCCAGTCATCCTGACCTGTATCTTGTCACTGGACTCCAATGACTCTGGAGAGTGAGGCTTATGACTTTGCACAGTTCTGTCTCGCTTACATCCAATTTACTTGCAAGACCTCACCTTCTTGATGTTGTATCTCTTTGAGATGGAACAAAACAGTCTGTGAGGGCTGTCACACAATCCCAAGACAATAAGTGTAATTAGCAAGATACTTTACACCTAGATATCTTTGACAGGTAAGAACACCTCTTTGATTGACTTGCTGAATCAATTAACCAAAGGTGTAAGATAGGTATGAATAACTCCTGGACTTGACTATTGAATAAACCAATTGAATCCTTAGTCAAGTTTGGAAGGAGTGAAGTAATTCCAGTCATTGGGTGAAATCAGATGACTGATGTGTTGGAATTGACTAAAAGAATTATATACATCTCTGGGCCTATGTAGATGAGAAAAGGAAATTCTTGCAGAAGAATTCTAACAACTACTTCAAGGACCAAATTTCAGTAGCACCTTTCATGAAAGCAGATCCTTGTGTTTATCACAGTGGGCAGGAAAGGGAGGAGGTTAGTGAACGTAGAAGAACCCAGTGATCATTACATTGTAGAAATTAGACCAGAAACAAATAGTGTATTCACTGACGAAATAAGAAATTACAAGACACATCACAGAAAGGCAGTTTGAGGGATTAGGATCTCTTCAGAGAATCACAGAGAAAAGGGAAGCTATGGACAAAAGCACTAACCATCAGGCACTGACACAGGAGAGATCTATACCCAGTGGTTTCTAGACAAATATTTAACAACTGGCTCTCTTAAAAAAAAGTATATGTGACTTCATGACCCACTTGTAAATTTAATCTCCATCATTAGCCTTTTCTCAATCTCTTTCTTAAGTCTAGACAATCAACAAAATATTAAAACAAGCCCTGATTAACAATATTTCCCAGTTTCAGAGGTATAAGTACTCACACTGAAAATTTAACAATTGACTTTTGAGATCCATTGGGAACTGGCTTTGCCACATCCCTGATTATTTCAAGAAACTTGAGAATACAAAGGAAGAAAAGAACTTTCATACAAACAGGAAATGTGAATTATACCTTTCTATGTGTATTCCCTAAACCTGAACCCATTTCCCCCTAGATTCTTTATGAATATGTGGGATAGTATGTCCAAGACTTTTGGAAAGGCTTTAAAAAAAATGAACTATTTTTAGTACATCCTATTAGTAAATACTCCTTTCTAAAAACCAATTCTGAGTAGCCATCAAATTAGAGCACATGAGATAGAAACTTATGAGTAAAACTGCTGAAAAAAAAAACAAACACTACTGACCAGTCAAATTTAAATATGGAAACCTAAGGGGAGAAGGAGTTCATGGAAAACCAGTTGGGAAATAGCCCTGGATAGGGCATTACTTAGAGATGTGGTAGCTCAGGAGACTTTGTTCCTACTTCCTGATTTAAGGTTGTGTTCCAGAGAGATGGATATGTGAATAACCAAGGGGTGTGTGATTTCTAGTAATATGTTGTTCAAGGCTGACTCAGCGCAGGTTGTTCATGAGGCTACAGTTGTGGGTTAAGATCCCAACTGGCCAAGTTAGATTTGGTAGACATGTTGTGTTGAACAGCAGGATCATGAAATTTCAGAGTTAAAAGGAATTCAAACAACCATCTACTCCAACACATACCCAAAAAGCAATTCCCATCTGCACCATTCCTCACAACCTGACCATCTCCAAAAGTGGGAACTCATTCCTAAGCCAAGTCATTCCACTTTGGATAGATCTAATTTCTAAGAAGTTTTTTTTTTAAATTTTTTTCCCCCTGATATCAAATCTAAATGGCAATGTCAGCTTGATGCTTTTGCCCTCTTCAGCATGTCAATCCTTCAAATACTGAAAGTCATAGCCTCTTCACTTCCTCTTTGTGCTAAATATCTTTAGCTTTTTGACCAATTCACCTATTCACATATATCATGGACTCTATATCCTTCACTTTCTTGGTTGCCCTTCTCTGATCTCTTCCTAATTCATCGATGACGTTCTAAAATTGTGGTATCCTGGACCTCAAAACAATGTTACAGATGTGGTTTGTACCACAAGATTATCAGCTTATTATTGGAAACTTTCTTTTTCTGTCTCTCTCAGTCTCTGTTTCTTTGTCTCTCTCTGTCTCTCTCCCTTGATATCTATCTATCTGTCTGTCTGTCTGTCTATCTATGTATATCTAGCTAGCTAGCTATCTATGTTTCTCTCTCAATGTAGCATAAGATTTCATTAGGTTTTCTGGCTGCCATGTCATCACATAGATGACCAATAATGAACTTGTGGTCTACCATAACTCCCAGAACTTTTGTAAAAACCACACTTGATACCCTCAATACTGTCAGTTGCAAAGGAAAGCCAATGGCTTTCCTCAATAGGGCAAAATGGTATTGAGTGAATGCATGATGATGATGATGATGATTAGCATTTTTATAGAGCTTTAAAGTTTTCAAAACTCTTTTTATATATGCTCTCTTTATCATTTTATCCTCATAACAGCTCTAGGAGGGAGATGCTATTACTATGCTCACTTTACAGATAAGGAAACTGAAACAAACAGATAAAGTAACTTGCCCAGAGTCCTATATGAGATAAATATCTGAAGTTGGATTTGAACTCAGGTCTTCCTGACTCCAGCTCCAGCACGCTACACACCATGTTTTAAGTGGGTTTTCCCCTCACTAGAGGTTTCCAAGTATATACTTCATTACCCCTTAAAGAAGGGATCCTTGCTTAAGAATGGGTTAGCCTAACTAAAATTGCAGAGGACTGACAATGAAAGTGCTACTTCCGTTCTGATAGTGAGGTCGTGAACACAGGTACAGAATGAGAAATATAGTTTTGATTAAGACATGACCAATTTGGACTCCTGTTTTGCTGGATTTTCATATCTGAAACAAAGATTCTATGTTTATTTCTTACAAGAACAATTCAGTTAAAAATTGTTTTGTTTTGTTTTAAGTAAGAAAACAGAGTCATTGAAACATTTTTTTTTAATTTCACAGGAGAGAAAGATCAGTAGGAAACAAAGAAACAAGACAGTTTCGACAATGACATGTTGAATTGGTTATATTACTGGAGGAAGAAGAAAGTTAGATGAATTTGTAGCTGCAGGTACAATCCTTTTCTCTGTTCTGCTTTATCTGGAGAAGTTTGTTTTATTTGGTGCATGTTAAATCCAGAATTTAAAAAAAAATAAAAACATATATTGGAATAATGGTTTCCAAGGTCTTCTCTAATTCTTAGATTGTGATTCTTTGGATCTCTAATGATATGATTTTTCAGGTTGAGTGGTATTTGAGTATGAAAAATGTCATAACAATTTATGAAATTTTCTAAGAGCCCCTTAAAACACACCATTTATATAACTATCTAGTTAGTGACTAAATGGGAGATAAATGTGAAATTGAAATAAACTTCAGATGTATGACAACTAATGTATTACATATCACTGAACTTGAATGGAGGACCAGTTGGTACCTTGTTTCATCCTGAAAGGAACTTGTCATAGGGAAGGTGTTCAGATAGCCATATTTAAATAAAACTAAGGAGAGTAGACTATATCTTTGATTTGCTGAGAAACACATTCCCCTTCACTTTGTCATTGGTCTTAGCTTAGATTGAAATAATATGATGTACCAGCAGGCATGTGAGTTTTGACAAGTTTGTTAGTCTTCTCTATATTTTTGCCGAAGAATTTCCCCCCACCCCCAGCCATGGACTGAAAAAGAGCCAGATTGTGCTCAGTGCTAGAGCTGATCATACTGAAAGACAGGGAAATTCACTTATGACCCAAAGAAAACCATCAGAGGACTGTGGAACTTAAAGTTGAAGAGTATCACTGATTTTATCTAGTCTTTACCCCATCATTTATAGGTTAGGAAGTAAGTCCCCAGAGGAAGGAAGAAAAAACCCAGTGATTTATTAAGCACTTAGTAAGTACCAGACACTGTGCTAAGAGCTTTACAAACACTATCTCATGTGATCCTCACAACAATCCAGAGAAGTAGGTACTATTATGGGCAGCTAGATGGCACAGTGGATGTGCCTGAAGTACTAGCCTGGAGTCAGGAAAATGAGTCTTCCTGGGTTCAAATATGGCCTCAGAAACTTACTAACTGTGTGACTCTGGACAAGTCACTTAACCATGTTTGCCTCAGTTTCCTCATCTTTAAAATGAGTTGGAGAAGGAAATGGCAAATCTGTATCTTTTCCAAGAAAATTGAAAAACAGAACTGCAAAGAGTCTGACAGGACTGAAATGACTGAAAAACAAACAACAACAAAAGTACTATATGATCTCCATTTTACAGATGAAGAAACTAAGGCAGACAGAGCTTAAAAGACATGCCCGTGATCACACAGCTAGTATCTGAGGCTGGATTTAAATTCAGGTCTACCTGGCTTCATCTCCAGTACTCTAACCATTCTTCTGCCTAGCTGCCTTCATAAAGATAAAGTGACTTCCCAATGCCACACAGGGAGTAAATAGCAAAGAAGGTTCAAAACACATCTTTTAATTTAAAATCTACTGCTTTTTCTCCTGTATCACAGCACCACTCCACATTCCTGCCTGTGACATGTTGTCCTGATTGGTCCAAAATCAAAAGTGTTAATACATGAATTCTTCTGCTATAATTAATATGTAAATTACTTTTAAAATTTCATTATATCTTCCTAAATACAGAAAGTCTCAGCAGCAGTGGAAATTCCTTGGAGGACAGAATTCATAAGACACCATATGGTCTGTGGGTATGAATATGGTTAAGCACAGTGACAAGAGAGGGTCAGAACATCAAAGTAAAATCTACTTTATAATCTCTTTACCTTAGAGAAAATGAGCAAGAAATGATTTTATTAAATCACTCCAAAAAACAATAGACTCTAATCAACCAAACAGAGGGAGTTTAAAAATGTACAGAAATTTATTGTGATCATGTGACTATCACCTTGGCAAAGCCAGAGTCTTGGCATCTCCTTACCTACTCTCCAGGTCTCCCTATCTTATGTCAATCTTCCTTCTAATTCAGTGGTTCTCAACCTTCCTAATGCTGCGACTCTTTAATAGTCGTATGTGAGCAGGTCTGCATGTGGGCAGACCCACCTGGAGATGGATAGAGGAGGTTCCTAAGACCATCAGAAATATGTGTTTTCTGATGGTCTTAGGTGACCCCTGTAACCTCTGCGAAAGAGTCGTTCCACCCCAAAGGGGTCATGACCCACAGGTTGAGAACCTCTGTTCTAATGGAAATGATACAGGGAGAAAAAAAACCTATGGTATATACTGTTGTAATGGTAAAGGAATTTAAAGATCCCCTTGTATTGGTTTGGTTTTGGGGTTGTGTTAAAACCCAGAACTTGTGAATCCCACTCTAAAGGCTAGACAGGCCTGGGTTATAGGGGATATACAAGGGTCTTTCTAAGTACAAGATGGTTTGCCATCACGCTTAGCTTGTTCTCTTGCCAGAGGTGACTTTAAATCCAGGTGGTACTAGATCCCACTTTCTAATGTGATTCTGGAGGTTTGGGAAGTTCCACAAGTGACATGAAGAGAGAGGGATGAACTGGGAGGAGCTGGTAAGGTGGATTTAGAGACAGGTCCAAGCAGAGGAGGCCAGAAGAACTTTCAGGGAGCAGTATGGCTTTTCATTATTCCCTACCCTATAGCATCATTTTAGAGATAGATGCTCATCTTCCTCATGAAAGGTGGCAGAATCTATTCCCTTCACTGCTATACTGATTATAGAAAGATGGCCATCCTTACACCCCAGCTTCCACTAAACTGATGTTCCTTCCAGAACTGTCTGAAACTTGGAGCCCAATGAAGTTTGCCATCCACATCTATCTTTATGATTGTATGCCTTATCCTTTCCCATCATGTCTGGGAGTGGTTTTAGTAGTGTTCTGACACTCTTCCAGTTTCTACCAATGAATACTCTTCTTGCCACTGTGTCAAATGGAAAACTAGGCAGCCTCCTACCCTCCATGGTTCCTCTGACTAGGTTGCTGATGACTACCATAAAACTTAAGCCAAACACCTCCTGAAGCCTTAAATTTAAAGGGGATCATACCATTACACTAATATTGCAATTGGAATGTTCTGGAAATTTTTCTGAAAATAAAATTACCTACTCAGTTCTACTCTCTTGAACAAATCCCTCCAGCCTCTTTCTCAATATTCATCTGATTCTATTAATTTCAAAGATGTCTTTAAGTTTCAAAATTTATTTTTGCATGACAATTTGGTAAGTCACATTTTGGGTACTAGGCACAAAATCCTTCACCTTGCTTTCTGTTACCTACGTTGGCTACACTCTGATTATAGAAGCCTTTTTATTCTTCTTTGGATTCTTAATATTTAGTATTTCTTATAATGTGGTAGCATTCCATTACTCTTCTATATCCCATTATTTTCAGTCATTTCCCAACCTTTATATGCATAAGGTACTTCTAGTTTTTGGTTTTTAAATTATGAATAATACTGTTTTTCATATAGGTGTTTTCACTCTGCTCTCCATAGCATCCTTATTATGTACTTTTTTTTTGGAGAGGGGAAGGCAAGGCAATTGGGGTTAAGTAACTTGCCCAAGCTCACACAACCAGTGGGTAAAGTGTCTGAAGACAGATTTGAACTCAGGTTCTCCTGACTCCAGGGCCAGTGCTCTACTCACTGCACCATCTAGCTGCCCCAATATTGTATACTTTTAATAGTGCTGTTATTGTATCATTCATGCATGTTGTAAACTATTTTAAAATGTATTTTATTTGTTTTATTTTTAAGGTGTGAGATAAAACAAGCATTTCTATAACATAGTTATATTAATACATACACATGTGCATATACATATATTTCATTTGCTTGACAGACATCTATGAAATTTCCAGTTCTTTGCCACCACAAAGAGAGCTGCTATAATACAGACCCAATCTGCGTTAACTCCACTTCCCCCACCCTCATTTTGTGTATTGTCCTGAAACCCAAACATGGTGTCATCAGGGCAAAGAGTACCTCACTTATTTGCTTGCAACTCTCAAACTTTTATGAACTTCCCTGTGGTATGATTGGAGAGGGAGGGGAGAGTAAGAAGAATGATTCAAGGGTGGTGGTTACCAAGCATGCCCTCATAGGAAAAGATACATAAAGGAAATGCTTACTTGCAGGGATGCTTACTAAAGCAACTATTTACCTGAATCTGCCTCCAAATCGTCCCTTATACCAGATAAGGAAACCCTCTCTGGACAGATATGAACAGCTTTTTAGCTCTTATTGTATGATGCTATATCATATTGTAAAAACTTCAAATGAATTCATGAACAGATTGTTAGCTATTAACTGTATGAGTTCTGAGAGACCTCAATAGTACTCCCCCCAAGGTAAGTAGGAATATTTCATTCTCATATGTCCCCTCACATTTTTATTTGTTTACTCCTCTTTATCCATCCTCAAGTCTATTCTATTAAACAGTCCATCAAAATAACACCATTCTTTGTCCCAGTTTATTTTTCTTCTGGAATTTTTACCTCTACTTTTCTTAATACCCAATGCTTTTCATTGCGCCACTTTCATAAACTTTTTTATTTGCTTATTTCCTTGAATAATTTAATTTTTTTCCTTTTGGTTATTTCTGGTTTGTTTTCCTTTTTTGCATTTCTATTATTCTGGAGAGTCAGACCTGACTGAAAGGCTGAACAATAACAACAGTATTTGCATTTGTAACCACCTATATATGTATGTGTAGCCCTCTCTCTCTCTCTCTCTCTCTCTCTCCCTCTTTCTCTTTCTCTCTCTCTATCTGTCCATCTGTCCATCCATCCATCCATTGATCCACCCATCCATCTATCTATCTATCTATCTATCTGTTTCTAGCCTCATTTCATGATACTCTCCTTCACAAATCCCACTTTCCATCTAAATATAGTATAATCTTTCTATCAAATCCATACTCCAGCTAAAATGCATATAATCCTATATACCAGACCCTGAGGAAAGAACTGGAGATATAAAGAGAAGACAAAATAATGTATCTGCTCTCTAAGAGTTCACCTTCCTATTTCAAAGATCTAAACAGAATAGATGAAACACAGACTTAGAGGAGAAGCTACTCACAGATGGGAACATGGAGAGGGCTGAAAGGCCTGCAGAAACCAAGAGATCTTTGGGCTGTGCTGAGTGCTGAAGTATGCTATAGTGTGTAAGGAAGGAGAGCATTCTAGGAATGGAGGAATGGGTGTGGGTGGGTAGCTGGGACAGCCAGTGCAAATATACAAAGATGGCAAATGGATGTTCATTGTGAGAAACAGCAAGTTGGCCAGTATAGTTAGTTTTTGGAGTATGAGAATGAGTAAATCTTCCATTGCTGTCCGTTTGCACAAGCTGCTCCTCAGGATTGGTAGACACTCCCTCCTTCCTCATCTATGCCTATCAGAATCTTTGTTTTCACTCAAAGTTTATCTTGTGTGTTGCTTCATCCATGATGCCTTCCTTGATTGTTCCATAATTGTTGGGACTCTTTCTTCATTTGATTTCTTTAAAATATATTGACTGAATTCCATGCTGCATCTCCTCAATGGAATGTAAGCACTGATAGGGTGGGGAATATTTCACCTGTGTTTTTGTATCACCAGTACCAAGTAGAATCCCTTGCTCATAGTACTAGTAAAATCCAAACACCTCCTATGGACAAATGCTTCCTTTGTTTTGTAATCCAAGACTTTTACAAAATGGAGATCTTTTAATTTTATCATCAATGCACCTCCAATGAGGGTACCTGACAACTCTTTGAAAACAAGTATGTATCTGTATTAAGCATACAAAATCAAAATACATATTCCTGATTTTGGAGAATTTTTAGTAGATAAATATCATTGTTCGTAAAATAAGTTTTAGCTCAAAAACAAATTTTTCACTAATAGCCTAGTTTTAGTGTGAAGTATCTTTGTGTGCATTTTAGAGTTCTAGGATTGGTTTAGAGTTCTATTTTATGGGTGTTTTGGGGTGGCTACGTGAGAGCTACGATATGTTGCTGCTGCTACGCCGCCATCTTGGCTCTGCCCCCCAACTAATAGCCTAGTTTTAACAGTTTCTAGTGGTGAGTCATACACAAACCAAGGAGAAAAGATATTCAGAAAAGAGCTAAGGATCGTTTATAGGACAAGCCCTGGATATCTTAAATCATTAGGTAGGGCACTCTCAGATCATGAAACTCCTTCCAATATGAGGCAGCATCTTCTCTGCAATTCATCATCCTAGAGCATTGCCAGTGGGCCACCAAGGGGTGAAATGATTTCCCCAGGATCACAAAGACAGTATGTGTCAAAGGTAGGTCTTGAACCCTGATCTCCTTGCCTTTAATACCAATGTTAGATCTACTCTGTCATGAAAGTGGAAAGGAAGAAGAAATATGCACAGAGACACAATGGGGACTATCATCTTGCAGGTTCTATTAGTCAGAAAAAAGAGTTTTGAACCCACAAAGCCCTCAAAAGTAGTAAGACAGTTAATGACAAGCGTTTTTGAGCATGTGTGTGTGTGTGTGTGTGTGTGTGTGTGTGTGTGTGTGTGTGTGTGTTGTAGGAGGGTGGGGATATACTATGGTGATTGTCTTCTGAGTTCCTTTACAAACCAGAAAGAGAAAATCAACTGGACACATAAATGTATTCTTCTTCAAAGAAGTAGCATCACCAAGAAAGGAAAAAAGAAGAAATAAGGAAAAAAAGAAGACGAAGATATAGATTACCTTTCTCAAAACAAGAAGTAGCCAGGAGGAAAAATAATAAAGCTCTCTCTCTCTCTCTCTCTCTCTCTCTCTCTCTCTCTCTCTCTCTCTCTCTCTCCCCCTCTTCCTCTCTGTGCCCTTCTCTCTCTTCTTCTCTCCCTCTCCCCCTTTTTACCTCTATCTGCCTCTGTCTTTCTGCCTTTTCTCTATGTCTCTGTGTCTCTCTTTTTGTCTCTCTCCCTTTCCCCCCTCCCTCTCCAGTTCTCTCTCCTCTGTCTTTTTTATCTCTCTGTGTCTCTTTCTTGCTCCATCTCTCTATCCTTCCCCCTCTCCCTGTGTCTCTCTCTGTGTCTCTGTCTCTCTCTATTTCTCCTTTTAAGATTCAGATTATACAGTATAGTGAACACTCTATTCCATAACAAATCAAAGCAAAACATTTATAGTAAATCAAGGTACAGCATTCATAATATTACAACTTATCACAGAAAATCACAATATAGTATTCACAACAGCTTATCATTAAAATGGCCACACAGATTCCACCATAGTGGCCACAAAGTTTTGAACAAAGAATAATCATCTGGTATCCCTAGGGAGGTTTGCCTCCTTACTCAGTCATTCAGTCATCTCAAAGTACAATGGTCAGTCTTCCACTCATGGGGCAACTAAGTTAACTCAATCAGTCACTTATTCAGCAATAAATTACTAAGTATCATTAATCACTAAGTACAATCATTAGAAAATACACAGACCCTCCATCCCTAGGTCACTAGTAAATTTACAATTCCTCAGTTAGTATATAGTATCCAAGTAAAGTCTTCTTTCAGCTTGCCCTGGGGTGGTTTCTTGGATTCCCTGGATGCTGTTTCACAGTCCCAGATCCTACCTGGATTCACCGAACTGTCACCTGGGCTCAAAGGCAGACAGCTTCCAGGTCCTTGTCTAGCTCTCCATATAGGTCTTGCTCCACATTGAAGTTCACAGGGTCCAGTCCATCTCTCAAATCCTCCACAATTTCTGTTCCCTGGAATTCAAGGCTCAACCAAGCCACAAAAAGACAAAGTCTTAGCATCCCAGTCATGCTTCCTCAGTCTTCTATAGGTCATTCTAAAAATCAGAATCACTGTATCCAGCTTGGGGTGGAGGGGCTCCTGGGCTCCTGGACTCCTCTTCAAAAGAAGCCATCACAAGTTCTCAGGAAATTCAGCTTCTGCCACCAGATTCTTGTCCCAAGAAATTCTGACTGTGCCTCTCTGGGGCTTTTCTTATATATATCCAGCATTAGCTTCCTGTTTCATCCAACCCCTTCCTGTTATGTCAGCAACAGGAAACAGGAGTTCATGCCTTCTGTTTCCCCAACAGTGGCTTGATTAATTACTAAGTGCTAAGTACCTGCTACCTTTGCTTAACTTGAAACAAGGTGCTAAGTACCTGCTTACTTGCCTATACAAAAAGGGGTCTTAAAATTCAAATAATTACCATTACAATATGTATACATATATAAACTACACACATGTGTGTATATACATATAGTCACATACAAATTCACATATGTGTTTGCATGGTATACACACATATGTACTTTTCTTTGAATATTGACTTAATCACTATTCTCCTTCTCCACAAAGGTTCTCTGGTCTCTATAAGCAGAAATAATCTCTCTCTTCATATTTGTTATAATATATTGTTTTATTTTTTCCTCTGTATTTAACCACATTTTATAAAGTATATTAGCGTAATTTGATGAATCAGTATTTTTCATAATAAAATATAAAATCATAGCTT
>CM053580.1:47846086-47911221 GCA_028627135.1 Pseudochirops cupreus
ACAAAGAAGTAGCATTGCAAAGAAAGGAAAAAGAAGAAAGAAGGAAAGAAAGAAGAAAAAGACACAGATTACTTTTCTCAAAACAAGTAGCTAGGAGGAAAAATAATAAATAAAAAATAATAAAGATTGATCTCTCTCCCTCTCTCTACATATAAAACGTGTACACATGTTTATTACATTTGCAACACAGTGAGCTGATCTTCCATAGAGATTTGGCAGAAACATGGGGACAGAAATCTCCCAAGAAGATACGAATGCAAAGATTAGAATAAACATCATTGGAGGGCAGACCTGCACAGATGAGAGCACAACTTAATAAATAAATAGAAGTATTTATCTTATTGCCTCCCTTGGGTTGCCAGGTTCTTGAGTGGTTGGGCAAACTGTCTTACTCTTCATATCCTTCCCACAATTTCAGAGCCTGTACACAGTCAATGGTTGGTTCTTGATCTGAATTCATTGCTGCAGCCCCTACATTATTCAGCACGGCTTACATAGGTAGATCAACGTATGAATTGTTTGTATGATAAGCAAAAATATCTAATCCTGCCTGCAGCCATACCTCTTTTCCTACTGTAAGCTGTCTACAATTATGTAAATGAAGTTTGGCATGAATTGAAAGTTCAGTGATGCTCTGTCAAGTCTATCCATTTCTCTTCCTCCATTTTTGTTATTAGGAGTATCTTCATGAAACCCTAATTACCACTGGCTGGTCCCCTCATTTTCTCTTCTACCACTTCCTTCACTGCAGTCTCAGATGGATATTGTAGGTAATCATGAAAAGAAAGGATGTAGCTTCAAGTGGAGAACAAGCAGCAGGAGCAGATGGGACATTTAAGAAACAAAGATTATTTGATAAGCATCTACCAAGTCATCAAAGACAACAGGGAAAGAATTCTTTCCAAATGAATTGTCTTTTTTTCTGGAATGATGTAATTGCATAAAGATAACCAGAAGTTATTTGAAATCCTAATTTTTCCCCATTCATATTTTGTGTAAATGAATCCAATTTCTGTTGGATTCTGTACCTCAGAGATATGTGGGGTTTTTTTCCAAAATGTATAGGCAACACATTTGGACTGCCTTGAAAGAGGGACCCTAAAAGAAAGGAACCACAAAATAGAATCTGTTTCAAGGTCCAGTTTTCACTTAGGTCAAGTGTCTATTTGAAAGGTAATCAACTAGAAGCTGTGATATTTGGTGACACTCTACTTCTGCATATCTATGTGATTGTTCTCTGTCTTTCTCTTTATTTGCCTCTCTCCTCCCTTTCTTTCTCTCTATGAAAAAGCAGTATGGTATGGGTGAAGAAGACTAGACATGGGGCCCAGGTGTGTTTCAATTCTACCTCTGATAATAGATAATAAGGTGAACCTGGTCAAATCATTTATACTCTTTGCCTCAGTTTACTCATCTGTAAAGTGGACATTGTAAAACAATTCACAGGATAGTTGTGAGGGATCAAATAAGATAATTTACATTATTCATTTTGCAAACATTATTTAAAATGGTGTATAAATATCATCTATTCTTATTTTTTCCCTTGCTACATTTCTTCTCCTCCTTCTCTCCCTTCTTTCCCTTTTTTCTTTTCTCTTCAACTTATCCTAGCTCACACGTTGCCAGTGACATGCAAAGACATTTCTGGTTCACAAGGAGATCGATGATGGCAGATCATGGTAGTTATTCTATCAATCAAACAGCAAGAAGTGTATGTAACATATTGGGCACTGTACTGGGTGATGAAGATATAAAAGTGAAATATGGAACAGCTTAGATTCTACGAGGGGAGACAGAGTATGTGTCTAGGACATCCATGTTATCATTGTGGAATAACAGAAAGATCACAGAGCTGGACTTTGCAGCTCCCCTATCAGTTCCACTATTTATTAGATGTCTCCCTTAATCTCCCCAAGCCTTTTTTTTCTTATCTGCAAAAATGAATTATAATGCCTGCTCTATCTATTCCAGGAGTTATTGTGAAAAGCAATTGACATATGTGGGAAAGCATTCTATAAACTGTTAAGTTCTCTTCAAACAGAGGTGATATTTTCTTTTAAAATTATCAAGCAGAAGTACTGAACTATGTCTCCTTTCCCTCAGTAGAGAGGATGGGAACTACAGGAATAGAATGATGTGTTGTTGTTGCTCAGTCATTTTCAGTCTTGTCTGATTCTTCACAACCCCATTTGGGCTTTTCTTCACAGAAATGCTGGATCAGTTTGCTATTTCCTTCTCTAGCTCATTTGACAAAGGGGGAAACTGAGGCAAACTGTGTTAACTGACTTGTCCAGGGTCACATAGCTACTAAGTGTCTGAGTTTGGATTTGAACTCAGGAAGATGAGTTTTCCTGTCTCCAGGGCTGGCACTCTGTTCATTTCACCACCTAGCTGCCCTTAATGTTACAAAGATTGTCTAAAACGGTCATTGTGTTGGTTCTTATTGCTGAACTGTTTTTCAAGGTTCAAGATAGCGGTCAGTTAATTATGGTACTGAGGTCTGGGTACATATCTAGAAAAGACAATGATATGAAAACGAAGAGCATAAATGAAATTCATTTTAAGAAGTAGAAAGTTTTCCAGAGATAGATATTTTTCATTTTCCTTTACAACAGGCGGGATTTTTTGTCTATATACCAACAATAAAAAAAATCATCACACCACCTTCTAATCGCCAAGGACAGATGACATTCCAAATAAAAATGCTAAGAGCCTTTCCCTCTGCTACGAATATATGTCTGAGTCCTGTAATCGTCAGGTATGTCTGATCAATATTTTGTAAGCCCTCTAAAATATTTATTGAGTTCAGATCAAAAGAGATTGATTGAGCAGCCAAGGATTTTTAAAATAATTTGCTGAACTTCTATCCCTCCATCAGTAAGATTTTTCTTTTAAAATTACACTTTCAACACCTCTGTTAGAAATGAGTTGTAGTTAATTACATTCTGGTGGTATTTGAAAATGTAGTTAATTATGAACATGTTAGCCATGTACTGGCTTCAAGGATGTTTTGATTGTTTAAATACATTTCTCTACTTAAACATGGGTGTTACCTTTGAGATGCTTGATTCTTGCACTGAGCATTGTAGCATAGATGTGTTCTACACCAGCCTGGAAATCACTGGTTTCATCTTGAATGCTTTGAACTTGCAATGGCATGTCTAGCAGGGCTCAGTCTTTCTAGCTGCTCATCATTCTTAGGGGTTTCAGGTTCAAAGGAACAAAAACCTTTGATCACTTCCCTTTTTCGATGAACTAACAGCACACAGGAAAAAAAAATCTGTATAAAGCAAATTCCCCTCTTATAGGAAGCTTGTGCAGTTATTGTCCAGACTTTTCATGGTAAACACAGCTCAGGTCCATTAGGGTTCAGTTGTCCTGCCTGTCCCTTAGAAATGTCCTAAGCCTGAATTGTAACAACCTATATGATCTCCCCCAGAATAAAATACAGCTGCTGTTTGTAACTGGATAAAGTGAAGAAAGACCAATTTTCAAATAAATAAGCTCATTGTTTAGTTGAAAAAAATTAAAATAATGATAGGAAAAAAAATACTTGCCTATAATAAACACCACCGTCAGGAACAATGTTAAAAAAACAAAAAACAAAAAACAAAAAGATGAATTGTCCTCTATTTCGACAGGACTGTTTTAAAACCTAATAGATTATTTCAAATTGTCAAACATAGGCTTAACTAGAGAACATACTGTAGTAGCTAGAAAAGTGCCTCTTATAAAAGTCAGGAAGACCTGACTTCAAGTCTCTCTTTGGACACATATTGGCCACATACTGGGCAGGTCATTTAATGTCTTAACCCTACCAACAGCTATTTAAGTCAAGAAGGTATAGCTAGTTCTGCAATGATAAAGTTCCTCACTGGGACCTCCCTACACCAGTGAAATCGTTGAAATCACTCCAGTCAGAAAATAAAACAACAGCAGTGATAAAACACAACAACATATGTCAATTAGAGTGAGTCATGTGTCATAGGATAATGGACTATCAGACTACTTTGGTGCATTCTATGTGTAGGTCCTCAGGGAGCTTGCAGCAGAGATTGCTTGTTCTCCCTCCTGAGGAAGAATTCCGCTCAGTAACCATTGTGTAAGAGCACATTTAGAAGCACTGGCCCAGAATTCTAGATCCCCTTGCTTTTATGATAATAATGATTCACATTCACATAAAAATTGAAGGCTAGCCAGATATTTGCTTTAGAGCATCTCTGTGAAGTAGTCAAACAAGTAACTATTGTTTCCCTCTTTTATAAATGATCTCACTTTTATGATGCCGAACAGGTCACGTTACTATGGGTATCATCACCATCACCATCATCGTTGTTGTTGTTAGTAGTAGTAGTACTATTAGCATACCACTTCGCTAGTTATTTTATAGCTATAGTGCACAAAGACACCTGCTTAGCCAACCAACATAAGATTTCTTCCATATTTGCAGGTCACGTTGGTGATGATGAACTCTATCTGGGCATAGTAGGGAGTCTATGAAGGCCAAGTGGTGATCAAATTCTGCACCTATACAAGATGTTTAGCAGCCCCTGAAGTTTGTAATTAACTTCTTTCAGTTAAAAGTCAGCCTTAAGTCCACTGGCCAAAAGAGTTCTCCCTGTTCCAAATCACCACACAAAACACCAGACTTTCAGAGCACCTGGCTTGAAATGGAAAGATCTGGGCTCAAATTCATGCTCAGTAACTTATTAGCTGTATGATTGTGGGCAAATAATTTCCTCTTCCTCACCTCAGTTCCCTCATCTCTAAAATGTATGTTACAATCATTGTATTTCCTATTATCCAGAGTTGTGGTACATAATGTACTTTGTAAGTAGAGGGGCATTTTATCATGGTATTTGATTTTTTGTTTCTTTGGGTTTTTTTGAGTTTTTGTTTTTTTTTTTTTTAATGGGAGAGGGTTCACCTGTGCCCTAGAAGGAATTCTGCCCCTGAAGTTAGGAGATTGAATTTAAGGTCCAGCATAGTCACTAGGCATATGATTATGGGCAAATTACTTACTCCCTCTGAGCCTTGGTTTCCCCATCTGTAAAATGAATATAACATTGAATCACTGCCTGCCTCACAGAATTGCTACAAGGCAGATGTTTTGTAGGGAGGTGGTATTGTATGGTTAAAAGATCACTGTCTTGGGAGCCATTGAACCCAGATTCAAATTCTTCCCCTTATACTACCTGATAAATTTGAATAGATCTTTTTGAGCCTGTTTTTTTCAAATCTAACAATGAGAGGGAGTTGTGCTAAATGACCTTGGAGGTCCCTTCTTCCTCTAGATCTGTGATTATAAACTTTAACAGGCTCCATATTACATAGGTGAATTAATATTATTTGATGGTGTTATTTTCCATGCCACTCTATGGTGCCATCACATGGTTTTGTTTTGGTTTTGGTAGGGGGAATTATCAGATTGTATATCCCATGTGTGAGGTTGTTTTGTTTTGTGCTTTCTAACCTCCTGAGGAAACCTAGAGTCTAGGTGTATGTGTGTGCTTGGGAAGGAAAGGCACCCTCCTGAATGCAGTTCCCTAAATCATATCCATATTAATCCCAAGGACTAGTAGATCACTGGCTGCCTTTTTAAAGGCATGAAATCATACCTGTCACTCATCCTTCAGAAAACGACAGCCCTTGTAGTCCTCTCCTCATGCCCTGGTAATCTCCCTGGCAGTTACACAGCAAACACTGAGAATGGAAATTGTGAGGAGGGTTTGTGGCAGCTCATCACTCTTCAAAATTACTTTTTTGAAGCTTTTTCATAATTAATAAAAAACTTCACCTAGTAAAATAAACTGTAAGGATCTGGCAGCAAAAATATAGATGTCGCCCTATATGACATCCTCAGGGTCACAGAGAGAAGTACACATGTCCTCTTATTCCTTCCTACCGCCTTTTTTTTTTTGAGGGGGGAAGGCAAGGCAATTGGGGTTAAGTGACTTGTCCAAGGTCACACAGCTAGTAAGTGTGTTGGGCTTGAACTCAGGTCCTCCTGACTCCAAGGCTAATGCTCTATTGACTATGTCACCTAGCTGCCCCACTCCACCCCTTTTCTTTCTTTCTTTCTTTCTTTCTTTCTTTCTTTCTCTTTTGCTTTTTTCAGGGGGGAAGGCAGGGCAATTGGGGTTAAGTGACTAGCCCAAGGTCACGTGGCTAGTAACTGTTAAATATTGGAGGCCAGATTTGAACTCAAGTCCTCCTGACTCCAGGGCCAGTACTCTATTCACTACACCACCTAACCACCCCCCACCACCACCACCACCATTTCAAGATCAGAAAGTTTCTCATGTAGAACTGCCTGGAACCAATGAAGGCATTGATTCTTTTTGAGGTTCAAGTTACCTGGGATTTCATAATGCCTTAGAAAAAAATGTTCCCTTTCCCAGAATTGTGTTAATTAATTTAACTTTTGGTTTTGCCATTGGAATATTAGATGGCAAGAAATGTCCCTGTCCATTGCTTAAGTCAGATGCCCTATCCATTGCCTTCTCCAGATGGTCACCAAAATCACAACTGAAGCAAAACTCCTTTTGCACTAGGAGTCCTGATGATACTTATGATGGAGAATCAATAAGAGATAGTGTATGAAAAGCACTGAGCAGCAGAAAGAAAAGATGGCCATGGCCAAACATGAATTCTATATGCAAAGATCTGCTCCACAATTTCTCTGACTTCCATTACCTCTTTGCGTTGCTGCCTACCTTAGTTTGGGCCTTTATGATCTCTTTTCAGGAAAAGTCTAACAGCCTCCTACTTGGCCTTTGTGCTCCCCAACCCATCCCAATCAATCAATCAATCAATTAGCATTTATTGAGCACCTACTATGTGCCAGATACAGTGCTAAGAGCTGGGGATAGAAAAACAAGCAAAAGACAGTCTCTGCCCTCAAAGGGCACCCATATAACTTCTCCCCTAAATTCCTTCTGATTATATTACACTGTTGTTGTTCATCATGTTGGTCATGTCCAAGTCATTGTGACCCCATTTGGGGTTTTCTTAGCAAAGAAACTGGAGTACTTTGATATTTCTTTCTCTAGCTCATTTTACAGATGAGGAACTGAGGCAAACAGGGTTAAGTGACTTATGTAGGGTCACAAAGCTAGTAAGTGTCTGAGACCAGATTTGAACCCAGGAAGATGAATGTTCCCAACTTCAGGCCCAGCACCCTATCCACTGTGCCACATAGCAGTCTGATCATATCATAAACTGCTCCAAAAATATTTAACGGCTGCAACTGTCTTATAACACACACATACACAGACACACACACACACACACACACAGACACACACACACACAGACACACACACACGCACACACACACACACACTCTTTATTCTGACATTTAAGGCCTTCAACAATCAGGTTCTTACCTTTCTAGCCTCACTTCACAATATTACTCCCTTAATACAGTGGATTCTAGCCAAATGGGGCTATCAGATTTTCTCTTATCTTAATCTACTTCCATTCATGTATTCATATAAGTCACCCCTTCTTTATACCCATTTCTCAGAATGCTCAGCTTTGCTGATTATACTCTAAGAGATGAGATTTCATCTTGACAAGAACCAGGTCCTGCACTATTCTGCTTTCCAGGAAGCTTCAAATCATGCTACAGAGTTCCATCACGCAGAATCTCATCCCTCACACACTGCCCCCCATACATGTATATGTATATGTGTGTGTCTTCCCCTATATAAAACTCTTTAATTGAGAGTAGGACCTGTCTTAATTACTTATACTTGTGTCTCCAAAGTTTAGCACAGTGTCTGGCACATAGAGATAGCTACAGGGCACCTATTCTACAACTTAGGGTCTTAAAGAGTTGCTTAAATACATAAGAGGTTGAGTAAATTGTCCAAGATTACACAGCCATTCTGGTATAGGCAAGCCTTAAGCAGTTATGAAATTAGGTCTCCATATAATATATAAATGTAAATATACATAAAATATAGATTTATCACATATTTGTGTGTATATATGTACATATGTATATATATGTATATATGTGTGTGTGTGTATAAATATATATATATATATATATATATATATATGATCATACCTGATGGCATTGAAAATATATGAGAGAGAAATACACTATTTGAATTTTATTTTTTTTAAATGCAAATATTGAAAACCATCACTTTTTACATAAGATCAAAGGATGGGCCCTTAGAAATTATAAAATATCTGATTCTTTAACCAGAGTCCAATACTGGCTTCTGGGGATCTGCAGATCTCAGGAAAACCTCCTAATCATCTTTAAAATGTATCAGTAATATGCTGAAGTTTTTTTAATGAGTTTGCCTAACCTAAGCAAAATTCTTGGATTTAAATGTGAGAACCCAAGAGATTACATATTCTTGGACCTGAGCAACATTAAATTAAAGTTCCATGAGATTTATCCTAGTCAAAACAAGTCAATCTCCAAGCCTGAGTTCTGCATATATAAAAGTCACAACATTCATAAACTAAATGCCTTGAGATTTTTGGCCTTCTATACCTTTAAATTAATATAATGAAGATTGGGACATTTTCTTTCTGCTCCTCCTGCCGTTGGTGCCTTGACCACCTAAAGATGATTCTATTCTGTGGCCTCCTTTGACTGATGGATCCCTGCCTGGGAATAACATCATATCTTGAGAAGCCCCAGTCATGATGTTCATTTCACTTCCTGCTCATTCTTGGGTCTACTCTAGCTGCATAGCAGCTGACTTTCTCTGGTGCAGACTCCCCCCTACCCTACTCCTCCCCCTTCCTCCCACACCATTGTGTTTATCTTCCCCATCAGAATGTCAGTTCCTTGAAAGTAGGGACTGTCTTGTTTTCTTGGTTTTGTATCCCTAACACCTAACACAATACCTATCACAGAATGACATGGAAGAAGAGGTATTAACATCTTTCTGCTTTGCTACTTAAGGACCATGAGAGTTTTTCATCTTGATTTGCAGCTGAAACTTTCCATATGTATTATCTCCCCCTTTAAAATATGAGCTCCTTGAGAGTAGGGGCTCTCTTATTTTTCTATTTATACCTCCAATGTTTAACACAATCCTTTGAACATGCTTCATTCAGTCATTGAAGAGTGAGCATTTTCCTTTATTCCATTTCTTTCTGTAATAGAATGACTCAGCCTTTCTGAACGTGGCTATTAGAGGTTTTGCAAAAATTTAGAAAACACCATTTTTGACTGTGTTATCAGAAATAAGTGAGTGAGGATCAAGGCACTTGATTCCTAATGGATACTGTGAATTTATCTAGAGGTTAATAGTCTATTTAGATGTTTTCCTTTAAAAAGCCTAACGCCTAAGAAATGTGGCTATATTTCTCATATCAAATTCCAGTATTGGCTGAATTTTCCACTTGTGCTAGGCAGCAGCACTGTTGTTGTTGATTGAAGTCTCCCCAACAGTGCTCTCAATGTTGAAGTCTGAAGTCAAGGTTAAGTGGGCACTAGGGATGCTTGTCTGCTAGAAATGTCTACTTCTTGATTGCTATCCAAAGGAGGGCAATCAGTGCAGTGGGAGAATTTGTTGAAGCCTGGTTGAAATAATTAGAGATGTTTGGCCTAGAGAAGAAAAGAGATACATAGAAGGGAGGATCTAATCCCTGCTTTCCACTATCTGAGAAGTTGTTGCATATTTTTACCCAGAGCTCCTTTAGCAGTCAAAGGGGTAAATGATATGGTAAAGATTTTATTGGCTCTTTCCAAATTCCAGCCATTTGTAATTGTGCTAGCAACTCTGTAACTTCATAGTATGGCCCATTGGGCCACTAGTTTCTCAAAAAAGGTGAGAAAGAATGTTATTTTTCTATGACTTCTCTGCACTCAAGATAGGGGTAAAAATCTCAGAATACTTGTTTTACTTAGCTCCTAAGGGAAAGACTTGGAGTTATAAAGTTATTTGGTGGAATATACACACACATGCATATCTACGTGTATATATGTATAAACATGTAGTATTCACATATGTGTTTTTATATGTGTGCATGCATCTATGTTTATATCTGTATATCTACATAGGAAGAGAGAGAGATAATATATGGCGTATAAAATTCCCATAGTTGCCCAAAAGTGAATTGGATAGCCTTATTTAAAAGTTCTCTGGAACTGGAAATATTTATATAGAGACTGAATGACCACTTGGGGATGATGTAAGTGCAACTGATGCCTCAAGTACATGGTGTATATGTACATATATATGTGTGTGTGTGTGTGTATATACATATATATATATGTATGTATATATGTATGTATGTATGTGTGTATGTATACACACATATGTGTATGTGTATCTATAACCCCAGTTGCTCCCCCAAAAACCAAAAGAAAACAAACAAAAAGAATATGGGAACACTACAAGCCTCCGTTTCTTCATCTGTAAAATCAGTGAAATGATAGTCATACTACCTATTTAATGGTACTAATGTGAACTTGAAAGAACATTTAAATGTGTGCTATTTATCTATACAATTGGGGTTAAGTGACTTGCCCAAGGTCACACAGCTAGTAAGTGTTAAGTGTCTGATACTGGATTTGAACTCAGCTCCTCTTGACTCCAGAGCCAGTGCTCTATTCACTGCACCACCTAGCCACCCCAAGTGTGTCCATTTTCCCAAAGCTAGTAAGGCTGGAGTTTAAACCAGCCATAAATTCAATATTCTTCCAATTATATCATGTTGCCTGCCTGAACCAGATAAAATACTGTTAGTTAAAAATGTGGTAAATTCCATTATATAAAACACTTTGTTATCCCCAAGACTGAATCATACTCAGTATGATGTCATGGGCATTATAAAAATCATCAGGGCCTACTATATAGAATGTTAGACATAGATTCAAATTCTGCTTCTGATCCTGACTGGCCAAAGGACACAGGTGCATCATTTAATTTCTGTAAGTGTCGCATTCTTCTTCTATACGATCAAAGTTATAGGGTCTGCCTTATAGGTTTGCTAAACTTTGCAAATTTTAAAAACATTCTATAAGTGTTCAAATCACTTATTATTGAATTGAATGTCTATAGTAATCAATGATATATCTCTTGTGCAGAAAAATAGGAAGCTGAAAACAGCTGTTAGATATGTCCATGGCAATAATAGCAAGGTTTTAGACTGATTTTTAAAAGAATGAAATGATGCCAATGATTATTAACAACCTATAAATGAAACAAGATTATAAGAAACACACAGTCAATAAACATTTATCATTCACCTCCCATGTGTCAGCTCCTTTGCTAAATTCTGGGAATACAAAAAGAAACAACAGTCAGTTCTTGCCCTCAAGGAGGTCACCATCTAATGGAAGAGATGAGTCAACAAATATGTATAAACAAGTTATATACAGGAAAAATAGAAATAATAATAACAGGAATAATAGGAAGGCACTAGGATTAAGAGGAGTTGGGAAAGGCTTCCTGTAAAAGATGGGATTTTAATTGGGACTTTGAGGAAGCCAGGAAATGAAGATGAGTAGGGAGGACAGCTTGAGAAAATGCTCAGAGCTGAGAGATGATGTGTCTTGTTCAAGATCAAAGTCACTAGATTGAAGAGTCTGCAGCAGGAAGTGAAGCATAGAAATAGAAAGGTGGAAGGGGACTAGCTTATGAATGGCTTTGAATGCCAAACAGCATTTTGTATTTGATCCTGGAAACCATAGGGAGCCATTGGAGTTTGTTGAATAAGCGAGTGACATGATTGGACCTGTACTTCAGGAAAATCACTTTAGTGGCTTAATGGAAGATGACGTGAAATGAGGAAAGAATTGAGGTAAGCCAACCTAGCAGCAGGCTGTTGCAATATTTCAGGTGGAAAGTGATGAGAGACTGCACCAGAGTGGTGGCAGTGTCAGAGGAGAGAAAGAGGGATGTGTCAGAGAGGAAATCTACAGACCTTGGCAACATGTTGGATTCAGAGGGTGAGAGAAAGTATGGAGTTGAGGATGATGCATAGGTTGCAAGCCTAAGGGACTGAAAGTACAGTGTTTCCCTTGCCAGTAAAAAGAAAGAGGGTTTAGGAAGAAAGGTAAGTTTTGTTTTGGACATGTTAGTTTAAGATATCTACCAGACATTGCTTTTGAGATATATAAAAGGGAATTGGAGATGAGGTCAGCAAAGAGGCTGGCACAGCATAAGTAGATTTGAAAATAGTCAACACAGTATATAGTAGGTTAATTATTATAATTATGAGGACTAATAATTGATGTTTTAGAAAATTGGTAGACGCTTAAAATAAAAGATGAAAGGAGCAGAAAAATGCTGAAAGAGATATAGGTCAAAAACCCAACATGTGCACAGGAGAACCTAGAAATGAATGAAATAATCAAGGTCCTTGATGATACCTAGGTCCCCAGTTCCAGTGGAAACATGGATAGATTTCAGTGCATCTGTGAATTTGAATAGGAAAAAATACATTTTTATTTTAATAAAACTCTAAGTAAAATTTAAAATTTCCTGTGAATACTTAAAAACATTAAGACAAGGAGTTCCTAAACTTCACAATTATCAAAGAGGTCTATAACACTAAAAAACAAAAAGTCAAGGTCCCCTGAAACAACAGAATGTAAATTAGACCTTATCACAAATGTGAGAATATTTAAATGCAGTATATGTTGCTTTTAATTTACTTAAACAACATATGTTTCTTGGTATTTTCACCATTCTCTCTGCTGATCATTCATCTGTTTAACTCTGGCCTGACCAAACTGTATAGAATCCTTCCTAAGTGTTGCCTTTAAACAACTTGCCTAGGTCAATGGATAGGCAGGGATTTTTGTAGAGTAAGTCAAGTTGTTAGGTCAAGAAGTTAGCACTTATCCATACCTGTAGCCAAGAACCACATGAAAGTTGGAGTTGGCCCAAGGCAAGGGGAAAATGACAAATACATTTAATGAGGAAAATAAAAAATCCAAGAGTGTTTTTGCTCAAACTGTTTGAATCGAGAGAAATAATTTGAAAGTTCCCAAAGGCTAAGTGTTCTTTAGGCTGAATTTGTTTGATATCTGCTAGCTCCGTTCTATTTTGTAAAAATAGGTCACGAAACATCTAACATGGTTTTCCTCAGTTTTATTTTGTTTTGTTTTAACGTTTACTCCCTTGTGTTTTTTTTCACTGACAAATCTTCATGTACTGATGGCATTGCAAGTTGTCCCCAGAGCAATTACCTATGGAAACAATCTGAATACCTATGATTTTCAGTTATCCCTAGGAACTCAGCGTTAGCTTTTCTTAGAATTGAGTTTCTATTTCTGCGCAAACTTGGGAAAGTAATTTCCATGATGGATTAAAGTGACAGATAAAACACCCTAGGCACAGTCATTTCACAAGAGGGCAACAGATTTCCAAAATAAAATGGCTTTTATTTCAACATGGTATCCTCAGGAGGATCTGATACTGTTTCGTTATTAAGGCCTTCACACATCATTAATTCCAGAGAAAGAAAGTGATAAATCTCATATACGACAAATAGAACAAAAAAAGTTTTGTGATGCTCATTGAATGGAACAGCCAAGCATGTCTATCCTGGTCATATACATATGTGTGTGTGTAGTAAATATATAGTAAATGGGCAGCATATGTTTGTCCTACTCTACTTAAGTATTCCAAAAGAAACATCATTAAGTATAATTACAAATTATCCCGTTAATACTTCTTTCATACTCCATCACTGAATAGAAAACTGAAGAAGATCTGAAAACAGTCCAAATCCATTTATTTTCAATTATCTCCAAAGATTTTGGTGGGTTTGTCATATCTAGGAGTACTGTAAGAAGAAAGAAGATACATTATATGTATTCTCCATTAGATGCCAATAAGACCTGCAGAACAGAGGGAGCTGCCATGGTTCCTGGCCCACACAGATAACTCAGGATTGGGAATACGCCTGGTTCTTGAACTCATGTTGGAGAAAGCACTAAAGGACAAACATTCCAAAGACTAAGTCAAGCTGCCTTGGTACATAGACAATATACTTGTTCCAAAACACCCCAAATTGACTTTTTATCTTGAAACCAGCTGAAGATATATGTGTTGACTGGCAAAATCAGGACAAAATCAATTAGGGTATCTGACTTGTAATTTAGATAGGGCTTTATCCCCAAAGTCTATAAACTAAGGTAATTAACCTTTTTACTGTCTTTGTCCCCTTTGGAAACCTGGTGAAGCCTATAAACCTTTTCTCATGTTAAGGTTTTTAAGTTCATTAAGTTAAATACATGAGATTACAAAGGAAATCAATTATATTGAAATACAGTTACCAATTCTTTTAAGTTCACAGACCCCAGGTTAAGAACTCCCAATGTAGAGTTTTTATAGAAAATGTCCAAACTCCACCCATTAAAGTATGGACTCCTTAACTCTAAGAGAAACTCAGATATGTGTGGGACAAACTTCTAGAATTAACTATTTCATCTGTAAGATTTGAGAGGGACCCAGAGGAGACAGAATCAAGTGGAAACCCTGCTGCTGCTTAGGGTCACATAAGCTAATATAAGCTATATCATGTAAGCTAACCACGAGTATTCTTGATTTGTCAGACCATGGAAATCCTTTGAAACCAGTAGTTTGCATTTAAGAAACAATATGCTTGTTCCAAAATGCCTAAAATTTATTTTTATTTGAAAACCAACTGAAAATATGTGTTGACAGATGAAATCATGACTATTAGTGTTAGACGAGATCAAAAGCTTACCTATAGTAATCTAGCTACTATTTTTATCCCAAAAGTCTTCCATGGAAGAACTGATTCTGGTCAATTCTACTTATGAGCTAAGGTCTTATCCCATATAGAATGGTTCAAATTATCAAACTATGTTCAAACATGAATTCACTGGAAAGATGCCCATTTAACTACTTTTCTCTCTTCATATGAAATTAGAAAGGATCAGAAAGAATGAATTTATTATTAATGGGTTACAACAGAGCTTCTACAAAATCGAAAACACTAATATTTATTAATTAGAATGTAAAATATTTAGCAAAATTATGCTCTCAAAACCTCCATGCAGACTATTTATCTTTCAGCGACTTTTTTTATAAACCAAAGGATCAACCAAAAAGCCAAAAATGAAGACTCTTTAGGAAAAGCTGATGTGAAACTTGGCCCCATTTCACAGGTAGGTAATTACTTCCCAAATACAAATTGTGATGCCAAAGAGGGAAAAAATCCATTTTCTCCTAGTCAGTTGCTGGACTGAGCTGATGGTTAAGGCTGTTCACTAAAATATAATTGAGGGGAAAAAACCAATTTTCTTGAAATAGCCTAATGAAGAAAATACAAGAGCAATAAATGCTTGTGCTGTGAAAACATCATAAGAGTAATACAAGTAATGTGAATTCGTAAAAAATATTATTTTTTTAGTTTGAAAACACACTTGGAAGTTTGGTATTTCCCAATTCATTTCTACTAGCTATTTTGATGACTTGAGTAATAAACTAATCAAGGGCATCAAAACAATCATTGGTAACAATAAATAAGATGAAATATCTGATTAGAGGAAATTTGACCCAAATAACTGAAGGAGACTATCATTAATTGCAAGTTAAATTGTAGCTGACATATAGTATTACATGATCTCATCAGCAAAGCAAAATTAATGATTCATACTGATTCCTGAATTAATTAGTATTCTGTTACCCATCTATGTGCCTTTGCACAGACTGCCCTCAATACCTGTAATATGCTGCTCCTTCACCTCCATCTCCTAGCTTCCTTAAGATAAGGCTCAAGTACCATCTCCTACAGAAAGCCTAGGGTTTTTAGCTCCCTTTCCTCCTACATAAATAGGTAGTATTTCTATCGTGCTTTATAGGACAGCTAGGCGGCTCAGTGGATAGAGTACCAGGACCGCAATGATGAAGACTCATCTTCCTGAGTTCAAATCTGGCCTTAGACACTTCGTAGGTGTGTGACCCTGGGCAAGTAACTTAACCCTGTTTGTCTCAGTTTCTTCATCTGTAAAATGAACTGGAGAAGGAAATGGAAACCCCTCCAGTATCTTTGCCAAATGAGCAACAATATCATACTTTCAGATTTACAAAGTAATTTACAGGTATTTTCTCATTTTTAATCTTTACTATAACCTTAGCTGATAATTGCTTTTGTTACATCTGTTTTACAGATGATGAAGCAGGCAGACAGAGATGCCTGATACAAGATCACAAAGCTAGTAAGTACCTAAGGCAAGATTTGAACTCAGATCTCCCTTACTCTAGTTCCATTGCTTTATCCCCTGGGCCACCTAGTTGCCTCCAAATGATCTTCTCTATGCTTATAACTTTATCTAAGTAAAATGCAAACTACTTGAGGCAGGAACTATTTTTGGTTTTGTCTTTTTCTCTCTGATTGATACCTTAGCATATAGTAGATACTTAATGAATGCTCAATGAATTAATGAATTAAGAAAGAGGGTGTTGAGACTCTCAGAAGATGAATTTAAAAAGAGGGCTTATTGTGTCTAGTTATTACTGTAAGCACAACACAGTAAACTTTCCCATGTATCCTATTAAGCTCAATGTAAGTATAATTGAGACTTGACATGAGTTTGGCTTAACAAGAATTTGGCTTAACATGAATATATAATTTCAATATTCATGCCCATCTGTGATGCGTAAGAGAAAAGCATCCTTAATGATTTGGATCTTTGGTCCCTTAAAAATATGACTAATTGCTATGAAAATATTCTGTACTATATTTGTGGGCATGTAACTGAGGCTATGCACTCACCTTCAAACAAACAAAATCATTCTTCATAAAGAGTACCCACTAATGTTGGAGTTGCCACCACTCTCTTTTTAAAGAGGTTTTTCGAAGTTTATCCATGCCCTAAAAACACTAATTTCCCAATGATTCTATGTTCACAACAGCAACTAATTTCAGGAATGGTAAATGTTAAAGTGGGTAACAGGTGCATTTCAGTGAAATTTCTTCAAATGGTTCTTTTCTGTCTCTGTCCTTTTTAATATGTAGGAATCATTTTTACAAACCTATATCAACATAAAAGTTTTACCTACTGATGACCTTTTTGTAAAGAGCTATAAAAAATAACCAATATCATATCACCTCTGTTTTCTTTTAATAAGCTTCTCATATTGAAACAAATGTTGAGGGGAGGATAATTGCGACAATGGAGGACTTGGCCCTAAGTCTTGAAGAATAATATGAAAATTTCAGAAATGTGATAGGGACACAGAAAAATAGTTGGTGATGAAATAGAAGGTGGTAGACTCAAAGGAATCTCTAAGGTTCCTCCCAGTCTAAAGTTATAATTCTGTTATTTTTGGTGCAAACTGTTCAGAGCAGTACAGGATAGAAGAAATCAGATACCTAAGAGAAGGGTTTACTTTTCCTGCTTCTTCCCCACACCCCCACTGAACACTTTAGCTATTCCCTTCTTCCTAGCTTCCTATAAAACATAGATTTGATAAATACAACATCTATACCTCAATCCCAGGCACTGGGAAAAAAATATTGAAAAGAACAATGCCTATGATGGAGTTCTCTAGCCACCAATTGGAGTTCTCATTTTAGGTCAATGTTGATCCATTTATCACCAATCTTTGGGTCTAGTAATTCAGTCGGTTCTGGTACCAACCTATTTATGTGATCATGAGGCCTAAATATCCTTCCCTAACTTTCTCTACCAACAGACTAAACTCCTTGAGGGTAAGGATCATTTTTTTCTTTTATCTAACAGTATATATATCATGATATCTTATATAAAGTAGCAATGTAATTAATGTTTGTGGAATTGAATTAAACTGAGCTTAATTGAATATTCAACTAGAACTAGTGACCTAGGTTTAAAATCTACAATTGCAACTTCCTAACTATGAAGACTTAAGTCTTTACCCAGCTTCTCTGGGCTACAGTTTTATCCATTATAATAATGATACATTATTACATAAAGACATTAAAATGTATTTCTCCTCAACAATAATAGTATATTAGAATTTTGTTTCAAAAGTGTTCATATATGTAAAGGGGCTCACCTTGTGAGCATGCCCAGATTATTCAACATGGTAGTACCCTATCTTACCCCACTACTATGTGTCTGGGAGAAATTTCCTTTGATTGACTGCATAGCTAGAATAACCTGCATCTTTGAAAACTGACCACACAGAGACGGCACCGCCACCTCTCTCCCTCCCTCCTTTCTCATGACGTTTCCTATTGCATCAAGGTGAAGGTTGTAATTCACCCACAGCACAGGTGCCATGAGCTGAACCAGGAGGTTGGACATCTCTCCCCACTTTTTACCTTATGAAAAATGGGCCTGAGGTCTCTGTTTTGTGTGTGGGGAGGGGAAGGGGAAGTTTGCCCTCAATTCTGTCTATGTAAGTCAATAAAAGGAGGCTACTTCAAATCATGGAGGGGAAGAAAGGTTCCTCCTTGCTAGGTTCCCTGGGCATGCTTACAGAGCTAGCCCCTTTACATGTACATTATACAATGTTTGATGTTCACAACAAATCGATAGGAAGAAATTATATCCAAATAGAGATATGAAATTTGGATTTTCCCATTAAAACATATTGGTTCTATTGTCTAAATTATCTGAGCTAAATTAAGGAGTTGGATTTAATGAAGTTTAAGATTCCCTTAAGCTTTAAATTATTTGATTATGATTAAGATAGAACAAATAAATCTCATCAAAGTTCACCTATCAGTATAAACTCTCTGAAATATATGATAAAGGGAAAAACAGAAAACCTTGAATTCATGTCCTTATTCCCCAAACTTAAAACATTATTTCTTCATAGATTAGTTACTTGTATTCCTTACAAATGAATTTATTTTCTTTACATCTTGGATGTGACTAGTTAGTCTGTAAAGAATATTTCTTATTCCTTATAAAACTCAGAAAAGATAATGTTCAACCTCACGACCTGAGTAAAGATAACATTAAAAATTGTTAGAGTTTTTTATGACACCATAAGGTCTAAGAGGACAAAGTACAACAGTGAACTCTTGAGTTCACATCAATAGCAGACAGGTTTGGGTGTTCTAAATAAAATACAAGGAGCTTTTTGTCATTTCCACCATTTAGCATCAAATGCTCTCTTAATGAGGGACAATGGGGAAACATAAAGTAACCCATGTACAAAACATACCTATTTGAAGTCACATTTATTGGAATGAAATTTAAGGTCATCATCAGATAGATATTGACTTCTCAACAAGATGTAGAAACCTGGCAACTGATTTGGATCCTTGAAACTTTCATTTGGAGGTATGTCTGTTAGGATGGTAGTGTTTCTGCTTTGCAGGCCTTTGCTGATCTTATGAAGTTCAAATAATTAGGATTAACTTCTGTGAGGGTTAGGAAATATGTGTAGGCTGCAGGCAGTTGTGTTAAGGCACAGGGAAGTGTCAAGGCCCTGGAACAAGCTGGGTCACATGGAGGTCAGAGCATTGCTCAAGGTTCTCCCACACGTAGATTACCAGGTGTTCCAGATCAGTGTCTCCCTGGGGCCTTCACACCCTTGCGACTGCACCTCCCCTCTCACAATTTTGTTCACCTGGGCTCTGTCACATGGGATATGTGGATCTGGGATATATTTAAGCCTTGGGGATAGTTTGAAGTTTGCCTTAAGATCTCACTGTAAGGCTTCCCCATGGTGAAGACTCAATAAACTTTCTCTGCTTGCACCTCCTAGCCATGACTCTTCTGTTCTTGAAAATGTGCTAGTGCCTACTTGAGTGAGGTAAGTAACCGGCTGCCCCTGCAGGCAAGTTAGGGTTCTCTGACAGAGAACCCTGACAAACTTCCATCAGTAAAGGAGCTCCAAATGGTGTGGGTTTTAACCACACTTCATAGCTGCAAAGGAGTGCTGTTTTCTCTGTGGATTATAAGGCTTTTATCAGTTTTATCCACTTCCTAGACTGTGCCACAAGGGACTCAGGAGTCAGATAAAAAAAAATTTTAATTAGAATGGTCCTCAGGTAGGAAACTGACAAAATATTTTAAATGTATAAGAACCTAGGAAGGGAGATGTGATTTTTTTCAGATAGGCATTTTATGAGCTCATAGCTTTTGTCAATAATAAAGTAAGCGGGGACTGCATAAGCTGTAGAAATTTAAGATCAATGAATGAGAAAGTGTGAACAAGAAAGTATTTTAAACAAAACAATATAAAGAAATACACAGGTTACATACATATATAGATATATCTTCCTATTCTAATACAAGAATTTCCCACTAACAGCATGAAAATAATAAAATGGATATGTATGAGAAAGGTATATGAGAAATTCATAAGTACAATACTTAGCAGGAAATCTACTTATCTGTTAATAACTTTTATTTAAAAACATCTCTATTTCATATGTCTCTGCTTATAGTATAAATTGTTATTTTTGATTTATTTAAGACAAACCCAAAATGAGAAAAGGAAAAAAATTGCCATGTACACAGAAGAACATAAGAAAGGATTCAATATAAAACAATCAATTTCTGTTTTGGGAAAACCAATATAATAAATACTGTACATTGTTTTTAAAGCTGTCTAGTTTTTCATGGCTTCCTTGTAGGTTTTCTTTTGTTCCCTGCTGTGTACTTTTTACTTTATTTTTCTTCTCCTTCCCATCCCACCCTAAAGAAGGCTACAATTAAGTGTGTGTGTGTGTGTGCGTGTGTGTGTATACACACACACATATACATAGATATCCACAAACATACACACCCATATGCACATATGTAAGACCATACTATGCTTTTTTTCCTCTTATTATCTATTTCTCTGAAGGTGGAGAGCATCTTCCTTCATAAGACAAAGTCTTTTCATGTTTTTTCTAAATCAAGCAGCTCATCATTTCCTACACCATAGCAATATGCCAACCCAATCACATCCTATATAAGAGATTGTCTATAAAAAAAATTTTCCCAAATTTTCTGCATTATTTCTGTCCTCGGCTACATAGGTTTTATTCGTGCAAAAAAAATTAATTTAAAATAATCAAAATTACACATTTTATACTTCAACAATGCTCTCACCTTATAATACAGTTTTGAGTCTAATGCTACTGAATCTGCTTCCTTTTCATCTCCCCCCCTCCATGGTTTCTTTGAAGTTCCTGACCTTTTATTCTTCCAAATGAACTTTGTTATTATTTTTCCCCAACTCAGTAAGATTTCTTTTAGTAATTTAATTGGAATGGCATGACATAAATAGATTAGTTAGGTAAAATCATTATTTTTAAGTATATTGGCTTTACCTACCCATGAATAATCCATATCACTTAAATTATTTAGATCTGATTTTATTTGTATAACTTTAAAAATGAAGTTTGCTGAAAAAATTGCTCTTCTCCTGCATTGAATTTGGTTTATTTTAACAGAAAAAAAAACCCAAAGAGCTTTCATTAGCCACAAGAGTAGAAAGCTCTCTTGGGTGTATGGTTGAGAAATCAAAGAACAAACCACTGTATTAAACTCAATAATTACATTTTCCTATAATCTCCTATCCTCTCTGCATCATCAAATACCCTTCAATTACACTCCCATTACCCCAATTCAACAGAAATTCATTATGCTTCATTTACGTTCAGGGCAATCAGCTAGGGTACTTAGAAAATAACAATTTTTTAAAGCTAATTCCCTCAAAGACTTTACTTTTTACAGGGAGAAAGCAACATGTACTCAAACAAATGTAGTATAAGAAAAGTTGAGAAAGAAGGGAGTGCAAACAACTGCAGAGATTAAGTTGCACAGAATAAGTTGTACCTCAGCTGTTCCTTGAAAGGAAGGATTCAGAAAGAGAGAAATGAGGAGGGAGTGCTTTCCAGCCATGGGAAATAGCTTGGCATGAATACACAAAGGTGGGAGCTGGAGTATTCTGTTCGAGGAACATTTAGTAATCGAGTTTGGCTGGAACATAGACTTTCTGAAAGTTAGCCATGCATAATAAGGTTGGAAAGGCAGGTAGGAAGAAGTCAGAGTGTTTGTGGTATTAAATACCAACATAAGGCATTTGTGTTTTATCATACAGGCAAATGGGAAACACTGTAGATTTTGAACAAAAGAGTAGGGCAGTCTGCTCCTAACTTAGAAAGCTATTTAGGCAGCTAGATGGATTAAAGAAGGAAGATTCTGGAAGGGAGTGCAGTTAGGAGACTAATATAGTCCTGGAGAGAGGGCACGAGGGTCTGAACTAGGGTGGTAAGTGGAGAGAAGAGGTGTTGGAAATGGAGAGATAAAATCTAAAAGATTTACTTAGCAACTGTTGGTTGTGTGGGAAAAAGGATTCAAGGATGACCCCATAGTTGCTAATATGGGGGATTAGAAATAGGATGATGTTTTCAGAAGAAACTTGGAAGAAATAATTGAAAAGAACAATGGAAGGGATAGAATCCTGTGGCACTCAGGTGAAAGAGTGGCAGGTTTATGGGAAGGAGATAATGAGTTTGAGTTTGATGTGATTATACCACATATTCTCCAGGTACTTAAGTTCAGGAAAGACGTTGATCTGGGTACATAGTTTTGGTAGAATTTTGTCTGAACAGAGAAGATATACCTGAACCTATAGACTCTTTTGAGATCTAAAAGAGAAAGTTTAAAGAGCAAAGCAAGAAGGGCCAAGGAAAAGTCCTGAGGGAGATGTATAATAAAGGGGAAGAAGATAAAAGATGATCCAGGTAGGAAAACAGAAAAAGAAACAAAACAAGAAGCATGAAAGAATAATGCTATGGAAATGAAGGGAAAAGAAAATCTGGGAGGTGAAGATAGCAAGCAACTTCAAAAACAGCATAAATATCTAGAAGGAGTAGGCTGAGAAAAGACCTCAGATTTAGCAGTTAATAGATTTTTATCTTGGAGGAAGTATTTTCAGTCAGGTAGAGCCAGGAGCCTCACTAGCAATGAACTGAGATGTAACTAGATGTAAGAAAGTGGAGACAATGATTGTGTATATGTGTGTGTGTGTATGTATATATGTGGATAGACAGATAAATATAGATATATGTGTGTATATGTATATATACACACATACATACACATATATATACATACATACATACATATATACTTATACATTGCTAGGAATTTGACAAAGGGAGGAGAGATATAGGATGATAACTTGAGATAATGGGAGTAAAACAATATTTTTATAAGAACGTATCAGACTGAGTATGTCTTTATATAGTATGGAAGAATGGATAGAAATTGAAGGTGAAACAGAATAGAGCAAGATCAAAGAAGTTGAGGGTACATGGTGTGAGTAAAAGAAGAGACACCTCTTCCTTAACAGTAGGACAAAGTAATGAATGTAGAGGGCTTTTGAGTCACGGGGAAAGGAAGAAGAGGGAGATCATCCTGTATGACCCCTATTCTGAGTAAAGTGGATTATGATGATGTCTAATGAAGGAGGGAGGATGGGGTGAGATGAGGGAGGTATTGGGGGCTTAATGAAATGAATATTTAAAAGAAGCATGGAGGGGAATGAGATTTAGAATCAATTAATGGAGAATAAAAGTTTTGAAATACAATAATTAGGATCCATTGGGGAGTAGATAACACAAATATTTTTGAGGAGTAATTGTCACTGGTGTGTGACATACTGCAATGGTAAACATAGGTGCGCTCTGCCCTTCAACAGGCCCAGCCCATCATCTCCTACAGTCAAAAACAGAGAATCCTAACAATCCCTCCAGAGGAGAAATTAAATGTTTGGAAAGCACTCTAAAGTTTTCATATTTTTTAAAGAATTATTATTATCTAGAAAAATAACAGCACCTGTTCCAAGATTTGTCATGAAATGATCAACATAAGAAATTGTTTTTCATTTTAAAATGAAGATAAAGGAAAACCTTTTGCCTATTGTTATTCTCCTCCGTAATTTCCCTTCCCAAAGAAGAAACTTGCTCGTATTGAACTGGTTCATCCATAGGGGTGGGGGTGGGGAGTAAATAGGAAGACAGATTTTTTTTTCATTTTGTTTAACTTGTTATTTTTACATAGGGAAAAATCAAATATACATTTAAGCCAATTTAGTTGCAACTTCCTTAGCTTTTGCCTTTTCCAGCTTGCCAATAGGAGCCACTGATTTTGGACCCAGACGGATCTCATCATATCTGTCATTATAATTGGTTTTGATGGCTTCCACCAGCTTAGCCAGGCCTCCCTTATCTTCAGGTTTAACCTGTGTGAAGGCAATGCTTATGCAGGTCTTTCTGTGAACTGAGTGACCAAGTCTCGTTTTACCTTTGATAATACAGTAGGGAACCCTCATTTTTCAGCACAAGGCAGGTAGGAGGACCACTAGCTCAGTGGGATCTTCGTCATGTGCAATCACTACCAACTATGCTTTCTTGTTTTCTACCTGGGTAGTAACAGTGTTAATACCTGCTCTGAGGACAGGTGGTCTCTTAGTGGGGACATTTCCTTTGCCTGCAGCCTTTTGTTCAGCCCGAGCCAGCAGCCTTTGCTTCTTGTCTTGCTTTGTCTCCAGTCTATACCTGTGAGCCAGTTTAAGCAGTTGAGTAGCTGTATGATGATCCAAAGCCTGGGTGAACTGGTTAATTGCTGGCGGAACCTTCAAACACTTATAAAGAATAGACATTTGACGCTGCAGTCTGATGTTCCGAGGCCATTTGACAAATCAAGTAAGGGCACTTTGTGGCTGGATGTTCTGACCAACGCCAAAGTTCTTGGGACGCTTCTCAAACAAAGGACTGACCACTTTCTTGACCTCCTGCTTCTTTACTATGGCAGGGGCAGGAGCCACCTTCTTCCCCTTGGCCTTCTTCCCTTTTGGCATCTTGGCCAGCTGAACGAGAAAGCGAAGGCAGATTTAAAATATATATATATATTTAAATAGTAACTCCAAAGGAAAAAAAAAGTTTTCTCGTGGCTGTAGTTGTGTTTGGGTGTGTGCATGTGTTGACATTTTTTGTCTTATGAAGAAAGATAATAGTTTATAAATTGTCTTGTGATTTACCTACGTGGAGTTTCTTACCTACCATATGTTTTTAAGAGATAAACGTAGGAAGTCTGAAAGAAAGTAAAGCCTTCTGGGAAAATTAGTTGGACCTTCATTTGAGTTTTAGAATAAGCAAAAATAAAGGGTAGGCAGGTTCTTTCCCAGGAAGAAAAAATACCTCCCTTTTGTGCACAGGAGACTAAGGATAACATTTAGTTACAAAAAAACCCTACACCCTACAGCCAAAACAAAGCCTGTTTAAAAAAAAATTCTTAATTTTTACTTTCTCAAAGTGAGTCAGTACAGATTTCTTTCTTTTTTTTTCCTTTGACAGAATTTAATTGAGCTGAGGAGCATTCAGAGGAAAGCTCCCTTTAAAGTCCCCACTCCATAATTTCTTATTTTTGAAAGTTGTCTGGGTCCTTGCAAGTAAAATGATTTGCCCAGGGACACACAACCAGTAAATGTCAGAGGGGTTCCACGAAACCAGGCCTTCCTGACTCAGGGTCACCGCTCTGTCTCCTATATTAAGTTTCACATGTTATCCTCAGGCAAATATGAAAAGTCAAGTATACTTTATTGTGAACTATAAAAGGAGAAAGTGTGATTAGGCAGAATGAACATTAGTCATCTTTATTGAAACTCTTGGAAGTGCCATTGAGAATAGAACTTCATAGTCAGCCTGTCAACAGTTAGTCAACAAGAATTTATTGCCTTTTGTGTGCCAGGTAGTCTATCTGGGTTAGGTAGAAAGGCAAAAACATAAAATAAAAATACAAAACCAAAAGGATCAGTCTCTGCTCTCGAGGAGCTGAAGTCTAATAGGGAAGACCATATACAAACAACTACATACAAATAAGCTTTGAATTGGAAATACTCAGCAGAAGGAAGGCACTGGTATTAAGGGGATCAAGAAAAGGTTCTTGTAGTAAGTGGGATTTTAGCTGGGACTTGAAGGAAGCCATCAAATCCAGGTGATAAAAATGAGGAGCTAGAGAATTCCAGGTACGGGGACATACAGTGAAAATGCCCAGAATCAGTAGATAAAGTTTCTTGTTTGAGGAACAGCAAGAAAGCCACTTATCACTAGATAAAAGAATGAATGAGGGAAGTAAGGTGTAAGAAGACTGAAAAGGCAGGAGGGTAGCCAGGTAATGAAGGACCACTGTGATTTATTGACTAGGAGGATGACATAGTAGAATCTGCACTTTAGGAAGACAAATTTGACAGCTGAATGGAAGATGAACTAGAGTGGTAAGGGAAAACCAACCAGAAATTCACTGCAATAGCTCAGGTGTGAAGAGGGAAGGGGCTAGATTAGGGTGCTGATAGTATTAAAGGAAAGAAGGGGAAGTATAAGAAGGATGTGGAGGTACAGTTGATAGGACTGTCTAGTACAAAATAGGTATGGGAGGTGAGAGAGAGTGACCAAAACCTAGCTTATAAACCTGGGTAAGAGGGAGGAGGGTGGTGCACAACATAGCAGTAAAAAACTTAGCAAGAAGGCATGGGGGAGGAGGGGGAGAAAGGTAATGAGTTCAGTTTGGGAAATCTTGGTTTGTTATATTTATGGGACATACCATCCTAGTCATCCATTAGGCAGACAGGTGGTCCGATGATTCTTAACTGATCTCCTTACCCTGTTTTTGTAGAACAGTTGTGTTTGATATGAGATACCTTATATTATCTTATATTTTCCCAATCTTTGATATTTTAAGATTGTTATTGCATGGAATCATTAACTTATGTTTGGTCCATTCTAATTTCCAGGGATTCTGTTACATGGTAGCATTGGTAAAAGTCTGTACCTTTTGTAATAAGCTGTTAATTCTCTTTCTGGGTCTTTCCTCCAAAGCTCTCATTTCTTTTTTAATTCTTTCTTCTAGTTCTCATTTATCTATAATATTTTATCTCATTAAAAAACAAACTTCGTGTCATTTCTTTTAGGAATTCTAATTGATCATGTGCCCAAGCTATGTTTTTTTTCTTTAAGGCTTTGATTTAGGTATTTGGAAGTTATTCTATCCTGGGCTCGTGTCTTAGCATCCCAAGCATCATAATAGTCATTTATCTTTTGTTGTTATTGTTGTTGTTCAGTCTTCCAATGATTTGCTTTAGAATTGGGTAAACAGTAGTTGCTTAGCTGGCAGTTATCTGGGACTTAGCTGAGAGCTCTAGACACAGAGTCCATGTTTTGACCCCTCTGGAGGATCCAGTGGTTGAGTCTGCAGTTAACTCTGGACTCTGAGTTCATGATTTTGGTCTACTCCTGTTCCACAGTTTCTGCCTTGATTACTTGTCTGTAAATCAAATTCCTGACCTTAGGCTAGAAAGATAATGCACTGTAGTTTCTCCTTCAATTTCCCAATCACTCCTTAGTCCAGCATTTGAAGAAGTTGTCATGGGTAATTAGCTGAGCTGTTTTCTCCTGTTCAACCATCTTGACTAGTCTCCTGAAATATGGGCACAAATACAATAACCATTTATTAAGCTTCTACAATGTGTCAGGTATACAAATAGAAGCAAAAATGAAGACAGTCCCTGCCCTCAAGGATCTTACATTCTAATGGAAATATGAACATATATTTTATATATGTAGATACAAGAAACATATGTTTCTTATTATATCACTTTTCCACATTACTATACGACATAAAAATATTTATTAACTTATGAACAATCAAAAAGAAAATTAATAAGTACTCCCTGAGTATTTTCAAATTCCTAGGTTAGGGTTGGAAAAAGAGCTGAAAGAAATGGTTTTTCAGTTCCTTATACTCAAAATATGATTGTCCTTTAAGGTGACACTCTTGAAAATATTTATTTCTACCACAGAATTTTCTGTCATCCATTGGACAGGATAATAATTTAAAGTATCTTTATGGCCTTTGTGCAGACTGGTACATATTTATTTTAATCTTAGTTTGAAAACAGTCCCATGTTTAAACAACAATAGAGGGCATGCTTGTTTTCCTCTCTCAGCCAGATGGCTTGTAATCTTGGAAAGTGGAGTAACCTGTCACATTGTGTAAGGGTGATCTTGGGTGGAAAAAAAAATCATACAAGTTTGGGACACTAAATGTGGAGACCACATGATTTTTCTAATTATTCAAAATGATCAAGGTTTATGTTATTTTTCCCCAGCAATATATCATTGTGATAAAAATATTAAGAAGCCAACAATATAATATAAAATATGTGTGTGTAAACAGACATGCAAATGTGTATACATACATGCATAAAAATTACTAAATCCATCTAATATATTTTCTTGAATCTAATCAATTATTGAAATTTTTAGACAGAATGTTATACTGTTAGGAACCAGGTAGAAGAAGGAGAAACCAATAACACATGAACTTCTCTGTTTTGTTGATGAATAAAAGCATGTGGCTTCCACAGTTTGTGTACCAACTTTGTGCAACATTTTTTTCCCACCAAAGATCATACTTGTGCAAATACATATGGAAGTATTACTGTTTTAAATTTTTCTAGTAATATAAATAAGTCTCAAATGATTACAGATATATGTAATAGTGTAATGACATCACACACACATATATACCCATATATGCATGTATATACAATATATGAGTGTATGTATATATGTATATATGATATATATGTAGAAATAAGTACATATATTGAGTCAGTATAAATCATATTATAATTTTAAGCCTTGAAAGTACCTCATATGTCATCTAGTCTAATACCATCACTTTACCAATGAGGAAACTAACATCCAGAAACGTTATATGATTTGCTCAAGGTCTCAGGGAGCAAATGGCAGTGGTAGGATTTGAACCAAGGTCCTCTGACTCTGACTCCAAAATTCTGTGGATCAAACAGAATATGATATACAGTATGCCAAGTTGTAAAAGGTAGTTCAATTCACTAGTTAGCTAGGTTTTTGTGGTGGAGAATTGAACATGAAATTGGGAAGACCTGAGTTCAAATGTGTCTTCAACTCCTTACTAGCTTGTGACAGTGGGCAAGTTATTTAATCTGTTTGCTTTAGTTTTCTCATCTGTAAAATGCAGTAATAATCTATCTCCCAGGGTTGTTATAAGAATGAAATCATTTGTAAAATGTTTTGCAAACCTTAATGTGATATATAAATTGTTATTATTTAAAGAAATCAAGTTTTATCTTAGGCTAAAGAATAGAATATTCAAGTAATCGATGGATCTGTGATCTCATCTATTTGAGAATTCTCTTCAACAACATAAAAGGGAACATGCAATGGTGTATAAATAGCTGACCTCAAAAGCAAAAGACTTGAATGAGCTCAAACCCTGTCTCCAACACATACTGACTATATAGTTCATATGAACAAATACTAATCATTTAACCTCTCTGTGCTCAAAGTAAATCTCAAATACTATAAACTGAAGAGAAGGTGCAGAGGGGCTGTTTCCTCTCCTGGGAATGCTCTAGACCAATGAAATTACAAGTCTTGTCTCTATCAACATTCCCATCTCAAATGATGCCCACTGTCAATTGTCTAAGCCTGCCCATGCAGTGTACCTCCTGCCCAGACCCTTCCCTAGACTAACCACAAGGAATCAAATCAACTTTCCTTAATTTTTGCAGACATCAAGTGAGTTCCACTGGAGACCTATGTCAGTCTTACCTTTGTCATGTGACAAACCCATCTTCTCTTCTGATTATATAGCTTACCTTTCCATTGCCATCTCTGTGATATTCAGCTTTCATTCTTTGAAGACTATTGTATTCCATATCTTGTTGACACTTGAACTGGGAGAATTCTTGTTATTAAAAAATGGGATTTGGGGGCAGCTAGGTGGTACAGTCAACAGAGCACTGGCCCTGGAGTCAGGAGGACCTGATTTCAAATCTGGCTTCAGACCTTTAACACTTACTAACCATGTGACCTTGGGAAAGTCACTTAATCCCAACTGCCTTGCCTTCCACCTCCATAAAAAAAGCAAAAAAAATGATCCTCATTTTTTAAAAATGGGATTTTGTTTCCATGTGAAGCTTACAATCATGAGGAACAATTTGCATTTTCCCGAAATCAATCCATTCCACATTCCTCCTTCATTTAACTCCATGCTACACTGTGTATACCTGTGTCTGTATCTATCTATCTGTCTATCTATCTATCTATCTATCTATACCTGTTTGTATCTATCTATCTATCTATGAAACTTTGTCAGAAGAGAGCGTTTAAAATACTTTGTTCTGCGAAATCAAACATTATTTGATAGTTGACAGATAATGGGCATAATAAGATTTCATATTATCAATGTATCCTAGTCAGTTGTGAAAGAGTAAAGATGTGGTCAATTCATCAATATCGTTTTTAAAAGCTTGATTGCTCCATACCATATACCTTTGTTATGGGAATCTGAAGATCTTCTCTGCCCCTAGGCCCTTTGCTAAAGTGGCTATGTGACTCTGAGAACCTTCCCAGATTTGAAAGTACACTCTGCGCCCTAATAGGCTGAATGTGGTCATGTGGAGCCTGTGGCGGGAGGCTTGTTTTTCAGGAATGCCTGTGCCTCGTAGCTTTGTAATTGGGCAGTGGGTCAAGAAGGCTCTGACATTCTCTGAGCCAGGAGAAGGTTATATATATATATATACCTTGATGTGAGGTTTTGCTTTGGGGCTCACTTTGAGAAGAGTTGTGTGATTTGGCCAGATGAGACTCTGGGAAGCCATTGAGCCCCCCGGGCTTTGAAAACCCAGATGTTGATGCTTCCCTCTCTGGTAAGTGAATAGGTATGGATGTAAAGGTCAGATGGTTGGAAGCCCATCTGCTGATCTGCTTCTTTGTTTGCTTGTAACTTGTGTTTGCAACTTGTGTTTGCATTCTCTGAAGTTCAGGGTGCTGACTTTTTCCCCTGAACTAGGTAAATGATATATGTTTGATTGATTAAAGTAAGATTGTTAACCCATTTTGAGTTGCTTTCCTTTAGAAAAGCAGATCTAAGAACCTGTGCTAGCAGCCATCCTGGGTATGCTAGGGTGCTTGCTGATATAACCTTCTTTGTACACTCTCTTTTTTTCTGTATAGATAATTTACATAAAGATTCTTTATATGTGAGAAAGTAGACATATTAGTTTTTAGTTGTGGGTCTTTCTTCAGTCACCCACTTTTGTTATTCAAAGGGTCTGACTTTTTTCCAGTTCCTTTTACATGTTTCTCTCCTTCAGTTTCCTTGCCAATCCATCCTTTGGTGCCCTAACAATGGTATCTCCCCCCAGCCTGGTTTCCTTGGTCTAATCCAGCTGATTTTTCTCATATTTGTTCTCATTGATGTCATTCTTAACACCTCCACAAGCATACTGTATCAGCAATGCAGTATTCACAATGCCTACAGTAACTATAAATATGCTGATATGGTTATTAATCACAAAATGTAACAGTCTCTCTACATAAGAAATATAGCTAGAGCATTCATTTAAATACCAGAAAACTGAGTCCCAAAACCAGAAAGTCAAAGCCAACACAGTAGTTATGAAGTTGGCACATGTAGTTAAAGTAGTAAACACCCACATTCTCAAGCCTTCAAAACAGGACAGACTACCTCGGGCAAAGATCCTCCTCTCCTCACTCACAACAACTGCTCAGCATCCAGGCAGCTTGCTCCCAGAAGTTCCAGCCCCCTGCAGTTCTCATCCCAGGCAGTCCTCAGCAGGAGTCCTTAGCAGAGATTCTGGCAGGCTCAAAGAAAAAGGAGTTCGCACTGCAATCACAGCCTACTGCCTCTGCCACTGCTTCTAGACAGCACCACACGGAGACAAGCTTGGTTCCGGCATTCTCTTGCTCCACCCCTTCCTGTTACATCAGCAAGTTCAAGGGGCATGGAAAATCTTCAAATCCCAGTATCGTTACACATACCCAGGACTATGATGTCAGGTCCAAATGCAGTGATGCCATTGTCCTTGATAGTGAAATAAAAAATTGCTCCAGTGTTCTTACAGATCTTTTCCCATATTTCTTTTAGTTATTGTCTTCCATTTTATTCTTAAATACCCTTTGGTTTACTACTCCTAGTTAGATTTCCTCCACATCCTTCTCTGATGTCTCATTGTGGTTTGGAGCTGATTCTGAGTTCTTAAAGACCATGCCAGTACATTATAACTCTGATAGGTTCTACCATGCTGAAAAGGCATTGAGGGTGACCCTGGCAATAGTGTGGGTCTACATTTGAGGATTAATTCAGCTAGATATGGAGCATCTCATCTATATTTGGCCATGTTCATCCATGACACAAAGAAAAGTATATGATGGCCTTCAATCTTGTTATGTCCCATGCTACTTCTGCAATAATGATGGTAAAATGTTAAAAAGATAGGCAAAGGTTTTAAGAATTGTATGTTTTTACACTATCTATTAACTTTAATTCGATTGCTCATGTCTGTTTTTTCAGTGAACAGGCATATTTCTTAAGGAGTTGAATCATAATGCTCCCCCTATAGACAAAACAAGAAGGACATTCTCACTGAATGGAAGGATGGCTCACCCAGAGTCCTTAGAGAGACAGAGTAAGGAGAAACAATCTAGCAGGAATTAAAGAAGTCCTGAGATGTCAAACACAGTACTGGAGGAGGATCTTTGTAGGTGATGCAGGATGGCATAGTGGATATAGTCCTGGACTTGGAGTCAGGGGACCATTGGTTGCAATCTCAGCTCTACAGTCACTTATTGCTCTGGGTCTCATTTTCCCCATCTCCAAAAGGAGGAAGGTGGATCAAATGACATTTGAGGTTCTTTTTACCTCTAGATCTATGTTTATAAGTTATGATGAATACAGCATGCCCCTATTACTTGGATCTCTTTCAAAGAATGAGCAATCAAAGTCATTGTGAAGGACTTTCTTTTTTTCCCTAATAGTTGATTTGTTTATTTACTTTTATTTTATAAGATTCAGTTCCACAATCCCTTGAGTTTAAAATTTCCTCCCCTCCTCCCCCTCCCCCCTCCCATGGTGGCATGCAATCAAGTGTAGGATCTGCAAATACTTTCACATTGGACATTATTCTGGTAGTATAGAATGGTTGTAACCAACGGAATGAACAATGGGAAAGAGGAAACAGAACCAAACATGGAAAAGAAAGAGAGAATGTAGTTTGCTTCAGTCTCTATTTAAACTCTGTTTTTTCTAGATCTTTCTCTGAATGTAGACATCTCCTTCCATCCTGAGTCTTTTAGAGTTGTCTTATAACCTTAGAGAAAGAATGAGGTAGTGTTTGTAAAAGGATTACAACTGTATGCCCTCTTGGCATATAGCCTTCAGGTATGGGCACTTGAGAGACTGAGAAAAGAACAACCTGCTCATTTGCACCCACTGCTGTTTCACCTTTTCCATGAGCTCAGAATATGAATCATCTCAAGCTACAAGAAAAACCAGAAAGTTTAGAGTTCTTATTCCTGAACATCAGCCTTCCTATATTTGACTTTTCCTATGCTTACCCTTGCACAGAGTATTTTTACCATATATCCCAATGCTCAGAATTATGATCATCACTCTGGGATTCTGGTTAAGGCAACTCCTCATTTCCCAATTCTGTTTGTCAGGGTTCTGCACTACTTTATTTGTTCTTGGCATAGATGCCACACCAAAAAAACAAAAAAACCCCATTGAAAATTTGGAGAATGTCTGGAGGAGGTAAACTAGGTTGGGTAAAGATCCAGGTTCCATATCATATGAAGGTCAATTAAAGAACAAAGAATATTTAGCCTAGAGGAGCTATGAGTAGGGCAGGGATGGTGACAGCTGATTCAAGTATTTGAAGATCTGTCATATGGAGAAGGGAATAAAGATTTGTTCTATTTGACTCCAAAGGACAAAACCAGAAACAATGGTTAGAAATTGAAAAGAGACAAATTTGGGCTTGATTTTTTTTTGGAGGGGGAGAAGTTGAACAATCAAAGGTATTCAAAAGTAGAATGGCCTGTGTAAAGAGGTATCAGGTTTCCCTCATCTTGGAAATCTTTTAGCAGAGGCTAGAAGACCACTTGCCAGTAACGGGGCTACTATATATGGATGGGATTCGATGGTAGCTATGGACCCTCCCAAATCTCAAAACCTGTGATTCCATCATTGTAGTTTTCTACCTTTATCTGATGCTTTGTAATTGATGCTGATTCTTGATTCCTGTATCACTCATCTATTCCTGATACATGGTTGTGACACTTAGTTTTGGAAACCTCCAGAAAAATAAAATTTGAAAGAGCATTTAGAAGAGATTGGTCAGGGCTATGTGTTACTTGTCCTGTCCCCATGGTAGCCTCCCACAGAAATGGTGCTCATAGAGTGAGCTGGGAGTGGGGGGAGACAGTTCTGTGTTTGTACAGCTGCCCTTCATCTTTCAAAAGGGAGCAGCTGGTCTTTAAGTTGATGCCAGCTTCCAGGCCCAACCAACTGGGTAAATGACTAGTTGCTCTTGTTTAGCTCCTTGCCTGCAGGGACACTATTTTGTTTCCCACTCCAACAAAGTATAACAAAGTTGTCAGGCCATAAGTGTCAAGTGTCTGTTTTTCACTAAAATATCATCCATTGTTTAGTCATAATATGCTGATTTCAAAGGTACACAGAAAAACTATTGGGTCATCCTGAGAGTTGAGAATTATATGAGAACTGGAAGAGAAGTTAGAAATAATCTAGTATAACTCTATCTTTTTTCATATGAGAAAATTGAGGACCAGAGAGGTGATATAACTAGACCAAAATCACATGTAGCAGAGCCAAGATTCAAATGAAGACTCATGGATACTAAATCCACTGTTCTTCCTACTGCACCATACTTTCTCTAGCACTGATTAGTTGTCTGTTTGGGTTTAATTGGCCACGGTGTTTCCACTCCTTCCCCCATGAATTAACTCTATGATTGAGAAGATTATGCATGGAAAATATCTAGGGGGGAAGTGATTTGAAGGTACACTATGAAAATAACTAAAATGTCCATACCCTTTGAACATGGCATTCCACTGCTAGGTATATGCTCCAAGTAGATCATTGATAAAAAGAAAGGCCCTTTATATATAAAAAAAATTTATAACAGTACTTTTTTCAATAGAAAAGGACTGGAAACAAAGTAAATACCCATCCATTGGAGAATGGCTATACAACTTATGCCATTTGAATGAAGTATTATAATACTTTCCCATAAGACAGATAAATAGGATGTAAATAGAAAAGCATTGGAAGATCTACCTGAATGGATACAAATTGAAATGAATAGAATAAATTACATTTTGCATTTGCTGCTTTTCCTGGCACCCATGTGTAAAGCCACACACAAGCAGATTTCCAGAGGACTGCTGCTGTGAACAGCTTTCAAGGTTCTGATTACATAGTATAGCAAACTCTCTATTTATTTAATAATAAATCAGAGCAAAACATTCACAGAAAATAAAGGTACAGCATTCAAATGTTACAACTTATCACAGAAAATCAAAATACAGCATTCACCATGTCACAACTCAACAACTTATCACTAAAATGGCCATATAGTTTTCACCAAAATGGTCACATGGTTTTCAACAAAGTACAATCATTTAATAAATCAATCACTTAGTAACTCAATCATTCAATCATCCTTAAGGAGGCTTGCCTCCTTAAGGGACACAAAATACAAAAGTCAAAGTAGTCCACCCCTGGGCAGTACATTCACAAAGTCCTTAATTCAATCACAAAGTACAATCACAAATAAATTACAATTCCATCAGTCACTACTCAGACAATTTCATCAGTTACTACTCAGTATCCATGGAGAGGTCTTTTCATCTTGACTCAGTGCAGGCTTTCAGCTTCCATGATTCCTCTTCCATGGTCCCAGCTCCTACCCAAATCTAACCAACTGCCACCTGAGTTCAAAGGCAGACAGCTCTCAGTTCCTTGTCCAGATTTCTGTGCAGTTCCTGCTCCACATTGAAGGCCACAGTGTCCAGTCCATTTCAAATCCTTCACAGTCTCTGTTCCTGGGAAGACAAGGCTTAACAAAGCCACAGGAACATTCATGCACATTAACAAAGTCACAACAACATTTGTACAAAGTACTGGCACCAGTCATGTTTCCTTAGTCTTCAGCAGATCCAGCTGGCCATTGGAAGTCCTCAGCAGTCTCAGCAGCTCCAGCTGGCCCTCCAAAATCCTCAGCACCATCAGCTCCATTCAAAAAATCAAAATCACTTTATCCATCCTTCACATGACTTGCTATAAGAAATTCTGTCTCAGTTCTCAATTCTCATTCCTCTTCTCAGTTCTTCTCAATTCTCAGTTCAGTCTTCAGTCCAGCAGCAGCTGCCCTGCCTCCATGATGCTTACCCTAGGAAATTCTGACTGTCCAGCTTGTGCTCTTCCTTATATAGGTATTAGCTCCTCTCTGTTCAACCCCTTCCTGTTATCGCAGCAACAGGGGTTTATACCTTCTGTTTCATTAACGGAGGCTTAATTTGAAACTAGGCACTAAGCACTTCTTAGCTTAGCAATACAAAAGGACCTTCAAATTTCATTACTATTACACCATGCTAGGCACCCCTAAATGTCTCTCTCACCCCTACCTTTCTGCTTCCGTTAGTGTGTCATCTGACCTTTTAGATTATAAGCTCCTTTGGGGCAGGAACTTTTTCTTTTTATTAAGTGTATCCTCAGTACTTAGCACAGTGCTTGGCACATAGTAGGTGCTTAATAAATGTTTCTTGGGTTGTATAACTATAACAATATAAATGGAAACAAAAAAGATCACAACCATATGGAGCAATATTATAATGTCCACAAACAATGCTAAAGAAAATATATGAAAATATACCTCTCCCTCACATGCTAAGGTAGGGGACTATGGATATGGAATATTATATATAATATCAGAATTTTTCAGTAAATTTCAAATAACTTTTTCTGAACTGTTTTTTTAAACTTTTACATAAGCTGTGGCTATCTGAAAGGGATAGGGGAGGTATGCATTATGAAACGTAGTTGGTGTAAAAATAAAGTATATCAATTATATGCATATATGTTTATAAATTATATGTGTATATGTACATTAGGGCCAAGAACTGCTGAAATCTTTAGGGTCTATTCAATAAACTCTATGAGCAGACTATTAGAATAGCCAATGTTTTTACTTTTGTTTTAGCTTTCTGAGCAAAGTTTGCCTTCCTTATTGCCAAATCAAACGGCCCTCTTTCCTCATCTCTATTCTGTTCCACCAAGGCAAATTACAATCTATCTACAACTTATTTGAGGCCCAATTTATCTACAATTTATATAAGGCCCAGAGAATCCCCTCAGACACAGAGTTTGAATGGCTTGTTCAGGTTTACATAGCTTGTAAGTTTCAGAAGTCGGATTTGAATGAGGTTTCCTGAACTCAATTTTCAGGGCTCTATCCATTACACAGTAATGTCAAACTCAAATAGAAATGGGGGTCACTAAATCATTCATAAGGAATTGTGAAGGCCACATACTAACTTAGAAAACAAAATATTAATGTTAACTATGTTCTATTATGTTTTTATTTATTTTGTTAAATATTTCCCAATTATATTTTAATCTGGTTTAGGCTTCACTTGGGAAATATTGCATGTCTGATATCTCTGCACTATGCCACATAATTGATTGTGTTAATTATCATATTACCTCTTTGTGTTTTACACATAGTACTTAATCAGAATTTGTTGAAAGAAATCATAGCAGAAGCTGTACTCTTCAGTTGTGCCAGTTGAAAAGAGTGGGTGGGCAGAAAACAGACCTTATCCATCTTCTCATGAGCCCTATATCCAGCATGATCTCTGAGTAATTTCTGAGTCATTCATTCAAGGAAGTATTCCACATAGAAAATATCTGCTTCAAGAATTGTATAAGGTTATATGTCGGTGTTAAAGGAAAACAGAAAGACTGGCATCATGGAAATTAAGAAAGGGAAGAGTATGTAGGAAGAAGAGGTGATTGACAATTAAAATGAGGTCAAGGAGACTGAGGACTAGGAAATATCCATTATATTTGATAAGTTCATTGATGATCTTAGTGAGAATGATTTCTAAAGTGGGATGGGGACAGAAAATAGTTTGCAAGAGGCTGTGAAATGGGAAGGACAATAAGAAAATTGTATAAGATGTAGACCACATTTTTTAAAGTGTGGCAGTAAAACAGAGAGAATGAATGGGATAGTAGCTCAGTGGGGTAAAGAGGTTGAAGAACCTTTGCTTGCCTGCATGCCCATTTGTTCATTTTATGAGTGAGGGGTCCTGGACATAATTTTATTCAATTGGGAAGAATACTAGTTGAGAGCTGTGAAATGAGTAAGAAAGTACAATTGAGAGAAAATGGTCCTAGGAGAGTTATAAGGAACAGAAATACAAAGCCCAAGGTGGGGGAATGGGGTGGAGAGGCAGAGTATATACTCAATTTTTCCAGTTAAATTCTTAAGTCTTCTTAAAGTCAGAGAACATCTTATGATTCTTTCATTTACTCCACATCTAACACTGTTTTGTATATTATTCTGTCTTTTCTAACAGCTACTTTTCTTGGCGTTGACTCCACCAACATCACACACCACGGCTCACCCCTCAACCTTGCGTTTCAGCTTCCTTTTGTGTATTTTATCCTCACTGCCCCCCCCCCCCATTAGATTGTAAGTTCCTTAAAGGTAGGATTTTTTTTTCTTTTTTACATTCCCCATGCTTAGCATAGTGTCTAGAATATAGTAGGTGCTTATTAATGGTGAAATGACTAGGTAGTCTTGTTACTATGAGCACATCAAGCAGAAAGAAGTGAAGTATATCTCTCTCTGGCTATATACATTCTATAATTCCTGTCTTTGAGCCCCTTTATCTGTGCGTGTGCCTGATAATAATCAGCCTTCTGTTTTGAACCCTAATGTAGCCTCTAGTCTTTCTGAGAACTTTTTTGAGTGATTTTATTTGTTGACATTTTCTGTGCCACTGGGACAAACACTTTTCCTCAGTCCTTTTGAATGTTGTTTGTTAACTAGGTGCTACACATTCAACTATGCTTAAGGATATGTCTTTGCTTTAGGCATTGGTTAACATCCAGTCTTTGCCCCATGACTCTCAACACATACCGTCTCGATGCCCCTAACTAACAAGGTTGTTATAGAGAAAGTACTCTGTTCACCTAAAACAGGTTGGGACTGGACTTTTGATATCATTAGTGTAGAGATATCCCAAGAGTCTTATGCTCACTTGGTGTCAGAGGTGGCATTCAAACTCAGATATTCCTGACCCCAAATCCATTCTTTACTCAATAAACACATACAATTGTTATTGATGTTTCTATTTCTACAAATATTACCCCTAGATTCAGTCAATTGGATTCAATAAATACTTGATGGATTCCTGATCCTCAAAAGATGCTCATGAATTTTTAAAGAGGGGAACAACTGACATTTTCCAATAATTTTTAATAATAGAAAAGCAGAGGTTCAGAAAAAGTCCATAGTTAACCTCTAGTGACCCAACAGATCTTCTTAGGAAAAAGAGTAAAGTGAATTTCTTTTGATTATCAGTCCCATACACCATGTATTATGTATAAAGGTAAGTTTAGTGAGTAATTTATTTTCCATAGTATAATAGCAATGGGAAGCAACTCAGCTGTTCTGATAGTGAATTACAACTATAAATGAATTATTCATATATACATTCTCACTTTTTCAATTCTCAGAACATACGTTCCTATTGAATTAGATTTCTCCCAGAGGGGTGCTCTGTTGGGTGCATGTTTTTCATCTTTGTCTTTGTTTGAGAAATGTGCTCATATTTTAAAAAATCAGAGCAACAGCAATTTATATATGAATTAGCATTTATATTAAAATAATTTTAATATATCATATTGTGTCTTCCCTTCTTTTCCTCTCTACATCTGTATTTTAGATACATTTCATATTAACAGAGTAATCATTTTACTTTTTATAAAAACAGTTCCTAATAAAGCTCCCTCATGTATTAATCTGGAATAATTCATCTGTAAAATTATCATATAAAGGCTAATTTGTTATTATTATTATTATAATCATCAGTGTTAAAATCCTGGTAGCACTACTTGCATTGATATTTCAGCACATGGAGATATTTCCATATTTATATCAAGCGATGATACTTTGCCTTCCAAAAGTTTGTATCATTTTCTTCCTCAAAGCCAGTGTGCTTGTCTCTTCTCCAAAATATCACAGTGATGATTTGGAGATTCTCTTATGATATCATTTTTAGGTTGTTTTTTTTTTTTTTACTTCAAGAATATTTTTGAGGGTTTCCTTTCATCTTATAAGGCCCTTTTACTTTCTTTTTTTGAATAACACTTTATGTTTCCCAATTACATGTAAAAACAATTTTAACATTCATTTTTTTTTTGCTTTTTTTTTTGGAGGGGGGAAATCTGGACAATTGGGGTTAAGTGACATACCCACGGTCGCACAGCTAGTAAATGTTAAATGTCTGCAGTGGGATTTGAACTCGGGTCCTCCTGACTCTAAAGCCAGTGCTCTCTTCACTGTGCCACCTAGCCACCCCTTAACATTCATTTTTTAAAACTTTGAGTTCCAAATTATTTCTTTCCCTCCTTCCTCTCCCACATCCCTGAGATGGTAAGCAATTTGATATGGGGTATACCTGTGTAGTCATGCAAAACATATTTCCATATTAGTCATGTTGTGAAAGAAAACAGAGAATAAAAATAACACCACAAAAATAAATAAAATGAAAAATAGTTTGCTTTGTTCTGCATTCAGACTCCATCAATTCTTTCTCTGGAGATGGATAACATTTTTCATCATGAGTCCTTTCGAATTGTCTTGAATCATTGCATTGCTAAGAAGAGCGAAGTCATTTACAGTTGTTCATCATACAACAGCACTGTTACTATTTACAATGTTCTCCTACCTCTGTTCACTTCACTTTCTGTTCATGTAAGTCTTTCCAAGTTTTTTTCTGAGAACATGCTGCTCATCATATTTTATAGCACAATGGTATTCCATTGCTATCATATACCAGGGTGTTTCTTGTAAACAACATAATGGAAGTTTCTGTTTTTTTAAAATCTGCTCTGCTATCTGCTTCCTTTTTATAGGTGAGTTCATCCCATTCATATTTAGTTACAATTACTAACTATTATTAATTTCCATCCTATTTCCACTTGCTCATCCTTCTCTCTATTTCCTTTCACTCTGTCCCTGCTCACAAGTGTTTTGCTTCTGACCATCATCTTCCAATCCACTGTCCCTTCTCTCAGTCTCCTCCCTCTGTTTTCTCTTCCCCTCCTACATTCCTATGGAGTAAGATAGATTTCTATACCTAAAAAATGTGTGTGTTATTCCCTCTTTGAGTAAATTCCAATGAGAGAAAGGTTCAAGTGTTGCCTACCACCACCCATCTTTCTCTTCCCTGTAATAGCAATTTTGCACTTCTTCATGTGAAATGATTTATCCCATTGTATATCTCTCTTCCCTCTTCTCCAAGGGCAATCCTTTCTCATGCCTCAGTTTTGGTTTTTGTATTTTTTTTTAGTTTTTTTTTTGCATATCATCTCATAATCAACATATACTCATGTCCTGTGTTGTTTTTGTATACTCTTTCTAACTGCCCTAAAGGTAATAAAGTTCTTAAGAGTTATGCCATGTAGGAATGTAAACAAGTTGATTTTTATTAATTCCTTATGTTTTCTCTTTCTTGTTTACCTTTTTATGTTTCTCTTGAGTCTTGTATTTGAAAGTCAAATTTTCTGTTCAGCTCTAGTCTTCATTAGGAATGCTTGATAGTCCTCTATTTCACTGAACATCTATTTTTCCCCTGAAGGATTGCATTCAATTTCACTGGGTAGGCAATTTTTGGTTGTAATCCTAGCTCTTTTGCCTTATAGAATATCATATTCCAAGCTCCCTAATCCTTTAATGTATAAGCTGCTAAATCCTATGTAATCCTGGCTGTGGCTACAACATATTTGAATGATTTCTTTCTGGATGTTTACAGCATTTTCTCCTTGACCTGGGAACCCTGGAATTTGGTTATAATATTCCTGGGAATTTTCATTTTGGGATCTCTTTCAGGAGGTGATTGGTGGGTTCTTTCCATTTCTATTTTACCCTCTGGCTCTAGGATATCAGAACAGTTTTCCTTGATAAAATTTTTTGAAATCAGAAGTCCAGGATCTTTTTTTGACTGTGACTTTCAGGTAATCCAATAATTCTTTAATGATCTCTCCTGGATATTTTCCAAGTCAGTTATTTTTCAAATGAGATATTTCACATTTTCTTTTTTTCATTCTTCTAATTTTGTTGTACTATTTTTTGATGTCTTGCGGAGTCATTAGCTTCCATTTGCCCAATTGTAATTTTTAAGGAAATATTTTCTTCAGTGAGTTTCTGTTTCTCTTTTTCTAGTTGGCCAATGCTACTTTTTAAAGAGTTCTTTTTTTCAGTAGATTTTTCTACCTCATTTTCAATTTTTTTTGCGCTTCCTTTACCAAACTGTTGAGTCTTTTCTCATTATTCTCTTGCATCACTCTCATTTCTTTTCCCAATTTTTCTTCTATATCTCTTATTTGAATTCTAAAATCTTTTTTGAGCTCTTTCAGGAGTTCTTTTGGGACCTGAGACTAATTCATAATTCCTTTGAGGCTTCATATGCAGCAATTTTGATATTGTTATCCTCTTCTGAGTTTGTGTTTTGATTTTCTCTGTCACTGTAGTATAGTAACTTTTTTTTAGCTATTGCAAATATTTTAATAAGTGTTCTCTGCAAGGCATTTAAAACACCAGTTTGTGAGGATAAACTCCATTGGAGAGAGAGAAGACAGAACACAGACAGCTACAGAGCTGAGGAATTTTCTTGATTTGGGGCAGGATCTGAGAGTCTACTGTTTTCTGATCAGCCTTGTGCTGCTCTGTAACCTTGTATTTCTCTTTTTCTGTGTCAAAAATCTCTCCTTCTTGGTGTCTAAGTTTACAGAGCCTCTTCTTCTTGAAGTAAGCATCCGTAAGATGATTTGGAATTTTCACACTTGAAAGGTTAACCCTGGTAGAGGTGGCAATGACAAATTTCTGATGGGTCCTTCTCAGAGGAACATGGTTGATGGTCAGAGGTCCAGTCACCAGTAGCAATCCACTAGCAAGCTGCTTCAGGAAAACCATTCACTTGCCCCTGGGGCAGCCAGTGTGCATGATCAGAATGGTGGCCAAGGTGATGCTAGCTTGAAGTCTCCTCACATGCTGGCTGAAGGGCTTTTTGTCATCACTTGGCAGCTTTCTAGGCACATCCTCAGTAGGGTAATACCTAGGCATTTTGCGAATCTTTACCACAAGAGTTCTTCCATTCTTGTCACCACCAACAGGCTTTGAGATAGTAGCAGGCAGTTTTTCTTTCTTCTTCCTTTCAATCCAGGTTTTGGTGGCAGTGTATTTCCACTTGTACATGGCTCTTCTGGAATACATTGCAGACCTGGAGTATCCACCAATCCCTAGGGCCAAGACTAGGCTCCGACTGCAATGCTTTAGAGGCTTTTTGACCTTTTCAGCTACATCTTCCTTTTTGTTCTCTTTTTTTTTTCCTTTTTGACCTTCTTTTCCTCGGGTGGCTTTTTGTCTGCCATCTTGAGAGATGGGAAAGAGCATATAGTAACTTTCCATGGTCAAGTTCCTTTCTTGTTTGTTTGTTTTGCTCATTTTCCGGTCTATTCTGTGATTTTAAACTTTCTTCTCCTGAGGTGCAGGGGACACTGTTCCAAGTTTCTTCTAGAGTGTTTGGGGTTGGGGGGCCACAGGGCTTTGCTGCTGGGCTATTCAGGAGGCTGAGGGTCCTTGCTGCTAGGCTGTACTGGGTGCCACAGGGTCTTATTGCTGACCTGTCTTGAGATTTGGGGGCTGACTGCTAGCTTGCCTGAATGCTACATGCAGTGAACTACACTGCCCTTTTACCCCAATGAGATGGACCTTTCCTGTCAACTTTCTAAGTTATCTTTGGCTGGAAAATTATTTCACCTCATCCTTTTGTTGATTCTGCCACTCTAGAATTCATTTTGAGATTTTATTTTATATTTGTATGGAGGTGAATTTGGGAGAGTTCAGGAGAGTTCCTAACTCACTCTGCTACCTTCAACCTTTTTACTTTCACTAAGTATTACAGAGCCTTATGGTTAGGAGGAATCTTAGAAGTCACAGAGGCTAACCCTTTCTTTTAAGAGATGAAAAGCACTCAATATTGTGCCTGGTACATAGAAGGCACTTAATAAATATTAACTGATTTCATTTGACTTTCTATAGGCCTTGTCACATGGAGTAGAAACCATAACCTTCAGATTTTAAGACTTTATCCACAAAAGGTCTGCCCTGGGGTCCCACTATTTGGACTGTTTAATGTCTCACCTAGCCCACTATTTCAATCAGGATCCAGGCATACTTCACTTTTTTCCCTATTCCCAAGAGATCTTGCTGCCAACTACCTTGTTGGCATGTGTGTACCTTTTCCCTTATCCCCTAGAACCATAATCAAATCAATTCTGCTACTGCTTCTGGAAGAGATGTACATACTTACTTCCATTTGGTCCGACTTACCATCCTGGTAACTTCTAGACCAAATGCTCCTCCCTGGCCATCATATACCAGTGTGATTTGTCTCCTATTAGAATATAAATTACTTTGGATTGGTGACTGTCTACTTTTGCATTTAATAGCAATCTGTTTTCCAATGGCTTCTTAGCATAGTGCTTCACACATTGAAAGTTCTTAGAGAATGCTCCTGCCTCCATTCACTTATGGTACAGAAGGGGTCTTGCTTTGGGTAAAGTTTGGACTAAACCCATAATGAATAGAGCACTGGACTTGACAATAAAGATCCTTTTGTAGGATTAATCTTATGGCATTTTAATATTGAACCATTCATTACAAGAGGTAGCATGGTATAATGGATAGATCTCTGGACTTGAAGTCAAGAAGAATTGGATTTGAATTCTGCCTCAGACAATTACTAGCTGTGTTACCTTCAAAATTCAGTTCACTTGTGTCTGAACTTCTATTTCCTAATTTGTAAAATGAGGGAGTTTTATTCCAGTCCTAATTTTCTCTAAATCTCTATTTAAATGCCTTTGGACAATCAACTCCCTGTTCTTTCTAGGAAATAGGTCTTTGCAAAACTTAAATTAATCTAAACACAGTCAATTTGATCATCAATCAATATAATCAACAAAATTAACTATATTATATATCCTAGATATATATCCTAGGTGTAAGACACTGCACCAGAGCTAATGATCCAAAGAGAGAAACAAAATAGTTCTAAAGGAACTTCTTTTCCACCAGAGCTTATGTGGTCCTTCACATGCCCATTTCAACATTTATATTAATTTATGTTTACTGGACTATGGAATTTATTTTAACTGAAACATTCCAATTCATTTGTTTTCTAGAATTCTAGATGGATTATCATATTTGAATGTGTACTGGCAATGACAAAAATGGTGAAAAAGAAGATAAACTCACGAAAAGATCAGAAAATCTCCCAATTTTTTTTTATTATCTGGCAAATGTAAGAATTATGAAATGATAAGTTTTAACACTATCTGTTTGGGATACCCACAAAGTTGGCTTAGTTAATTATCTGGATATCAAGAAGAAAATATTATGTAGGTCTTCTTGAATCTTACTTTCAGGGGTTATGCTAACAAGCCACCTTAAAAAATCAGTTTGCCAGAAACTATTCATTTGAGGGTTTGTTTGGGGGATTTGCTTTTTGTTTTCCAGTTGCTTCATTTGCTCTGCATTCATGCCTTTATTATATAGCTAAAGGATCTTTGAATTTAAGATTAGATTTCTAATATTCAGCCTCCTTAGTGAGCCACCTAATATGGCTTGACTTTCCGTATAATCTACTTTTGACCTCACATTCCTTTCCCATTCTACTATTCTCTTGGTCACTAGAGAATATAAACCTTTACATTTATATTCCCATCCCTGATCATATACTCTAGGGATCAAAATACATTGTAAAGACTAAGACATTTAATTGTTCATTGGAGGAGAAGGGGAGGAAAAAGAGGAAGAAGAAGAAGAAGAAGAAGAAGAAGAAGAAGTAGAAGAAGAAGAAGAAGAAGGAGGAGGAGGAGGAGAAGATTGATGATGATGGTGATGATGATGATGATTAATATGGGGAGTTTTCTCACAATTATATATCTTAAGCACCCTATGTGTCTTATCTGAAAAGTGACCCTATAGTGGTTAAGCAGTTATTTTTCCATATTCCTTTGTTTATAGACACTTGAAGGAGTGGGACACCTCTTTTTCTGATTTTAAGGAATTGCACCCATTCACTTTCCCCCTCACAACTTGGAAAGTCTCTAATCTATTCTCCAATTAGAAATCAGATTACCTTATTTTGATTTTGCATCCTAGTTAATTGTTTTCTTTTGGTCAATTGGTCTTATTTGATTAATTGTTTTTAATGTGTAAAGATCTGCCTCCCCCTTTATTTGTCACCCAGTGCTGAGGCTGAGGACACCTGGTTCTTAGCACCTTTGGTTCCTCAGTCATTTCATCTTTCATCTGCAACAAAAGTAATACCAAGTAGGCTGCAGTGGATTGGTTTAGAACCCAAGGCTTTCCCTCCTAATGCAGTGATAATAAATAATTCAGGCCTGATACTTATTTTTCTTTGGGTCTATTTTGAGTTATTTTAATTCTTTGATATATTATTTCATACATCATATTATTTGTTCTAATTTTCAAGTTTCAGTGTGTGTTTATAGATATGTACAAATGTATGTATGTGTTATCATTATCATTACCCACAAACATTACAGTCTCATTTGGTGTTAATTTTAGTATCATTTAATTAGACTAGTATTCTCTACTCTGATCTTTTTTAAAAAAGGTTAGCAATAAGCTTAGAGGAGAATTCAGCATGCAAATGCAAAGTATCAGTAACAAGAATCCTAACCTTGAAAGAAACAAAGACTACAAGGAAAATGAAAAAAAAACAAAAAACAAAAAAACAAACAAACCTCAGTGAGTAAGAAGAGATCAACCATTAATAAGATTCCTGATGCACAAACAGGGTCAGGAGAACCTGAATGTGCCCCGGGGAAAATGAATCACCACTATGGAACACTAATTAGCAAGGATAGGGGGTATATTGGTATACATCAGTATCCGCATAGGGACACGTTAATGACTGGACCATGATTCACTAACTATAGGAAACTCTAAGGTGAGAAGATTCCTCCTACCAATGTCAGTTTGCGTCTTCTCTGCAACTTTCAAAGAGTTGAGTAAATCATTGAGTGTTTAAGTGACTTACCCAGGGTCACACAGACAATGTGTTTCAGAGGAAGGATTTTACCCATGTATTCCTGTCTTTCATGCTAGTCTTTTGTCCACAATACCACACTTGTTCTTTTACAGTTATATAATAAGGTAAATAATAAAAGAGATTAACTCTCTGGGACTGATGATTGAGTAACATTTACAAAGGAGCTTGTTGTCATTGTTGTTAGTCATTTTCAGTCATGTCTGACTCATAGTGACCTTTTTGAGTTTTCTTGGCAAACATACTAAATTAGCTGGCCATTTCCTTCTCCAGTTCATTTCACAGATGAGGAAACTGAGGTAAACAGGATTAGGTGATTTGCCCAGGGTCACATAGCTAGTGGGTGTCCAAAGTTGGATTCAAATTCAAGTCTTCTTGACACCAGGTCAAGGACTCAAAGGAGCTATGTCTGTGTAAGTCAGAGAGAGAGAGAGAGATGTGACTTAATGGACTGTATACCCAGTAGGTGAGTTAGAATCAGTCTAATTCAACACTGAAATCTCATCCATGTAGTTATTTTTCAGTAGTCACAGGAAGTCAATAAAGACCTAAGAATGCTGTGTGTCTCTATAATTACTCTGTTAGTCTGGGTCTCCTAGCAGTACATGGTAAAGCAGAGAGCATAATGGAAACAGAGATGCTTGACAAAGTGGCATCATTTCAATGTATTAAACACTTGTTTCAGTATGTCAGTATTACTGAGCCTTACTTCACTTTTCTTATTATCTTGTCACTTGGTTCTTAGAATCCATTTAATTTTCAATTTCCTAAAAATGGTCCAATGGCCCATGTGCAAGAGGTGACTTAAAGCAAATCTTTTGGTATTTGTATGAGCAAGAGCAAAGGTCATTTGGTCAGTGATAGAGCAAAGGATAACAGATATATTGGTAACCCCCCAAAATATACAAAAGACTTAGAACATGGGTGCTTAAACTTTTCTGCATAATTGATCCCTTTGGAAGCTTAATGAAGCTTGTGGACCCCTTCTCAGAATATTGTCTCTATATGTATAAAAGAAGATGCATACACTTTCAAATGAAACCAATTTTATTAAAATATAGTTGTGAAAAATAATTATTTTAAAAACAAAATTCATGGGTCTAGAGTTAAAAACTCCTAATATAGAGGATGCTCTACACACTCAACAAATCCTCCATGGAAGATTTTTTAGGGAAATTGGGCAAAATTTATGCAGTCTAAGAAGATTAGCTTATAACTTGAATCAACCTGAACATGGTTTACACCATGAACTGATGGAGGAATCATCCACATTGAACAGATTCTAGGCCAATCAAAGAATTAAAATAAGGAAAGGATAAATACACACTGGATTATGCCATACAGAGTCCCTCATGGTTAGAGGTAAGTTAAATAAGAGGAGAGGTTTTGACCTTTTAGCCCCAATCTCCTGGTATTTGTTTAGCATAAGTTGTTCTGAAGAACATGTTTCATCAAATCGCTGTGGAATGGCCAAAGCTGAGTTATGACCAGGTATGGCAGCAAGAGCCTCTATGAAACAACCCTTTTGAAAAGCGTTTTATTAATATTGTATTGTCTGATTTGTACTTACCTCAGGGCTTACTAAGTATCATACCTGTTTTATATAGACTACAATGAAGGGTTTCTAGAAAGGTAAGCAGAGAATTCTCAAAGATGCAAAACACTGGAATAAACAGACAGATCATTGACTGACTTGCATCTATTGATCTTCTTCAAGATACAGTACTATTAATATCCAAAAGAAATAGAATAATAGCCCATCTGTAACATGAACTAACAGGTCATCCAGGATGAGAGGCGGTAATGGGATAGTGTAAACGGTACTGGACTAGAGTTTGAATCTCTGCTCTAACACTCTTAAAGCTGGGAGACGATTTAAACCCTCTGAACCTCAGTTTTCTTATCCATAAAATGAGAACAATTATAACTCTAGCACCCTACATCGTAAGACTGTTGTGATGTTCACATTAGATAAAGTATGTGAAACACAAGATAAATACAAAATTATCCCTGAGGAAAGGGACACTGTCTCCCACAAAAGGCTCTACCTCTGGACTCATGTCAACCATATTTATTCCTAGGAAAAAAAGCCTAACCCCAAAGACAGGGGATTAGCCTTCCCCCCCAACCCTACTATCTGGAATATTATTTCAATCCTGAAATGCTGAAGAAAAATGTCTTTAACAAGCTTAGGCATAGCCCGTGTTTACAGTTTCCCATGTAAGGGATTAGCAGGATCCTTTATAGGAAGGCTGTTTAGCAAGCAAAGTAGATATCAGACAGAACAGCTATTATTTCTCTCCACAAAAGAAATGTTTAAAGCACAAAACACTCATGAACACACATTTAAAATATGAAACCATAACCTATCACTCCTATTATAGCCATGTAGGAGTAAAGACAGCTTTGTAGATGGATATTTTGGAATCACTGTATAAGTACCTTACAAGTTCAAATCTTCCAGCCAGCCAGGCATAGCTCTTTAGACCTTTCAGAGAGATTCCCTACTTTCTATCCCTATCCCCATTTGGACATTCAAGTGAGAGTAGGCAATAGTTGTGTCCCAATCAATAGATCTCTTCCAAAAAGACCAGATGCTGTCTCTCCACCTTTATAGGGTACAGAATGGGCTACTCTTCTTAGAATAATTGCTAATCATCTTTGACACATCCCCAAATCCCATCACAGAGACCAAGGAACTGGCTCAAGGCCTATATTTCGTATATCTACCAAAAGTAGTTTGAACATATGCCTAGGTCTTTGGGAAGTTCCCCATTCTAAACCAATTGTTATTAATGGAATAATTGAAATGTGTTTATTTGAATGATGTTATGTTCAACTTCTTTCCAACCATTTAATAGGCAACCTGACTAATGCCAGAAGAGTTCCTTCTGTAACCATGCAGATAAATTTGTGATTGTTAAAATCAGACAAGTAATAAAACAGAGAGATGAGTGATTGCCAAAAGTGTTTGCCACTGTCTTGGAGGAGATATGTCATAAAGTCGAACTAAAAGAAAAATTCCCTATAGGCTGTAAAGTTATCTCAATGCTCTTTTGTATAAATGACACTGTGCTGATTGCATCAAGCCCCAGAGACTTCTGGAGTTTGAAAAGTACTGATTGTTAAGACTGTGATGGGCACTTGGATGATCCACAGAGCTTGAGAAAGAGTTGGGCCCAGAAATAAAAAGGAGGCAGTGAGATGACTGCATTGAGAAACGGCAATGTTATTTTTTAAATATTCTTTTAATAATAATTTTCCCTGAAATAAAGACCCAAAGGGCAACGAAGAAGTTTATGAGATTTATTCCCTACAAATAAGGAAATATAAATGAAAAGCAGAGCAAAGGATATCATCTAAGAAATGTAGAAGTAAATGGTAACTTATGGGAAGCCCAGATGTTTCCAAGGTAACCATATGATATGAAGGGAAAGTGAGGAAAGTTATTTTTATTTTTTGTTTTTTGCTTTTTAGGAGGGGCAATTGGGGTTAAGTGACATGCCCAAGGTAACACAGCTAGTAAGTGTTAAGTGTCTGAGGCTGGATTTGAACTCAGGTCCTCCTGACTCCAGGACCAGTGCTCTATTTACTGCATCACCTAGCCACCCCAAGTAAGTTAAACTCATAGGAAAATATAGAAACAATCCCATGGAATGGTCTGGTATAAATGAGTGATGATGGGCATCATTAGTGAGAATAGGTACTTCATTAAAGTTATAGATCCATTTGACTATTGCTCATAGTCCCTAGATTTGGGGGAACAATGTGTGCCAAGCACCCTGCCCAGGGCCCTGGCACATTTCTGTGCTGCTGTAAAAGTGGTAAGCGTTCATTAAGTGTTTGTTGAATATACGGTTAATTTAAAAAACTAAATTGGAGAGGCTAAACAAAATAACTGCTGCAAATAACTTTATAGATGAAGTACAAGTGCAGAATTTGTGGTGACATCTGGTTTTTATTTTCATGTTTTTACTTTGCTGAGAGCTGAGCTGTTAACCTTTCCAAATTCTGAAGTATAACCCCAGGCAAATCCAACCGAACTCTTTCTCCAAGTCAATCATTGTCCAATTTCAAGGTGGTTTTGTTATAACCCTTTGGTTTAGAGGATTTTAACTTCTGCCAAAGGCATGTTACAAACCTACTGCTGTCTGTCTGCACTGTCTGCACCACATCCCAGCATGGAGAAATATTTGATAAATCCACTCACAGAATAGCCAATTGTGGCACTGAGCAATGCTTGGAATGTTGATTTCTTAATAGGATTTCAAGGTAACCAGAGATTTCCAAATAAAATGTTAATTACACAGAAAATATCTACCAATTGGGACCAAAGAGGGCATCTTCTTAATGATGGAACTTTCCACTATCCCTTGAATCAGCTCATTGTAAAGAATAATGAGGTCATTAGGATGTAGCTCATCAGATGAAAGAAATCCAGAGAAAGCTGAAGAGTAGAGCCAGTAGAGCAAGGTAGGATATAAAAAGAAACAGGTGCCACATGATATATGAAAATTCAGAGAATTCTTGCCAAGCTCAATCTCTTGTTGCTTAGCCCTAAACAGTAGGAAAACTCATTTTTACATTGTGCATGCTCATCTCTATCTTTGTGGTTTAATAAAGCCTTATTGAGAACAAAATTGGGAAATAGGTATTATAAGTAGGAGGATTGTTACTGTTATTATTATTATTAAAATTTTAAAGAGTGGTATTTCAGTTGAACCCTGAAGAAAGTAAAGAACTTGATGAGACAGCTGCAAAGAATTCCAGGGAAGGTTTGATGACAAGAAACAAAAATTCACAGCTAGAGAGAAGTCATTTCCCATAGTCATACAACTAGCTGGTTTGGAAAGCCAAAAACAGATTCTAGCACCCTGACTTCCTTACCACCCAGGGACCTTTCCATTACTTTTTCATTACCTTGCCCTCCAAATTTCAGAAATATTGTCTTCTGGTCCTCTTTTCTCCCCATCTGTCACACATTCTGTGGGGAGATATATCAAGTCAACAAATATTTATTAAGCCATTAACTATGTGCCATAAACTATGCTAAGCTCTGAAGATACAAAGAAAGACAAAAGACAGTTTCTGTTCTCAGAGAAAGAGAAAAAAAAAACAGAAGTTTTTATTTTTTTGATGGCTTAGGAAACCAGGTGGTCTCCATGTCATTAAAAGGTCAGCTAAACTAAACATGGAATCAGGATAACACAAAATGAAGGTTAAAATACAAAAATAAGATGAAATTTTAGAAAAAATAAAGGAACCCTCTACAAATTCATGATTATCTACTCTTATTGCAATGAGAATCATGATGTCAGGGTCTCTTTGGCAAAGAAAAAAAAAGACTACATCAATGAGGATATAAAGGACTATGAGAAGAATGGCTATCATGGTCCTTTCTCTGCTGTTCTTTGCCATAATTCTCGAAATGCCAGAAATATTGAAAATACAAGAGAAAGAAGCTAAAAATAACCAGAGTCAAAATTGTCTTTATTTACCAAGGACACCATGACTTATTTTGAAAATCCTAAAGAATCAACAAAGAAACTACTTGAGACAATAGTTTCTACGTAATAACAAGATATTTAAAAAAACCTCATAATCATACCCACAAAAAGCGTGATTCTTTCTTTGTTATCAAGGGATACTGACTGCCCACTGTTTGATTAGGGAGGTTCAGGATTCACGTGAACAGAATACTTGGCACTCCAAAAAGACCCAATACAACTTCTTTAGAATATTTATTCAGAATATAGGCAAGTGAGAAAGAAACCGGAAATAACAGAGTAACAGGCTTAGAAATAGCACAATAAGAGTGACTATGATTAATATATATGTATATTTACAATCATCACTGATGTCAGGAAGCACCAACACCTGACCACACAAGCTGGGGAATCCTGGGTACAGTCGTCAGGGTCCTGCTGAGGAATGTCCCAGGCAGGGCGTCTCCTCCATGGGTGAGATTCCAATTTGGGGTCTGAATCTTACAGTTTAAGTAGTGCTGAGAACAAAGAAGGCAGACTTCCAGGTGTTTTTTTTCAGTAAGCATTGTATCTTGTGTGAGGCCAGGGAGGGAGAACAATCCCTCCAAGCCCCCTCAAGAACAATGTTTCCTTGGAATGGCTAGTTCCAGGAGTGGGGCAGTTAACCATATCTGTTCTCAAGGTCCTGGCCAGGGTCCCAGGAGAAGAGCGGCCCTCACATTCTCAGGATTCTCTGTTCCAAAACAACTCAGGGTAATAGAAAGGTCATATTGAGTTGGGGCCTTGGTTTGTATAATCTTATTCCTTACATAGGGGCTTACCTTGCCCCTTCACCCACTGAGCCAAAGAAGGCTTCCTTGAAAAGCTAGGGCTTTTAGTAATTTGTCTTAATTCTTATCTGTTTATGCAAGTGGTTATTTCCATGGATATTATTTTAGTCATCGGGTATATTTTTCTCCTGGCCCTATTTAATACACTTTTCATCTGTTTAAATGGCTCAATGATGGTTCATTGATGTAAGAGTTGTGTATCTGACTCCCTTGTGTGTTTGTCAGTGAGTTACTACTATGGCTTGATAAGGCTTTGTCCCAGATTCCCCAATATCACCAGTGGGGCCGAGAATACATTTCATGCCTGAGTCAGGCTTACCCAACCCAGACATCTTCCTCTGAGTTCTCTAACTGGGCCATCTTCTCTTCCAAGTCTACCCTATCCCAAAGATTAAAGAAGGGGTCAACATAAGCTGTCCTGCTTAGAAAAAGCCTGAACTGTCTGAGGGATGTCCTATCACATTTTGTTTTTGACTGTACCCAGGGTAGGCTGTTCTCTGCATCATTTTCTAGATTAATTTATGCTGGGAATAAGATTTCTAGTTAATGGTTCTAAATCTAGGGCAGTATTCTACTCTACAGAACAGGCCCTAATCAATATGTGTCCTTTGGGTGACTTTGTACATATTTAACAAGACTGAAAATTATTTTATAAAAAGCACCAACCTTGATCTTTATTCTCTACTACAACTCCCAGAGTACCTATTAAAAAGTCATTCAGTCTAATATACCAAAAACAAAACTACACTTTGTATTAAGTTTTTCTTTCAATGTTTTTATTATGATCTAGTTATTCTTGTTTATCCTGCTCTCAGGGCATGTGATTTGATCTCAGTATTTTCAGTTAAATGGAATTTTGTGATAAATCACCAAAACTGGGAATGCATGGTGCTTTACCTACTAATAGGAATATTTCATCTAGCCATAGAGCTACAGCAACAAAGGACTGCCAAAGCCATATAATCTAGCATCCTCATCTTACAGCCGATGAAACAAAGACCCAGAGAGGTTGTGTACCTGCAGTCAGACAGGGAGTAAGTGATGAAGGCAGAATTTAAATGTAGTTCCTCTGACTCTGGAACCAGTGTTCCTTACATAGTATGGTAGAAATACTACTGAAATAAAAGTATGAAGACTTGGGTTCTAATTTTTCCTTTGTCAATAACTAGTGACTTGAACAAATCATTTAACTTGTCTTTTTTTTTTCTTTTTAATTTTCCCATCTCTAAAATGAGTAGATTTAAGGTGATTTTTCAGTTCCCTTTTGGTCTTAGTGCCCTATGACGCTAACTTCTAAAACTAGCTCCCAAATTTAGAGAGGTTTTCAAAAATCCCAATACTGCATCATAAAGAAAGGATGCTTCCTCAAAAGTAAGTTTTAAAAGTCATGGAAACTCTCTTCTTTAAAGGAACAAACCTTTATTGTAAGATTTTAAATCATTTGAATGGTAGTTTTGTAATATTCATCAAAATTGTATTCCTGTTTTCTTAAATAGAGTGTCTGGAATAATTGATATTCAAGTTATTCATTGAACACTGAATTACGTTTTATCAATTTCATGTTTAAGTATAGACATTTTCGTCTCTTTATTCACAGTATTACAGACTGCTTTCCAAGAATTGAATAACCCACAGTCCCACCAATAGTGCTTTAGTATACTTATCTTTCCCTAATCTCTCCAACATAGACTGTTCACATCTTTTGTCCTTTCTGAAAATTCCCTGGCATTAAGGTGAAGCCCAAATTTCTATTTCCCGTATCATTAGTTGCATGCTATTTTTTTTATCAGCGTTGAAAGATCACTAATAACATTACTCGACTCTCTTTGTATATTACATCATATGGAGATAAGATGTTAGATTAAAGTAAACAATCGTGGCATAGAAAACTCTTATGGGTGAAAATACCTGCCACTGATGAAGGCTGGTAATTTGCCTGTAATTTATCATCTTTGACAGTTGCCTGTGGTTCCAAGATGCCATATGACTTATACATGGTCAAACAGTTCCTGAATCAGAGGCAAAGCCTGAGCCCAGGTCTTCCTGACTCTAAAGCTGACCTTTGTCCACTATACCAAACTGCCTTCCAAAGTGAACGTTAACAATGATCAAACACATAAAATTTTCATAACTGTATTTTGTTTCTCACAAGATATAGCATCAAAAAATGAATCAGACATAATTTTACTTCTCACTAGACTGGAAGTCAGGAGACATGATTTCTGTTCTCAGTTCCCTCATTAAATTATTTTAATTTGGGCAACTTTTAGTGTCCTCTTAGTGGCCTTATTTCTTGTAAAACTAAAACAGGATCTTCAAATTTCCTTCAATTCAGTTCAATCTAATTCAAAATGGATTTATCAAGTATGTACTATATGTCCACCATTGTCCTAGGTCCTAAGGCTGCAAAGACAAAATAAAGCAATTACTGCCTTCAAGAAGTTTACATTCTATCAAGCTGGAAAATGGGCAGAGAAAAATAAATTTGAAATACGTACAAAGTGACTTCTGATGGGAGAGAACTTACTACATTTTCTGATCCTCATATTATCATATATTCTCTTTCTTGTCAAAAGGCATTCTTGAGGCTATTAATTCATTTCTCATTTCTACTTTTCACTAGAGGAATTTTCATGAGTAATTTTGACTGAAATTTAAATGAAATCTCCCTAGGCACTTAGAGGCTTTTTCATTATTAAGGAAAATATGGTTAAGGAAGATTGATCTGCATCAAATTTTTATTGATGTGACTGGCTAATTTTTCATTGATGGGTGTGCTATATTACAATGAATTTAGATAGAAAACAGGAGACACAATAATCTCGAATGAAGTAAATCCTACTGACAACCTACTGTGTTTCAGGCTAGGTGCTAAGAGCAGTGAAGTTATCATTGCTTACTATTTGAAAAAAAAGCATGGCCTTCTACAGTGATCTTTTTTAATCAAAATATATCATTATGTTTCAGAGGGAAACGACCAGGCCTCTACTGTTCTTGTATTTTTGAGTAAAAAAGCATAAACCATTTAATTGAAGCAATTATACCTCAGCACCTTGCTAAATGTGTGAACTGTCTCTCTATGTCCAAATAGATCATTCCCCAGCTAAATAAAACATTTTAACAAGAGATTTGAGTCATTGCACAATCACTTTGACAAAGTAACATTCAAAGAAATATGCAATGAAAGCATTTTACTAAGGCACTAGAAGTATTCTAGGTCCTGGAGATATAAAGGAAAAAAAAATCAAATCATCCTTACCTTCAAGAAGCCTACATTTTACTTGGCCAGAGACAGGAGAGAGGGGTGGGGTAGGAGGAGAGAGAAGTAGCCCACATGTACATAGTTAAATACTTACCAAGTGAAAGGGAAGACAAAGCAATTTGGGGAGAGACTAGTAGCAAGAGGGTAGGAATAAGAAATGGTTTATGTAGGTGGAACCTCCTCCAAACCTTGAAGGGAACCAGAGACAGAAGTGATGAGGAAGAGTGCTCCAGGCAGGTGGAATATTCTAGGTAAGTGCATGTAGGTGGGAAATGGAATATATCTCTACTTGTCCATGAATTTATCATTGCTTTTCCATTTTGAAAGACACAAGAGTTGTCAAATTTGGTAGCCTATCAAGAGCATGGCTGATGCTAACACAGTCACTTTCATCAAACTGTCAAACTTCATTATGAGAATGACTAAGGAACTTCATACTTTGCTGTCGGGTTGTTGAGAACATCTTCAATTTAGTCACAGACTGATCCTTTATATTGTGTGTGTGTATGCGTGTGCACACGTGTGCACGATAAAGCTACAGAATGCTAAGTTACAAGTCACAAGCTGTGGGTTCAAATCCTAACTCTGTCACTCACTACCTGAACAACTTTGGGCATGTAACTTAACCTTTCTGTGCTTCAGTTTCCTCATCTGTAAAATGATAGCGTTGGACTAAATGACCTCTGAGGTCCCTTCTAACTCTAAATCTATTAAAAATATATATGTGTGTATGTATATATTATATATGTATATATTATATACATGTATGTATGTGTGTGTGTGAGAGAGCAATACATAGGTGTATATATGTATATATTTGTATATGCATATATGTCTACATATACATACACATGCATATACATACACACATATATACCTGTACATGCACATAATAGAATGTAAGTGTTAAAAGAAATAGCCATAAAAAGTATTCTAGGAACATTTTGATCAGGTAGAGAATACTTTTAAATCACCCCCCTTCTTCTGTTCTGTGCAAGTTGTCAGTCTTCATGATGGTCCTCTACTTTTTCAGGATTTTCCCCTAGACCCCTGTCTCATCAGCCAGAGCAGCTAGTGAACTGTGTGACTGCATGCTTCAGAACCGGGAGAAGTGTGGCAGTCGAGATGTTCAGGACAGAGTTGTCCTGTCACCTATTGGTTGCCTCCCTGACCTTCCCAGGAGTGCAACCATAAGTCCCCTAGATGTCCCTTCTTTGCATTCTGTGCTCCACCCCCACTCCAATGGTCTACCGCTGGTCTAAGAAGAACCTTGTGTGACAAGGGAAGTTTAGGCTGCAAAAGGGAACATGAGAGGGATCCTGGGGAGATTAGACTTTCTTCTACTCATTACTTTCCCATACATAATATCTGTATTTATTATAAAGTTAAGGTTGACACTGAACTCCCAGAAAGTACTTAGGCTGTTAGGCTGTAGGAATTTATGAGTACAAATTTTCCATGCTGCCAAAGGGAAATGAAGCAAGAATGGCACTTTGGTACTTAAGAGAAGATTTTTATTTTACATGAGGAACATGCAGTGCCTTGGGCTTGGTTAATAGCCCAGTGATCTATGGCAGGCTGCATGTATAATACAACAATAATGTACCCCAGAATTCACTGCTCCTCCTGCAGGTAAATTACCAAGTATAGATAGCTATTTCAATGTGAGAGGTTCCAGAACACCCCTCTAGTAACTGTGAGATTCATGAAGTGCTAGTGGAAATCTCTTTCTATAATGAAAAGGAAACAAGGGCAGAGATTTAGGAACTGGGGATGTGTGTTGGAAAGATTAATTATAGGCATTCCAGCATTTCTCTTGCTTCTCTCTCCCCATCTCACTCCTCTCCTTTCCCATGCTATTTCCTAGTTCTGCTGCTGGGTCATCTGCCCTTTGTAGGATTCTAGCAGGACCTCACAGTTGTGTTGGATGGGATAATTACCCAAGTCCAGCTTTTCACTAACTCTTATGGATACAGTGGAAAGTTTGAAGGATTTGGAGTCAAGATGTAGGTTTGAAGCTCAACTTTGCCACTTACTACCTGTGTGACTTTGAGAATTTCTTAATCTCTGGACCTTGATTTCCTCATCTATAAAATGGTGGGAGTGAGGGTATCATATTGCCTATGCATTCCCTTCAAGCTCTTAATCTGAGATCCTATGACCAATTTGCTTCCTATAGACTACTCTTATTCATATGTATAGCCTGGACAGTAGGTTTGAGATATTTTTACAATATTTGAGAGAATCAGATTATGCTATTAAATTTCATTAACAGAAAGGGGAGAGTACTTAGTGGGTTAGGATGAATAAAAAGAAGAATGAGAATTTTCAGGGTTTCCTATGTAAGAGACTTTCAAGCAATCCTTTGGCTTTCAAGAGGGATATTGCATAGTTAGAATTGACAGGAAAACATCCTGTCACTTCATTTTTTGAAAAGTCAGCAAAACCATCATAACCACTCAGGCTCTTGGAAACAAATGGATGTTTTGTCTTCCTCTGTCTTCACCTATTATGGTAATACTTTCAGATTGGGTGCATTTAAGCATCTATCCAGTGAATCCCAGATGAATTTACCAATGAATGTATCAAAGACATCTTAACCTATTTTGTTGCATACTATTCATAGTCATAACTCTAATGGCTAGTGACATTGTGAAGAATGAATGGGGGACAGTCAATTACCATCAAGGTGTTCATGGCCAATCAACAGCATTCTCCAAGGCCCACTGTGTTTAATACATTAGGGACAATTATTATTGTTAATGTTGTTGTTAAACTATATTAGTAATGAATAAAAATAACACGGCCATTTATTCAGCAGATAATGCTTACCCAGTGCCCCTGAAGTCTTTTAATAATTAAAAAAACATGCTAAGATTTTGGGGACTCTCCGTATAACATTTCAGGGTTAACAAAGAGTTTTATGTCTATTATCTCAGTTGATCCTCAAAAAAATTTCTCTAAGCTAAGTAGGGTAGTATGGTACATAGAGAGCAGGCCTCAGAGCCAAGAAGACTTGAATTTAAATCCCACCTCTGACATATATTTGTTATATGACCCTGGGTAAGTCACTTAAAAGTTACAAAGAAGGTACTGACTTGCACATGCCAAGAAAATTCCTTCAACAGGGAAGTCCCTATACCAGTGACACTATATGTCCAGTCCCAATCTTTATTCTATACTGCTCAAAAGGTAACTGTACGTCTAAATGATAATAAGTACCAGCATAATAGTGCTTTAAGGTTCAAAACTTGATTAGGTCGTTATTTATGCATAAGGAAACTGTGGCCCAGAGATGCAATGATTTGTACACAGTCAAGTAGCTATTAAGTATGAGAATAGGGAGTTATAGGCAGATCTTCTAATTCCAGGACAGCATTTTTTCCCCACTTAGGTTAAACCTGATTTTTCCATAAAATAGTGGGATAGTTACATTTCTGATGCTAAAATTTTAAATTATAATTATATAAAAGGTAGACAAATTGGATTGCATTGGGATTTTACTGATGATTTTTCTGATGTATGGAACTCCTAATGACTTTCACATAATTTTCATGCGTCACAAAATATTATGCCTCTTTTGATTTTTCAATCATTAAATGATTTAAAAACATTCTTAGCTCATGACCCATACAAAAACAGGCAATAAGTTATAGTTAACCAACCCTTGCTATAAGACCATATGTGGTACAGCAGGTAACAATTTCATTGGTGAGGGAAGTTTCCTCATTGGGAGTTCCCCACATCAATAAAATCACAGGTCTGGTCCAATGGGCAAAATTTGAACCCAGATCTTCCTGATTTCATGTGCAGAACTCGATCTGCTCTATTCTGCCTCTACTGACAATTATTAGTACATGCAAAACTGTATTCACACATTAGTTATTAGTGTCTCCTATGTGTTCTGTTAAGCAAGATCCTCATGCCTTTTTAGGTATTAGTAACATAATAGTAATTTTTTATCTCCAGATTCTTTCATTGATTAAAGGTTTCCTGATTTGGTCAGCTTCCTAGTAGGTGAAAGTAAATAGATAGACCTTTGGACCATTAGAAAAGTCACTGTGACGGTGCTGGTGATAAACACCCAAGGTTCCATCTTCCAGCTGATGGAAACAGGGAGGTCAATATACCTATTTCCTCTTTGAATAAATTAAAGGTAAGCATTGCTATTTTCTCAAAAGATTAGATTTCACTTACATTTTGCTGAAAGACTAGTTCTTTCCATAAAACTATTCCTTACAGAAGTCTTGCAAATCTTAATACAAGTAGGGGGTTGTCTGCTTTTATCAAAACTTCCCCAATAAAGACCTAAACACACACTCACACACACACACACACACACACACACACACACACACACACACATAATTTGCTGCATTTAGCACTGAACAGCCTTTCCCTCTGAATCATTACTGAGTTTTTAATTCCATTTTTGTATAATTTCATGTGTCATATTCCCATAAAGTGTCAAGAGATTGAAATAATGCCCATAAATAAATTTAATTCCATTCCCTAGGATCATGTTATAATTTAAGATAAAAGGCACTTTGTGTTTTTTTAAAAATGGTATATTACTTTACAGAAATTAATTTATATCTATTTCATCCAGCACTGCAGATCAATGGTCTAGGAGAATTTTGTCTTGAGTTAAATGGTGCAGAATTTAAAATATAAAGCAGTCTGGTTGAAATGTGGTTTTTGAAGTAGATCAAGATCCTACATGCTTCTTAAACAATTCTGGGCAAATGAAGAATTTTGATTTATAAAGAGAGAGGACTAATTTATGGACATGAGTTTCTCAAAACAGCTGCACCAACAACTTCAGAAAGAATCACACCTGGATATTACCAATATGCCTTCTCTCAAGAAGCTTATACAGATGGCAAAATAGAGAAATCCATCTCTTGCTTCCTGTTTGGCAGAAATTGCTATTCTCTCTGAGTATTAGGTAAAGTACAGACAGATGACAAATTTGGCTAAGGCATCACACCCCCGGCCCATCTGCCCCAATCACTCCATATTCTTGGGCCTGCCCACCTATCCAAGTACCTCAGGGCACTGCCACAAGTGCTCTCCACATTTGCCATCCCTCCCTTCTAGTACCCGGAGGGAGCATCTGTCCTCAACTGCTGCTTTTGAGAGTCTCATTCACATCATGAGCTCATGTCTTATTTTATGTGCATACTAGATACAAGTTCAGCAAGCCATGGGTTAAAGTTGTTTTCTTTTCTTTTTCCCATCGATTTGGGATTTGTGTTGCTTCCTACCATTCATTGCTCTCTGCTTTGCTTCACTGAGAGGCTCACATTTTCAATGAACCAGCTTGTCTGTTCTTCAACTTTTTTTTATTTGGGTCAGTCTTTGTGCTAGCCAGTCTTAGAGATTTCAGGTAATATAGACAAAGCCTCACAATCAGTTTGAAAAAACTATAGGTTTTACTATTGGTGTATAAAGCATTTCAGTGGACAAAATCCTTCAAGGGCATGATATGTTTAATTTCCATGACACATCCAGCCCCAGGTCCTACTTTGGCTAAGTTTAAAGAAATGAAGTCACTCAAGTGGATGGCTAAACTCCAATCCAGACTCAAAACCATGGTTTAGCTGCTGCCTCATCCTGGGTCTTCCCTTAGTATCTAGGTCCTCCTTACCTTGGAACATCCCCCCTCTATTTGGCTTTTTTACTCTCTGCTAGGTCAGCCCTCTTCTCCCACTTCTGAGTTCTTCATAGAACCTCCATTATTTTCCCCTCTGGAACCTCTATTTTATGGAGTGGCCCAGCCCAGGAAATCTTTGCTTTCCTCCCAACTCTGTTCTTGAATTTCTAGACTCCAAAACCATGCCCCATTCCTTCATTACCTACCATATTTTTCATCTCCCGGTCATGTGTTGTCTTCTCCAATAGAATGCAAGCTCCTTGAGAGGAGGCATTGTCTTTCTTTTTTACTTCTATTTGTATCTCCCTGCTTAGCACAATGCTTGGCATGTAGTAATCACTTAATAATTATTTGTTTCCTTCCTTCCTTCCAATCTAGGACAAGCAAACTCCAACAGTCTTCAAATATTCCAATCAAAAGCAGGTCAAATAAAGCTAAACTTGGGTGGGGAACATTCAGACGTTAGTACAGGGATTGCATTTGGTTTGGTTTGATATTCCCAGCACCTAACACAGTGCTTGGCCCAGAATAAGTCTTTTAAACATGCATTTTCACTCATTCATTTAGTCAGTCTGTCTAGGGGGGGTTCTTTGCCTATATATATCCCTCTTCTATAATGACCCAATGCAACAATCCTGCATCATTATGTAGCAATACATATAAATATCTTTGAAGAATGAAAACTGTGTGGCAAAGGAACAGGTTGATTGCAACTGAATAGAAATGGTGACTCCGGCTAAATCTCTCATCTGATGATAAGTAGAAGCGATTTTCCTCTGTGTAAAAACAAATCCAAATGAGTTTCAGTAACAAACAAGTTTAAACCATAGTTTCATCTAATGTCATATACTTTACTCATCCAAGAGCTCTTGTGTGCAGTTTAGTTTTCAAGCTACCATATTTTATCATCATTTCTTAATTGGTGACTAAGCCTAGTAAAAACACATCAGCTGCTAAAGAAGGTAAAAGCAGGAAGTGACAGGATTATGATAGATTTAAAACTAAAAGGGATATTAAAGACTATCTAGTCTGATCCCTTCCTCCTTTTTTTTTTATAGTTCAGAAAAGGCTCCCAAAGTGAAATGACTTACCCAAGTTCACATAAGTATTAAGTGAGAGATTCAGGATTGGAACCCAGGTCCTCTGACTCCAAGATCCATTGCTCTTTCCATTGAACCAGATATGGAAGTTTTTACATTCAGACTGGCACCCTTGGCATAACAAATTCATGGGTATTGACTCTGAGTAAATACCCCTGATGGCTGACCAACCAGTCAATCTATGTCCCTAGCAATGTGTTCATATATCCCTACTACTCCCCACACTACCCTGCCTTAATTTGTCCCTCAGTGTACCACCCCTCAAAATTTCCAAATTCATTTCAAGAGGAACAGGAAGCCAAAGGACTTTCCTTGATGGTTCTTGACCCAGACAAGGACAGAAATGTCATGCTAACCCAAATGAACTAGCCTTGTGCTTTCTTGATGCTAAAGGAAACCTGGCAGGTCACAACAGGCAACATGCATTTATTAAGGCCTTGGCACTGTGCTAAATGCTGGCACTGAGAACACAAAATCATCAAGTTGCTTCAGATTGTGAGTAGCTGCTAAGCTGCTTGAGGGGCCAAGGAGAGACTCAGTGAGATAAGAATCATTAATGCATTTCATCAGGTGGATGAGAAAGTGTTGATTTAGAGTATATTGTCATTCTTGTGGTTTACTAAATGATTTTAATGAAAATAATAATTTTCATTTATGGACCCCTTTGTTTTGCCCATAAACTACTTTTTAATTCTCAGGAATCAGTTCTTCAGTCTGCCTTTCTGGGCACTTTTCAATCTGGAGTTCTGGGTTTCTCCAATGTAACAGAATCCTACATTTTGCTGAAGAGCTTCTGTTAGGAAGGATCATCAAATTGTAGACTTAGAGGCCATCTCATTCAACCTATCATTTGAAAAATAAGTGATCTGGGGGCAGAGCCAAGATGGCAGCGTAGCAGCAGCAACATATCACAGCTCTCACATAGCCACCCCAAAATACCCATAAAATAGGACTCTAAACCAATCCTAGAACTCCAAAACGCACACAAAGATACTTCCCACTAAAGTCAGCTCGGCTATGAGGAACCATATCAGCACTGTGAACTGAAACCAGCCTGGCCTGAAGTTGCGGCTGTGCCCTGGGGGTGGCTGGACGGGAGGAGCAGAGGAGCCTGTCAGGTGAGCGGATTAGCGGTAGCTACGAGCAGCTCAGTGGGACTTGTGAATTTGGGAGGGGAGCAGTCCGGCAGAAAGGCCTCCAGAGCGGAAAAGTGAAAGGCAGAGGTTTTGCACCCACCTCCACATTGCAGCTTCCTGCCCGTGGCCTGCAGACAGCAGGGGGACTAAGTGATTGTTCAGAGGCTGAGTGCTCTCGCGTTGAGCGGCCTGGATCCGGATCACGGTCTTAGGCTTTTGGTTCTGGAGTCTTCGCTATCCAGTCAGCTGGAAGTAAGTAGGAAGAGTCCCAGCATCTTCCTGAGAGCTACGGCAGCCGGGAGGACCCCAGTGATTTGGGACAGAGCTTTCCCTTCTGGAAGCAGAGCCCCACAGAGATTTAAAAAAAAATCACGGACTGAACAACCATGAGTAAGAATAAGCATAAAAAGCAAAGTAAGAACAGCTCCCAAACCCTAGATTCCTTCTTTGGGGAAAA
>CM053580.1:47911721-47938087 GCA_028627135.1 Pseudochirops cupreus
TCCTGGCTTCTCCAGTGTATCACCCCCAAGTTTGGCCCTCACCCAATCTCTTGCTACAATATTCCATCTCTTCTACCTCCTTGTTCCTTTCTTGTTGTCTATAAGCACACCCAAGTCTCATGTATCCTTATAAAACCTCTTATTAGATTCTGCCAAGACTTACAGCTATTGTCCTATATTTCTCCTCTTCTCTGAGCTAAAGTCTGAAAAAGATATCTATAATCAGTGCTCCCACTTCTTCTCCTCTCACTTTCTTCTAAACCCCTTTCAATCTTGCTTCCAACTACATAATTCAACCAAAAGAAGTTACTCCAAAGTCATGAATGATCTCTTCATTGACAAATATAATGGTCTCTTTTCTATCTTCATCCTTTTTGACATCTCTGCCCTTTTTGTCATTGTTGACCACTCATCCCTCCTGAATTCCCTTTCCTCTCTGAGTTTTAGTGACTTCAGTCTTTAGATCCTCTCCCTTCCTGTTTGGCCTTTCTTTCATAGTCTCTTTTGCTGAATTTTCATTCACGTCACACCCACTAATTCTATGTGATCCCTGATGGTGTGTCTTCTCTTTCTTATCTATACTCTCTCACATTGTGACTTCAGCTCCCATGGGTTCAATGATCATTTCTATGCTTATGATTCCCAGATCTATTTTTATGGCCCTAATCTCTTTGCTGAACTCCAATCTTGCATCTTCAACTGCCTATTAGACATGCCAAACTGAATGACCCATAGGCATCTCAAACTCAACATATCCCAAACAGAATTCAATATCTTTCCCTCACCCCCCCACCAAATCCTTCCCTCTTTCCCAACTTTTCTCACTGCTAAGGATGAAACCATACTTTCAATTACCCAGGTTGATGACCTTTATTTCATCTTTGATTCCTCTCTCTTTGCCAAGTCTTGCAATTTCTTTCCTTATAAGATCTCTTGTACATAGTGTCTTCTTTCTATTTGCATAGGTATCACCTTTTTATAGGCCCTCATCACTGCTTGTCTAGATAATTGTAATAGCTAATTGATAATTGTTATATTATTGTAATAATGGGCTCTCTGTCTCATTTCTCCCACTCCAACCAGATCCTCTGCAGAAGTGCTAAAGTGATTTTCCTAAAGCCCAGGTCTGACTACATTACCCTCTTGCTAAATAAACTCTACTGATTCTCTATCATCTTTAGGATCAAATGTAAATTCCCACATTTTGCATTTAAAGTTCTTCACAACTTCCCTTCTTATCTTTCTATTCTGGGAATACTCCCATTCATGAACTATATATAGCCCAGCCACACTGGCCTACTTTGTGCTCCTTTCATATGATGCTCCATCATCCATCTTCATGCTTTTGCGTTGGTGGTCCCCCAATCCTTGAAGAAAGGTCTTTCTTGAGTGTAACTGTTAAAATCTCTGCTTCTGTATTTGACTTGCATATAATAATCTCTCTCTGTCTCTCTCCATTTCTCTCTCTGTCTCTCTGTCTCTATCTCTCTGTCTTTGTCTCTCTGTTTCTCTCTGCTGTCTCTCTCTCATCTCTCTGTCTCTGTCTGTTTCTGTCTGTTCTCTTTCTCTTTCTCTCTCCCCCATTTCCCTCAAGACAATGTATGCCCCTTGATTACGGGCACTGTTTTTGCTTTTTTGTTGTATCCCCAGAACCAGGTACAGTCTCTGTCACATTGCAATCACTTAATAAATCTTCCCTTCATTGAGAGATTCTTTTGTGAAAGCAAAATAGGTCATCAATCCTTACCCAGCGTATAACTACCGAATGGGCGTTGCCTCAGACAAACTTAGATATGGGAAAGATTTTAGCTTAAAAAGGCCAAGGTCTCCCACTGCATCCTGTACTATCACCAATTGTCCTGAGCTTTGTCTTGTCACTGGACTCTGATGACTCTGGAGGAGAGAATGAGACTGATGACTTTGCACAGCTCTGCCTCACTTAAATCCAATTCACTTGCAAGCCAAGATCTCACCTTCCTGATGTCATTGGCCTTTTTGAAAATGGAGAAACAACAACACTACACTTTGAATTAGTGTCAGTTTGGTGGTACAGTGGATAGGGTGAACTTGGATCAGGAAGACTTGAATTTGCATCCAGCCTCAGACACTTACTAGCTGTATTACCCTGGGAAAGTCACTTAACCTTTTTTACCCAGTTTTCTCTTCTTTAAGATAGACATACTAATAGCACCTACTTCACAGGTTATTGTGAGGCTCAAATGAGATAACACATGAAAAGAAATTGTAAGTTTTAATTTAGTACATAAACAAAAGCTATTATTATTATAATCATCAATAAACTACATCAGTCATTTACACATTAGTAAAACTATATTTTTATTCCTTTCTCGATAGCAGAGCTTTACTGAGAGTGCAAAAGAAGTAGGACATGAGGGTACAGGTGCCATCTGGTGACTAGTATCACAAAGTCAGTTCACATATGCAAAATGTGCAAAACATCTTTAAGGTATGTTTCTATGTTAAGCCTCCTCAGAGTTCTAACAGAGCAGCAGTTGCTCAAGCAGTTGGTCTCTGACTCAGATTTTTAAAACACTTGTCACTGAGTTTTGAAGGTGATAAGCTGATGACTACTAGAGTAAATGGAAAACACAAGATGCTTCAGTAATTTAGAAGACCTTTAGGTTAATAACCAGGATATTATGGAAACCAAACCTATTGCATGGTTATGGTACAAATATAATCTATCTGGCTATAATATAAAATTAGAAAGATATGAGAAGAGAATTAAAGGTGTCATTGTTCCTAGTCAAGTGTTTAGCACAGCTTGGATCAACTCAATTTAGCAATGGAAACATTACAGAAGTTACATTCACCAAGGATATTTTTATGGACAGTTCTTGAAACAGAAAAAGGACAGTGAACTTTCTATTTCCAGAGCTTGAGTTACATTGAGCATATGGGTTTTTCTAAAGACACCTGGGAACCTACCCAGAATCAAAGAATGCTTAGAAGAGATCTAAGTTCAAATACTACCTCTGAAACTTAGAATCAAAACTCTGTAACCATGGGCAAATCATCGGACTTCTTCATTATCAGGTTCCTGTTTTTGTCTACTCTTCCTAACCAAGCATTAGCAGAAGAATGTAGCCTTAGTTTATGTGTAGATTGTAATGTACTTACTAGTTATGCATTGCTTTAGTGTATGAGTACTTCTGATGTTATTGTTTATTTTACCTTATTATTAAGTAAACAGTTATGTTTAAGATCCCAAAGTAGAATTATTGTTAAGTGATTGAAATTGAAACACATTGGTAGGGGCTCAAAAGCTAGAATGGTGAATTACCTCAAGAATGTAACCATGTGGTAATGGTCTGTCTTTAGAAATTTAGACTTAACAATGTGAGAGCAGGTTGTAATGAAGAAGCCAGCCCAGATAATAAGTATCCACATACCCAGGTAAGATATATGAAGCATTACGATATGGGTGACCACTCTATACATATATATATATATATATATATATATACATACACACACACATAGACATAGACATAGACAAATGTGTGGGTATAACAGACATATAATTTGTCATCTAACCTTATGTTATGAAGTCCTACAATTAGGAAGAATAACTTAATAGAAATTTTTCTTTATGTTTAAAGTCCAAGTTAGCCTTTTTTTAAATACAGCTTCTATCCACTGCTCCTACTTCTTCCTTCTGGAGCAAAACAGAACAAATTGAATCTATCCTGTCTGAATTTAGGGGATTGGACAAGATAACCTCTAATGGTCACCATTGACTCAAACTCTGTGATTCTAATTCCATTAAGTGCAATAAACATTTTTTAAGCACCTACCATCTTCAGAGTACTATGAAAGGTCCAGGGAAGCTACAGAGTTTATTTAACACACAATTAATGCCTGCAGAAAACCAAATTCTAAGAATGTGTAAAATTGAGAGGGAAGTTTGGATTATTTCTGCAGTTCTGAACAGAGATATGCTTTGAGGGGTTAACTGCTAGCAGCATGTTACAAATGATGTGCTTGAGACAAAAACCTTTTTAAAGAGACATCGACCTTTATAAAAATTATGTTAACAATGAAATAAAAAATAATTTTAAAAAAGTAACTTGAAGAGTTGAATAGCATTTTTTAGACCAGAATCTGTGAGATGTAGTGAAAAATCAGAAGCCCCGAGGTCAAGCCACTGCTCTGTCACAAACCTTTAAAACAATCAATGTATTTAGAATAAAGAAACAGTATCTTTACTGGAGACTTCTTTGATTAGTTAATGGATCTGCTATCTTGTTGATATGAGTGCCCAGTGCATTGGTGCAAATCATAACCTATCCACACCTTCCTTTTCATTCTGCATGACTCTTGTTTATGTCTTCCCATAAATCCTATACAGGAGATTCACTCAAAATTTGACCATCAACTTGTTTCCTTGACTGAATTTGCCCAAGGAGCTGAAGTAACACCATGCTGACCAGCATCCATTCTGAAGGCCAGCTCTGTGAATACATTGGGTTCCAGATGCCATCATCAGAAATGACAAACAACCACTTACTTAGCTTTGTGTGGCTAAGCCACATAAAGTTCTTTTCAAATAGAGTTCCTACTTTTTAGTTGTTAATAACTCTTAGTGGACAATATCAAAAGATACCTGGGCACATACCCAGGATGAAAAGATCCTCCGAAGAGATCCAAGTTCAAATGCTATCTCTGAAACTTATAATCACAACTCTGTAACCAGGGGCAAGTCATCTGACTTCTTCAAATTTCAATTTATTCAATTATTCAATTTATTCAATTAAAGGGGTATAGTAACACTTGTCTTAATCTCATAGGGTTTTGTGAGAATTAAATGAGGTAATGTATCTGAAGTGCTTTATAAACTGTAGTATTCTTTATAAATGTCAGCTATCTTGGGGGATTTCCAGGATGGATTCTATAAGCCTCTATATCATAAATGCAAATTGAGTTTTAGGGGAATGGAATAATGTAGCCCATTTGTAAAATGTCAGCAGACATGTTCCCCATCATAGGGTATATGCTGTAGTTTTATCCTCTCCTGATTAGTTCCTTAAGGAATTCTACAGGGACCTTAAATTGCTCCTTCTTGCTCTTTTCCATAAAAACTGCCATTAGCGATATATATTTAGAGCTGAACAGTCATTCAGTCCAAGTCCTTCATTAGAGACCCTCAAGCCTGATTTTATTCTGAAAGTGAAGCAGCTGTCTCCTTGTCTATCTACTTTTGGGTTAAGCCAAATTAGCAAAAGTTTATGGTCATCTAGACCCACATTCTCAACATACAGAGCAGCATTTACCCAAATTGTAGCTGGTTTGTGATGATCATACTCACTCAGAATTCTGTCATTGAAATTGCCATGCAACATGGTAGAAAGCATACTGCTCTTGGAGTTAAGAAATCTGAGTTTGAGTGTTGATTCTGATAAGCAACTGTGTAACCCTTGGCAAATCCCTTAAACCCACTGCAACTCAGTTTCTCCAAGAGTTAAAAGAGGGGTAAAAATGTACACTGCCTATTTCACAAGGTTGTTGTAAGAAAAGTGCTTTGTATACTTCAGAGCAGCAGTTCTCAACCTGTGGGTTATGTTCAATTTGTAACAATGAAAATACATCCTGCATATCAGATATTTATGTTACAGTTCATAACAGTAGCAAAATCACAGTTATGAAGTAGCAATGAAAATAATTTTATGGTTGGGGATCACCACAACATGAGGAACTGTATTAAAGGGTCGCAGCATTAGGAAGGTTGAGAACCACTGCTTTAGAGCATTGTGATTATAAGCACTGAGCCTCTATTCCCACATGCGTTAATTATTTGCCTTTTCAAATGTGGAGTCCTTTGGAGCTAATCACACCTTGCACCTTATCCTGTTTCCAGTCCACTGATTTATTAAGAATTCCACCTAATTTACTGATCTGTTAAGTAATCTGTGCAGCTCATTGATCCGTGACATTTTAATTGTTGCTGTTGTTAAGACATTGACCTATGCAGTATTTTAAAATGTAGGATTTCCAAAAGCTTTGGTTGATCACCTGTTTCAATATCAATATGTTTTATTTTACACTATTTTGTCCCCCAGCCACATAAATACTGAGTTTCTTTTCTTACAATGTCATAAATGTTGTTTTTCTTGTTATAACACATTCTCTGAGACATGATCCTCAAGCCAAAAGGCATAAGCATGGGCTTATTGTGTCCTGTAAACTTATGTGTGTTTCAGAGATGTTAGAACTGCTTGAACTTCAGATGGAGCTTAGGAAATATTTTTCATAAATATTTTGATGAAATTGACTTTGTTGGCTGTGCAATCTCCCAAAATGACAAACAATATGCCAAGAAAGTCGCATGTACAATGTTCTGAGAAAATAGATTTCTTAGTTTTTCAGCATCATAAGCATTGCAGAGAAGCTAGAAGGAAGCAACCTAGATATCATACGGTCCTGAGATCATACCATATGATGAACAGTTGAGGAGAGTGGAGACATTTATCATGAAAAAGAATCTTAGAATCATTAAATTACAAAGTTAGAAAAGATCACACTTTTTTTTTTGCCAGTCCAAGAGTCTTTTCTTCAACATCTCTAATAATAAGGGATTATTCTGCATTTGTTAAAAAATGCAATGAAGTGGAACCCATAACCTCCTGAGGTAGCCTATTCCATTTGGGTACACTTCTACTTGTCTGGACATTTTTCTTGACATCAATCTTAAAGTTTCCCCACTGCATCTTCCACCTACTGCTTCTTATGCACCTGAGACTAATTAGTCTAATCCTTATTCCACATGACAGCCCTTTCAATACTTGAACAGTTATTACTTCCCCCTTGAGTCTTCTGCAGTTTCCTCTAAACATTTCTAATTCCTATTACTGATTATAGGATCATAAATGTAGAGCTGAAAGGGAGGGACTATCTATGTCAAGCCCTGATTTTACAAATGTGGAAGCTGAACAACAGAGAGATTAAGCTTTGCTCAAGGTCACATGGGTTGTCAGTGATATGAGATTTGAACCCAGGTCCTTTGACTCCAAATTCAGTGTTCTTCCACTGTAGCTTGCTGTCTTCTGTTCCACCTTATTATGATGATCTTCATATGGCATAAACTCAAAGCCTTTCTCCATTCTGGCTGCCTTTCTCTGAATATTCTTTAGTTCTTTCAACAATGTCCTTTTCAAATATGCCCCCCAGAACTGAACATAATATTACAGATTCCACACATAAAACAAATGAAACAAACAGAAACAGAAACATTTAAAAATGGAAATTAACATGTATATAGAGACAGATTCAGTGATATCTTCTCATTCATGGAAGCTATGCTTCTCAATCCATGCTAAGATTAAGTTTAACTTTTTAGCTGTCATATCACCTTCTTGATTCATAGCAAGTATGTTGTCTACTCAGACCCCCAGATCCTTCTTAGTTGAATTGATTTCTGGGGCTTATTTCTTTTTTCTGTGCCATCTTTCCTCCAAACTTCTGTATATCTTTTAAAAATCTGTGTAACTATATCATTCTCTATACAGTTATAATTTCTCCTTCTAATAATTTCTTTTCTCTGAACCTTCTAATGTTGATAGGAGCTATTCATTCATCTTGGTCTTACTTCCTTGTAGGTTTTTAGTCCATGGATTCTTACCTAACATATTGTAGAACCCTTTGAAATTGGTGTCACCAAATATAAGGCACATTTAGACTATGTCCCACTTTCCTCTCCTCCATCACAAACTCCAACTGGTAGCCATAACTTCCCTGTCACCCTCAACTTCCCCTTTCATACCTATCTCAGCAACCAGGCCAGGTGGTCATTATTGATGAGAAGTAGATACAACTCTTCTTTGATGGTTCCTCCATTTTTTGAAAGGTGGAATTATCATTAAGGAAAATCAAGGAATTTTTTATTTATTTGCTTTGAGGCAAAAAGAGAATTCAAATAGATGTCTGGATAAATGAAGTACCAAATAATTACCATGGCATCTCCTTGGGCCAGCCTCATAATCTGTTTCCCAAATTTCTCATGTATTTCTTCATTCCATTCACTTGTTTTGCACTATACTTCAAAGACAGCATCACTTTTATTTTGTGCTCTCTTCACCTTCACTCAGTTGCTCTGCACCATGAATTTCACCTTCTGGTATTTGGATTTTCTCTTACAAGAGTATCTTTTTACTTCAAGTTCAAAGCCCATGACAACCCCTCAATCTATCTTGTTTCTTTTGATTAAGAGCTTCATTCCAGTCATATATCTCATCCCAGCAAGGTTCAGTGAAACCTATGCAGTAAAATTCACATTCTTGTATTAGAAATCTTAATCAATCCTACTTGTTACATATATATTGTACATTTGTGTAGAGAAATCTGAGGTTATTAGTTTTGCTAACTGATCTTTTCTTGGAATTTGTCTCCTGAGAACTTCTGGGTGTCTCAGCTGCTATTCTTTGTTGTAGCTACTCTCTTTGGTATCTAGACTGGTGACTATACATCCACAGTTTTCTTCCTCCGTCTTTTTTATTTGTTTAAAGTCAACTAGCTCAGATTTTCAAGAAATTAGGCAAATATAATCCTTATCAGATACACTCTGCACTTGGACAGAAGCCTGTCATTCTTTTATTTTGTGCTATAGTCCAGAAATACCAGACACTGTCTCCTTGTTCATGTTTACTTCCCAACTCTTCTTTTCTACATTCCTTGTCAGGGATGGACAGCAATGATATGAATCCTACCTATGCCCCTAATGTCTTCAGTTTATTGTCCACAAATTTTAAATGTTTAGCAAAGCAAATATTTAGCAGAGTTTCCTTCTGTAAGTATCAATGATGCCCACAGGAATGAATAGAAGTCAGTAGTGGTCAACCATATTGTCATACTTAGGGAGGTTCTGCCATGTCTTTGATATAGACCTCAAGAAGAGAGCAGATGTCAATATTAGAAGTGTCAACCACACAGTCTGGGCTACAATGCCATGGGGCAGCCCATAACACTCTGAGTGGGTCTGGAACCACATTAAAATGTAATTGGGAAAAATTTAACAAAATAAATAAAAATACAATAAAATAGAGATAATGTCAATATGTGGTTTTCTAAATCAACATGCAGCTGGCAAGGATCTTCATGCATGGTTTAGTGACCCCCGTTTCTGTTTGGATTTAACATCACTTCTCTGTATGATTAATGTATATTATGGATATTATATATATGTATATATGTATACATATGTATGTATGCTTATATATGTGTATGTATGTATACACACATAGAGAGAGAGAGAGAGAGAGAGAGAGAGAGAGATAGCGCTGTGTCAACACTGCTGAGTAATCACCAACCAACAAAATTTTTTTATTCCACAGACCCAGTTGGGTTAGCTTAGATCTGACAGCATCTGAAAATCCAATTTTTAATTTTTTAGAGAATAAAACATGCTTCTTCAGAGTATTCAGCTCCCTCCCCTCCAGGAAGAGGCTCACAGTTATTAGCTCAAAGTATTCAGTCATCCTTTCCTTCATCCTTTATGTGTTATTCTTGGGGCAGCTAGGTGGCACAGTGAGTAGTGCACCTGCTCTGGAGTCAGGAGGACCTGAGTTCAAATGTGGCCTCAGACACTTGACACACTTACTAGCCATGTGACTTTGGGCAGGTCATTTAACGCCAACTGCCCTCCAAAAAGCAAAAAAAAAAATGTGTTGTTCTTTCATTCTCTTATCTTGGAGAGGTGAGTATATTTTCTCTGCCTCCCCATCCTTTTTCTTCTTTCTTTTTACATTGAAGTCCCACTTCCATTTTTAAATGAACTCTTTCATTTCCACTGATAACAGGAAGTATAGAGAAAATTTCCTCAGATCATTTACCTTTCTTTCCAAAGAGGGAGAACAAATTGCACACTGAGCATATACAGTAGTCACTCTACCATGGCACACTTAATACAAGTTTCAATAAAAGCTACCTTGTGCTCCGTAATTACCAGAAATGAAATCCTCATTTTGTGTTTTTTAAAGTGCCAGCTACTTAGCTTGTCTTGCCATCTTGTTTTATTTGCTTGTTGTTCTTTAATTTGCCTTATTGACAACTTTGCCTTTTTCCTCAATCTGACCACTCTTCTTCTTCTTCTTTTTCTTTTTGCTTTTTGGAGGGGGGAGGGCAGGGCAATTGGGTTAAGTGACTTGCCCAAAGTCACATAGCTAGTAAGTGTGTCAAGTGTCTGAGGTCACATTTGAACTCAGGTCCTCCTGACTCCAACGCTGGTGCTCTATTTACTGTGCCACCTAGCCACCCCTCTCCTCTTCTTTCTTTTCTCTACTCCTAACCTCAACTCATTTCTCTTCAACTTGCCAAATCCTCTCAGATTTCTCTTCCCCAAATTCAGCTTCTATCCTTCACATTTTCAAGGCCCCTACATCATCTTTAGAGGTCCATCTTTTTCAGCTCAAATATTTCTTCAGTCTTTTCCTTCCAATTCCTTTTCACCATGTTATCTAACAAGATTTAGAAGGCCCATAGATTTAAGGTTGTGAAGGTCTATGAGATACCCCTAATATTTTCTAATATTTTCAATGTTCAAGACCTGCATATGCTTGTGAATAAGCCAACTCACTGGATCTAGAAGCATAAAGATTTAGAGAAACAATTCAAAAAAACTTTTATTAATAATAGATTTCTTGACAAACAGAATTAAAACATAATTAGCCTGGGTAAAAATTTCATAATCATGTTGATTCTGTTTCAAGAAAGTCTACTTGACCCAAAGAAAGAGCAACACTATACTTGATTACTGTGGGTTTTTTTTTTAATACTTTAAATCTCCAGCATAATAAACATGCCTGCTAGTCACTTGTGACATCTATTTTACCTTGTAGGAATTGCAAGGTGATCACAAAAATAAATTCTGATTTCTCAATATAGTTTCTCCCATTAATGAGCATGGTTCTGAAATGCCTTTGGTTTGGCCAAGCGTGCATGGATTACAAGGTTTTACACAATGAACTGCCTTCATAAATTAAATTGTAAATCTTTTAAAGTTGAGGATATTTAATTATCCTATCAGGCTGATGAAATGATTAAACTAATTTAAATGAAAAGCTCTTTTAGCTCTGAAAAAGACCAAGACAATTTTGCACAAGCTCACTGCCTGTGTCTTACCTGATTCTTTTGTTAATTTCCACAATGCTTTTCTTTTGGAAACCCCCAGGGAAATTACGTTCTATTCAACTCAATGAACATTTATTCAGTGTATACTATGTGAAGGGCAAATTTTGGGACATAAAAGGAAAATAGGGGTACATTCTGCTGGAGCTATACAACATATAGACATAGAAGTAAATACAAGAAAAATCGGAAGCACTGAAAGCTAAGGGGATCAAGGGAAGGCTTTTACACAATGAAATGCTTTTATAATTCAGGCTGCAAACCTTTGAAAGGTAGAAACTTGAGCTGAGCCTTTCAAAAAATTAGGGATTCTAAGAGGAATGTAAGAAGGAGTAGATTCCAAGAATGGGGCAAGCTATGCAAAGACAAGGAAGGAGAGTGAATGGCTGAGTTGGGGAAGCAAAAAGTAGGCCAACTTGACTAGAACATCATGTATGTGAAAGAAAATAATATGAAATGTTTTGTCAGGGAGGCTTGAGCTAGACTCTGGATGGTAAAGGCCTTGAAATGCAATGCCAAGTTGAGGAGAACGTATTTTTTTCCAGGGGTAAGAAAGCATTGAGAAGACCTCAGTGTTATTTTGGCCATTGACTTCATTTAAAGTTTTATTTGCCTAGGGTAATTAATGGCCAAGCTAGGATTTGAACCCAATTTCTTTGCCTCTAAATCAGCACTCTTTCGACTGTACCAAGGTAATATATAGCCTTGGAGGTTCTTGAGAAGAGTATGTGGTCAACCTAGTGCTTTATGAAGATTGTTTTGACAGCTGCATGGAGGATGGACTAAAGAGGGAAGATATTGGAATCAAGGAAAACAAATATGAGGTTTTTGCAAAACTTCAGAGAAGAATGTGATGAGGACCTGAATTAGCGTGGTGGGAAGGGGATGGATAGGAGAAATTATGGACTTACAACTGAGAAGACTTGACAATTGCCTTGTGGTTTTGGTAAGCATTTGTTTTTATTTCCTTTCCAACCTTTTTCATACCACAATTAAGAAAAAAGAAAGAAAAACAAATCTTGCAACACACATGCAGAACCAAGGAAAACAAATTCCCATATTAGCTAGGTCGGAAAGTGTCTTGACATCTGACAAATCAAACTGTCAGAAAGGGAATTCTTGCACAGGTAGAGGTTAGACTGGACAGCTGTGTGGTGCAGGCCTGATGTCAGGAAGATTCAACTTCCTGAGTTCAAATATGACCTGAGACACATACTAGTTGTATAACCCTGGACAAGTCACTTAACCCTCTTCCCCTGAGTTTCTCATCTATTAAATGGACTGGAGAAGGAGGTGGCAAACCACTCTCGTATCTTTGCCAAGAAAATCCCAAATGCGGTCACAAAGAGCTGGATGCCACTGAAATGACTGAGCAAAAAGACCTAAGTTAGACTAGGTGGCTCACCAAGTTTTATTTCAGTCCCTAGGTTCTGTGATTCTTCTATTCTGATTCTGATCGCATAAGGTACAGGACACCTTATTAGGGATTTTCCTTCTGTGTCAAGGTTGAATGGAAACAGTCTGATGAATCATAAAACTTTCTTTGACCCTCCATGGCTGGATGTGATCTCTTCTTTCTTTGAGTCACTGCAGCACTTTGTAGTTCTATTATCTCACCCATTACATTTCTTTTTCCACTTTGGAATTCACAGTCATACTTGAAGAAACCAGAACTCTGTAAATGGGGAGAATGTGATCATAGGCACCATAGAAGCAAAGAGAGGTTTTCTGCAGAACTTCCAACTCAGTCAAAGGCAGAATGCATTAGAAAGCTTTCAAGAAAACCTGTCCTTGAAAGATTTCCACTGTTATTTTTGGAAGCATTCTATTTTGTGAGGTCTTCAGATTTGTGACATGCCACCAAACTCAATATGTTTCCAGATTTTATGAGATGTTTAATGCAGATAAGTGCTCACAATTATTTCTAATTTCTTGGAAACAACCCATTTAAACAGATTTTAAATGGTGTGCATTCTGAATCACCTCATATCTCCCATACACTTGGAAATACAACATTTCCTATGCAAAATTGCCCCACCAGTCTTTATAAGAAGGCCATGGCCGGTGCCAGCTAACAATGGAACAATTGAGGCACAAGGTTCGTTGACTCTAGTTAATATCTTCCCCCATAAAGCTTTGTGCTTTTATGTTCAGTGAACACATTCAGAACCAGGCTTTGACACAGCAAGAAGCACGATGTCATTAAATGAGACCAGAGACCAATATTAGAAACTTAATGTTTGTGAACTTTCATTGGGTCCTAAATGAAAAGGAAGTTTCACCTCAGAGAGCATCTTGTCCAGTCTCTGTTTAAGCTTCACTTCTGACAAAAAAAAAAAAATGTTTACCTGCCCAGCAGAAAGTCTGAAATGTGCTAGAAAACAAGGGGCAGGTGACTCTCATGGAAGCAAAATATCCCTTTATACTTGAATATCCTTTGTTCTTTTCTGGTTGGTCTTGAGAGATATTTTAAAATGATTTGTTGTTGCTGCTACTAGATGAACAGATTAAACTGAGGGTCATCTAAGTGGCCAATTGGAAGTACTTTTCTGCACAGACAAGTAGCAATTATGTGGCTTTTTACTTTTCTCACAATTATTTGGAAACCAGTAGGTATTTGTTTATGGTTTGTACTCCAATTTAGAATTGGTGTTTCTATCTAATGATTGTACCTCAGGCAGATATTGACCTGTACAAGTTCCTTAGTTAGTGTTCGTTGTTGTTGTTCAGTCATTTTTCAAACCCCTTTGGGATTTTCTTGACAAAAATACTCTAAGGGTTTGACATTTCCTTCTCCAGATCATTTTACAAATGTGGAAACTGAGGCAGAGTAAAGTGACTTGCTCAGGGTCACACAGCTAGTAAGAGTCTGAGAACAGATTTGAACTCCTGAAGATGAGTCTTTGTGACTGCAGGCCTGGCACTCTATCCCCTACAGTGCCACCCAGTGGTTTCTAACCAAAGATAATATCCCTAACAGAAATTGTCTTGTACAGGTTCCATAGTTAGTATACAAGAATGGAAATGGAAACGAATAAAAACACTATAAATGATACCCACATTTTTCCCTGTTTCTGTCACTGTTTTATTTTTATATCTACATGAAGGTCCCATTTCCCCAGTATAATGTAAGATCTTGAGGGCAGACACTGTATGCATTCTTGTTGTATCTCCAATGCCTACTTAGCATAGTGCCACACAGCAGGTGTTCAATAAAGGCTTGCTGAATTGAATTAAGGAGTAACTAGGTAGGCAGGTCTTGAGAGAGAGAGAATCAGAGAGTGACATGCACATGGAGGAGAGAGATAGAGACACATAGACAGAGATACAGACAGATATCAAGGGAATAGCATTATTCTGAGTCAATGGATTCTATAATGCATACATGCACAATATATGTACACAATATGCTAAAGGATTAACTCAATTAACTCTTCATTTTAGATTCATAGAACAGTCTTGGAAAGATATGCTTTCCCTTAATTGGTATTTCAAATTAAGGTTCAATACAATTTCATTCACGAAATCTTTTAAAGCGACTTTGTAGATCTCCTCTCTGTTAACGGTAACCTGAAGTTTCACACATTCAGAATCATTAGGAATCAAGTGATTCTAGACACTGAACTAGGTGCCAGGGGTACAAAGATAAGAGCCTGCCTTCAAGAAGATGCTATTCTAAGTGGGGTCAGGTAGGATGGGGGAAAATAATATAGATGTGTGAAGACATGATCAAAGACTTATATGGGCATAAGGGTGGGATCAAAACCATCTCACTCCACTTTAGTTTTGAATGCACAAGAATAATGTTATCATCTGAGGAAACTTTGCCATACCTCACAGATTGTCTATATATCATCAAGCATGTTGAAAAGGGTTTCTTTACTAATTGTGCTATAAGAAATGATGAACATGGGAGCCAAGATGAAGGAGTAGAAGCACAAACTAGGTGTGAGCTCCCCTCCAATCAGTTCCAATACATATAAAAAAATGACTCTAAACAAATTTTAGAGCTACAGAACCCACAAAGTGACAGAGAGAAACGTATCTCCAACTGAAGGCAGCCCGGCAGGCCAACAGGAAGGGTCTAACACACTGAGCTGGGAGCTGAGAACAGTTCTATGTGAACCCTGAGATTCTGGCCCCAGGGTAGCCCTGACCATCTGTGGCCAGAAAAGACTTCAGGAGAGTTAATCACCAGCAGCTGTGGCAGTTCCAAGCCTTCGCAAACCATGAACTCCAAAGATAAAGTAAAAGGTCAGTGTGGAACTGTTTGAACAGGGGGACAGAAGAGTGCAATCTGACCCCTGCCCCCAAGGTGAGAGGTGGCAAAGGTTCATGTAGGGGGACCAAACAACCATTCAGAGGGTAATCACTCTTGCAATTGGATCTTCATCATGGTCTTGGGTGGTGGTCCTGGGGTGTGTGCCCAGTGTGCCAGAGCTTGTAGGGGCAGCAGAGAAGGCACCCTCCCAACAACTCCAGCAGCTGCAAAAACCCCAGTGATTTGGGACATAGCTCTCTGCAATCTGGAAGCAGAGTTCTACTATAGCAAAGAGCTCAAAAGTTAAGTAATTGAGTGGCAACATGAGTAAGCATAGAAAGCACAAAAAAACCATAGAATACTTTGGTGGGGACAAAAAGGATCAAAGCATGGAATTAGAAGAAGACAACAAAGTCAAAACACCTGTATCAAAAGCTTCCAATAAAAATATGATCTGATTATAGGCCATGGAGGAGCTCAAGAAAGATTTTAAAAATCAAGTAAGAGAAGTGGGAGAAAAATTGGGAAGAGATATGAGAATAATGCAAGAAAATTATGAAAAGAGAGCCAATACCCTGACTGAAGAAAATAACACCTTGAAAAATAGATGAACTCAAATGGCAAAAGAGGCCCAAAAAGCCATTGAGGAGAAAAATGACTTAAAAAGCCAAATCTGCCAGAGGAAAAAGGAATTTCAAAAACTCACTGAAGAGAATAATTCCTTCAAAATTAGACTGGAGCAATTGGAAGCTAATGACTTTATGAGAAATCAAGATATTGTAAAACAGATCCAAACAAATGAAAAAAAAATAGACAGCAACATGAAATGTCATTGGAAAAACCACTGACCTGGAAAATAGATCCAGGAGAGAGAATTTACAAATTATTGGACTACCTGAAAGCCATGATCAAAAAAAGAACCTAAAAATCATCCTTCAAGAAATTCTCAAGAAAAATTGCCCTGATATTCTAGAACCAGAGGGCAAAATAGACATTGAAAGAGTTCACCAATCAACTCTTGAAAAAGATTCCAAAAAGAAAACTCCTAGGAATATTATAGCCAAATTCCAGAATTTCCAGGTCAAGGAGAAAAATCCTGCAAACAGTCAGGAGGAAACAATTTGAGTGTTATGGAAACACAATCAGGATAACACGAGACCTAGCATCTTCTACATTAAGGGATCAAAGGGCTCAGAATATGATATTTTGTAGGTCAAAGGAGCTAGGACTAAAACCAAGAATAACCTACCCAGCAAAACTGAATATAATGCTTCAGGGGAAAATATGGTCATTCAATGAAATAGAGGATTTTCAAGCATTCTTGATGAAAAAACCAGAGCTGAACAGAAAATTTTACTTTCAACTACAAGAAACAAGAGAAGCATGAGAAGGTAAACAAGAAAAAGAAAGCATAAGAAACATATTAAAGTTGAACTATTTGCATTCCTACAAGGAAAAATGATAATTGTAACTCATAAGACTTTTCTCAGTATGAGGATAGTTGAAGGGAATATATATGTATACATACATATATATGTATGTATAGGAAGATATATGTGTATATATATCTGAGTGGTCATAGTATGTACATGTATACATAGACAGACGGCACAGGATGAGTTAAATATAAAGGGATTATATCTAAAAATGAAATTAAGAGGTGAGAGAAGAATTTGTTGGGAGAAGGAGAAAGGGAGAGATAGAGTAGGGTAAATTATCTCATATAAAAGAGGTAAAAAAAAATACTTACAATGTTTACATTGTTACAATGGAGGGGAAGAGCAGGAAGGCGAAAGGGAATGGGACAACCTTACTCTCATTGAATTTGGCCAAAGAGGGAATAACATACACACTCAATTGGGTATCTTATCCTACAGGAAAATAAGGGGGTAGGGGATAAGAAGGGGGATGATAGAAGGAGGGCAGATTGAGGGAGAGGGTAGTTAGAAGCAAACACTTTTGAAAAGTGATAATGTCAAAGGAGAAAATAGAATAATTGGGGGCAGAATGGATGGATGGAGGGAAAAATAGTCTTTCACAATATAACTACTATTGAAATGTGTTGCATAACTACACATGTACAACTTATATTGAATTGTTTATCTTCCCAGTGGGGATGGAGGAGGAGGGAAGAAGGGAAAAATATCTGGAACTCAAAGTTTTAAAAACAAATGTTTATAAAAATGTTTTTTTTACAGGCAGCTGGGAAATAAGATATACAGGCACTAGGGTATAGAAATCCATCTTTCCCTACTAGAAAATTAGGGAGGGTATGGGTGAGGATATGAGAGAACAAATTAGGGGAAGGGTTATTCAGTAGGCTTGCTATTTTGGGGTGGGGGTAGGGGAAAGACAGGGAGAAAAATCTGTAACTCAAAATCTGGTGGAAATGAATGTTGAAAACTAAAAATAAATTTTAAAAAATGATGAACAGGTGGATTTCAGAAAAAAAGCTTGAAAAGAGTTGTTTGAACTGATGCAAAGTGAAGTGAGCAGAATCAGGAGAACAATGTACACATTAACAACAGCATTGTATGAGGATCAACTATGATCGACTTAGCTCTTCTCAGCAATACAGTCTCAAGATAGAAAATATTATCTACATCTAAAGAAAGAACTGATGGAGTCTGAATATAGATTGAAGCATACTATTTTCACTTTCTTAATTTTTTTTCATAGTTTTTTTCCCCTTTTGTTCTGTTTCTTCTTTTGCAACATGAGTAATATGGAAATATGTTCTACATGATTGCACATATATAGCTTATATCACATTGCTTACTGTCTTAGGGAAGAGGAAGAAAATTTGGAATTCAAAATTTTATAAAAAGAAGGTTAAAAATTACATTTTCATGTAATTGGAAAAAATAAGATACTACCAAAAGGGGGATTATTTTCAGAAATTGTAGTAAATGTGGATTTATAGCACAGTTTTGAGAAATAAATTCCTATGGAGGGAGGATAGGCCTTAGCTTCAGCCTTTCCAAGGTCATTTTCAATCTTTTGCCACCATCACTACCCTCTTGTTCCGAGGACTCTTCAAGGGGTCCAGGGGATATCAGACCTCCCATTTACTGTTGGCTTTCTAGCCACCTCCCTGATTGACTGGCAGTAGTGTTTGAATTGGGAAGATAGACTGAACCCAAGGGTCAACAAGGAGCCTAGCAAAGAAAATACCTTATGCCTAAAGGGGATTCCTTAAATAGGAGGCATGACTTCCAGCATGAATTTTTGATTTACCCCTTTCCCACATGTGCTCTCTAAGCTTGAGCTCCATTACATACAGTACACACAGAGTACTACAAACAGTGTTTCACAGAAGTTTGGATAAACATTTTGTGCCAATTTTTCTTAGAATACCACCTTAGTAAATACTTCTATCTAATAAAATGTACTTAAGGCTGGTTGGCTAAAGTAATTCTCAGTTGATAATCATAGGGGCAGAAGCATACTGGCAGGGCTGGTAGTAGTGATGGGGAGCTTGAGCTGATGGCATCAGAGAACCTGACTGCTCGGGGTACTTCTAAAAATACAATATTTTATTTTCCCCCAGTTACATGTTAAAATGATATCAGTTTGAAATGTTGAATCACTTAACCATGCCAAGGACTTTGTTGACAAGAACTTCTTTCCTGGATCTTCAGTAATGTAGCTGTAACACCTGGAGAAGCAGCAGCCAAGCCATATTTCCACAGAGGTTGCTGTTTTCTGGAATGATGACTGAGGACTTTGGGTTAGAAGCATTACTATTCCCAAGACTCCTGGGTTCAAGGTCCTGGACTGTCTCCATCAGGGTCTGAGGGGGGATGGTATGACTTGCCTAGCACATTCTGTCTCCTGCCCCACTCCCAGGGTGCCTCCACTGCTTCAGCTAGCCTGGCTTATCTGCCCTGTGTGTAGCAGTTGGCTGGTAGTTGGTGAGAATGTCTGTGCAAATAAAAAAGGGAGTAATAATAACGGCAAGAATTAATTATGTAAATTCAGATCTCATATGAGGAAAACATTCCAGGAATCCTCCTTCCGGGTAAATGAGGATCATAACCTTTTCCCTGGATGAAACCCAGACCACATTAGGTAAATCACCTTGTAAATGCTCTCTTTATGCCTCCAGAGAGCCAACAAGGAAGAAACTGCAGTTTAGCAATACTTACTTCAGTCACTTATAGAAAAATACACTCTCTGTGCACTTCCCTCTGATGGGAAACAATTATGCTGGGTGTTGATGAAAAGCCAATTAGGAAAATCACAATAAATCCCAAACACACACACACACACACACACACACACACACGCACACACGCGCACACACACACACGCACGCACACACACACGCACACACACACGCGCACACACACACCCGCGCACACACACACGCACGCACACACACACACACGCACACGCACGCTTCCAAAAAGAAGAATTATTATTTACTTTGAGGTCCAATAGTCCAATGTAGAAAATTTACACTTGGGAGCCCAAGTGGCCATTTTTTCCCTCAACATCCAGGCTGACAGAATAATTGGATATTTCTAAAAATCTGTCAGGCAGTGAACTAAAGCAATTTCAAAGAAGATTAAGAGACTAAAAATAGCCAAAGTGATGTGCTGCTTTTAAGGGGAGGGGGGAAGGATCATAGACATCTCTGTAACTATCACCGAAGCAACCAAGAGGCAAATAGCTACCTGGTAATGTGTTGCTGAGAGCTGAGCCAATTATATCCAAGGCTTTATTGCACCCTACTTTGCCCAAGTGATTTGAGAGGATACTGAAAGACCTAAGCAGACATTTTAATTTTTAGATCTTGTGGGGAAAAAAAAACCAGAAGACATTTGGAGAATGTTGCAAGTGATGTTGAAAGTGAAAAATCTATCTTGCCTTAGTCATCTTTGGCACTATCTTTAGGATTTCAGTGCTCCCCAGAAGGAAGTAGCTGGTGCACCATTAGTGAATTAGTTGAAAGACTTTCTAATCATGTACAGAAGGCTAGCCTGAAGTCAAATAGAAAAATCATTGAGATCTGGTTTCAATACCTTTGTACTGCTTTTGGTTGTCTTTCTTCTGTGTGCCACTGCAGGTGTCCTGGACTGCTAAAGAGTCCCAGATTTGGAGTGAGAAGACCTGGGCTGGAATCTGGGCTGTGGCACTTTCTAATTGTATGAACATGAGCAAGTCACTTAATCTCTATAATTTCTACATTTGTAAAATGAAATGATTGGAAGAGAAGACCTATTGAATATTATGTTGACTCAGCAACCCGTTGTTCCTACCCCTACTTATCAACCAGTGCTGGGGGAGTATGATGTATATATACATATATACATACATATATATGTGTATTTATGTATGTTTGTATATAAATGTGTATATATAAAATGTCTTAATCTATGAAAGCTGTCTGCACCTTGAAGCCATTATCGATCTTTATTGATTAGTTGGTCAATGTGTTATGTTCTTAACAGTAAATAAAATCCTTTGAATTCTCTCTGTCTTGAGTTTCTCCTTGTTAATCAAAGTGAAGAATTTTCATTTCAACAGTCCCTTCAAGCTTTAGATCTGTGATCCTGTGATCTTTGCAATGTCTTTCCTTCAGAATCTGGATCCTTCTTGATTTCTGTCACATGAGCAACACATTCCTGTTTTGTATCTATTTACACAGGATCGTGCTCTTTGCTGGTACTAATCTGATAAACTAATTATGCTAAGATATTAATGGCTGCTGTTGAGCTCCTTTCCCCAAAGATATAATAGAGGTTATCATTGTCATATCACAAAGTAAAAAATAAAATGGGAGTGTCAGACATTCAGAGGGGAAGGTTTTTGGGGGTTTTTTTTGGTGATGGTAGTAGTGACTGACAGGTGAGACTTTGAGTATCTAAAAAATATACTACTGCCTACTTGATGCTATTTTTTCCATTTTTAGTGTTTTATTAATGCTATAAAAGTTGAGCCTTATAACAAAAATCTTATTAATTTTGCCAAGAAATATTTCAGATGGTCTGCATACAGTTTATAGTAGGTACATTTTTCAATGAAGTTTTTAAATTAAGAGAAAAATAAACTTAGTGCCTTTCAACAAAAACAACACAGGGGATAACATCTTTCCTATGACAACTATCCGAAACACAAGACAGAACAGAGTGAATTAACAAATTACAAAAAAGCAAAGAGTAGGTTTTGATTTTGTCTTTCCTTTCAAATTCTGCCCCACTATTTACCCCATTTCCCTTCTCTCCCTCACTGAATTTCTCATTTTGATGACCTCACCACATTGTAAAGTCATTACCTTTCTTATGTAAGAACGTTTCTTGATTGAGTCACTGAAGGAATGACGCGAGTCATTTTCTCTTTCTTTTTTTTTTTAGATGACATATTGGGGCTTATAGGAACATAGATTTGGAACTGGAAGGGACATCAAAGTTATCATGTCTAATTCCCTCATTACAGATGAGTATATGGGGGTCCAGAGAGGTCCTGATATGCTCAGATCCACAGAGCTCATAACTATCTGAGATTAGATCCTAACGGAGGTCTTCCTGGCTCCAACTCCAGTGTTCCATCCGCTATGCCCCACTTTCTCCAAAGCATGGAATCCTACAAGTAGGATCATTGGGTTGGAAAGTAACATCAGTGTTCTGACTTTTACTGCATGTTGCTGTATTGTTGTCCAAAATGTCTGTATTAGCCTGCATTTCCACCAATACTATATTAGGCTGTCTGTGCTCCTGTAACCTAACCGACATAGTATACGGCACCCTTCCCATTTCTGCCATTCTAGTTGGCATAAGGTATATTTTATGGCTTTGTTTGCATTTCTCTGATTATTAAGCAGTTTGAACATTTAAAAAAATTGAATCTAGGTATTTCTAGACTAATTGTGTTTCTAGAAGTGTTGGGACACTCTGCTTTTTAATCTCTTTCATGAAATTTTCTATTTTATCAAGGATTTTAGCCATTTGCATTTGGCCGATCCATCAGAATTAATGTACTTTCTTCTTTTTATTTTTTCTGTAATTATTCTTGTTTTTAAAAACCGCAATCAATAAATTTCTTCCCTTATATTATGGACTGAGGTAGTAGCTGTACTTTGGGATTACCCTGCTTTCTGTCTTCCTTCCTGGTTGCCTTTTTTGTTTCTTTGCTCCTGAGTTTTCTATTTGTTTCTTTATATTTTGGAAACAATGTTCTGCAAATTTTTGTGATAAATAGTAATATAATAGCAGTAGTGTTAATAATAATCATAGCTAGCATTTCTTTTTTTAAACATTTTTTAAAATTTTTTGCAGGGGGGAGGTTAGGGCAATTAGGGTTAAGTGACTTGCCCAAGGTCACGTGGCTAGTTTTGTGTTGTGTCTGAGGCTGGATTTGAACTCAAGTCCTCCTGACTCCAGGGCCAGTGCTCTATTCACTGTGCCACGTAGCCACCCTAATAGCTGGCATTTTTTTAGTACTTACTGTCTGCCAAGTAATGTGCCTAAGTACTTTTTGAATATTATCTCACTTGATCCTTATAACAACTCTGGGAGATAGATGTTATATTATTCTGATTTTACAGATGTAGAAACTGAGACAAACAGAGGTTAAATCATTTGCCTAAAGACACATAGCAATTGTTTGAGGTTGGATATAAAATCAGATCTTCTCAACTTCAAGTCCCATGCTCTATCCAGTGCACCACCTAGCTGCCAAATTTATTTGGCAGTATATTATAATGATCTGAGAGTTCAATATATTGGAGGATGGTATTGAATACAATTACAGAAGTTTCACTCTTCTAGGATTGAATAAACAACTGAGTCCAAAAAGTGGGAAATGGATAAAATGTAAAGTCATTCAATCTCAACCTTTCTTAGAGGAGTTTAATCAATACACAAAAGCTGCCACAACAAGATGACCAGAAGTGCCCCCCAAAATGCCTCAGTCAGCAAACACTGAAGCATTTCATTAATTGAAGGAAGCAGTGGTTTGAAGGATAAACTCATTTGTGAAATATTGCAGAGAAAGATCTTTGGAAGATTGGTAGCAACACTAGGTCACCAAATAATGAAAAACAACTGGGTTTGGGAAAACTATCTGAAAAGCACATCCAGAATATCTACATCTATACCTATGTCTGTACCTACATCTATATTTACACCTCTCTCTATATATAATCAAGGTCTGCGTCTCTATCTAAGTATCTGTCTATCTAGTCTATGACACCAAATTTCTCAATGATTTTAGAGCGAGTTGTTTTTATTGATGACTCACATCAGGAATCTACTATTTTGGTACCTGCTTTATTATGTCAATTAAATTCTATTTTAAAAACTATGCAAATAAAAGTAACAATTAATATGAAGTCAGATTGGAGAGATAGATAATCTATATGTAATGTAAGTTCTATATATTGTTGTTAGGTCATTTCAGTCATGTTTGACTCTTCATGGCCCCATTTGGGGGTTTCTTGGCAAAGACACTAAAGTGGTTAGCCATTTCCTTCTCCAGCTCATCTTACAGATGAGAAAACTGAGGTTAACAGGGTTATGTGACTCACCCAGGGTCACACAGTTTATGTGAGGCCAGATTTGAACTCAGGAAGATGAGTCTGGTTTATTGAAATGTCTCATCATTGAGTTCCATTATTTCTAAATCTCTTTTGTCAGTTCTGTTCCATTGATTAACTTCTGTTTTTTAACTAACAACAAATTGTTTCGATGACTACTGCTATAATATAGTTTGAAGTCTGGAAGTGCTATTCCTTATTTATCTCTCCTTCTTTTCAGCATTTCTCTTAATATATTGGATCATTTATTTTTCTAATTGTATTTTGTTATTATTTTATTGAGATCCATAAAGTATTCCTTTGATAATGTAATTGGCATAGCATTAAATGTGTGTTAAATTGCTAGTATAATCAATTATATGACATAAAATATGTTCTTTTTAAAAGCTTTTCACAGTCACAAATGTTGCATATTCCTCCAGCTATCTAAGTTGTTCTTTTTTAAGGAGAAAATTGTGATTTCATCTATATAAATATTTTGTATGCTTTGGTAGATTGATCCTCAGATATTTTGTGCATTCTGTAATTATTTTGGAATGGGGCTTCTCCTTCTATTTCTACCTCTTGGATGTTGTCATTATGATGTTAAAAAACCCAAGCATTTCTTAGGCATTTACTATGTGACAGGCACCGTGTTAAGTGTTGCGGACATAAATGCAAACAAAGAGAAATGCATCCTCAGTCCTCAAGGCTCTTACATTTTAATAGAGAAAAACTAACCTTAAAAGGAAGTTTAAGCATTTGGGTGTAGTGGAGGAAGAAAATACCCATTGTGGAGGCATGATGGAGAAGTCCAGATTCTAGGCTGCTCAGAACCCCCTCCTTAAATAGCAGGAGTGATCTAGTTAGATGAATGGGCTGTGGGGTGAAAGACACTTCTGAGGCTAGGGCTGAAATGATCCTCCATGATGAAGAGGTTTCTGTGGGTGATGGAGAAGTCTAGAGTGCAGCCTGGTGAGAAATGAAGTGATGACTGTCCTGGGATCCTCCTTTAAGTGGCCCCCATGTTCAGGTTATTCTCCTACCTTATACTGATTTATTTTGGAGGGTTGGGTTTCCAAGATGATTATTGTTGGATAACAAAGTGTTAACTGTTACCTTTGCTTCCAGGTCTAGCTTTTTATCTCTGAGTGTTATGATAGCTTGAGGGGTAGGAGAATCATAAGACTGGTAAAGTTCTGCTAACAAAAGGGTTGTGGAGGATCTAGAATGGATGCAATAGTGCATGCATGAATGAGTGAGTACATGAATGAATATGTGAATAAAAAAACCCATTTATTAAGTGATAATTATGTGCAAAGTTCCTTGAGCTCGTTGAGAGCAGCTGATTGTCTTACGTATCAGTTTGATAAACTTACTGATCAACCATGAAGAGTCCTCTCTAGAGTATTCTAGGAAAATTCTTTGGATTTCATGTTTTTGTGTTCTCTCTGTTGTCCATTCCCACAAGCAATCCAGAGTTGCCTGCCTGTGAATTAATTCAAACTCTTTTGTGCAGTACTAGGCTATGATTTTTGCCTGAGCATTTGTCATTCTGCAACAGGCTCCTTAAACTATTAACCATCATGACATTTCTTTTTCTCGCATCTCACTCATTACTTGAGTATTGGTAAGATTTCTGCTGAGAAATTTACTTATTCCTGGTAACTTTATAAACAATGGGAGAGATTCCTCATAGGAGGTTTCAGTTGCTAGTAGGATAAAAGAGTCCTTTGGTCCCCTTAGAGCAGCTCATACTATATCTTCTTTAATGAGGTTTCCATTAGTAAATCCATATCTATTTCTAAGGTTGAAACATTTGACAGTGTAAAGGACCTTGTATGGAAAAACTTTGTAAGTCATCAGTAATTTTTGTTACTGCAGAGGAGTAGGGACTACAGTACCTGTAGAAGCAATTGTCATGTCCTATATACAAAGCAATCACTTTGTACAGCCATTGGAAGTCAACATATAAAATTGATTGTGTTTGTAAGGTTTGAAGTGTAAGCATTGCATTTATCCTTGTTGAATGGTGTCTTATTAGATCCAACCCATTGTTCTTGCTTGTCATTGCCTTTTACTCATCCATTGCAATAACTATTCTTTCCAGACTGGTGCCAAAAGCAGATCTGATGATCATGCTATAGTGTAATGCCAAGCAAAGGCAACTTCCAAGGTTTGGATTACCAGCATAGTAAAACCCATTTATTCAGCAAACATTCACAGAACAGAAAAAAAAGTCAAAATACAGTATAACTTGTTCCTTTTGCAAGTTCTCAATTCAATCCAGGTACTACTCCACCCCTAGACAGTACATTCATTTAGTCAGTCAAAAGTCTCTTCTCAAATGGAGATTAGTCTCCATCCATAAACAAAGTACATTCATTTGGTGAATCACTCAAAGGCTTCTCACCCCTGAATCTCAAAAGGGGAAGGAAAGCACAAAGG
>CM053580.1:47938587-47949420 GCA_028627135.1 Pseudochirops cupreus
CACTTCATTCCTCATTGGTCCACACAAGTCTTTCCAGTTTTCTCAGAAAGGTCCCTTTTGTCATTTCTGGGGCACAAAAATATTCCATTATATTCATATACATAATTTATTCAGCTCTTCCCCATCAATGAGCACTCCTCTTAGTTCTCAGTTCTTTGCAATAACAAAATGAGCTACTACACACATTTGTGTACATATTGTCTGTCCTTCTGTTTCTTTGATCTCTTTGGAATGGCCCCCAGTTATGTGATGATGAACAAGCCTCTTGACCTCTCGGAGTCTCATTTTCTTAATCCACAAAATGGAGATAACAATGTTTATAGTGCATGCCTCACAGTACTGTTTTGAGATTCAAATGAGATTAGGCACCTGAGATACCACAAAAACTTTAACGTTCCATTTAAAGGTCAGCTACTGTTTCTCGGCCTGTTATTATTTATATTAATATGGTAATAGTGGTGGTAGTACTGGTGGCTTATCTCCTTTATCCAACACACAAATAGTATGTCTTCTGCTCAGAAAGAACTACTCTGGAATCTTTTTTTTTTCTTAATTCAGAAAGGTAATTAAACTCTTCCTTCATTTGGCTTTCTGCTTCCCATCTTCTTAACTCTGCTTCTCTAACTCTGCTAGGTTATATAAATTATCCCTTACTGCTTCTCAAAGAAAGAGGGAAGAGGCTGAAGTGATTGAGAGGTGGAGAAACAACTCTGACCACATATCAAAGATTCATGTCCCCTTCACAGATTGGGAGCCAAGATGGCAAAGTACAGGGAGCAGCACAGATGCTTCTAAAATTCTCCTCCAAACGACTTTAAAATATTGCTTCAGCTAGACTTCTGGAGTGGCAGAGCTAACAAAAGGTCAGGGTGGGACACTTTGGCAGCCCAAGACCACTTAGGAGATGAGCAGGGGAGGTCAGTGAAACTGGGTAGGGGTGAGCTCAGAGAGCTGTACATTTCATGGCACTGTTGCAGCAGCAGCAGCAGCTTTGGGAGCTCTCAGAGCAGAGATGGGAAGGTGGTCAAATAAGTGGTCCCAAAGAGATGAGGTGGAAGCCATTGCTGGCACAGGGTGCAGGACCTTGTTGTATTGCCTGCGTGCAGTTCTGAGTGACAGTTCCAGGGCACACCGAAGCACTAGTGCTTGTGGACACAAAGGAGCAGGAGTCCCTGACACAATGACAGTCCCCAGAGGAGCAGTGGCCCTTGCAGCTTCAGGGGAGTAGGGACCCTGAGCACAGTTCCCCAGCCAAAGGAAAGCTAGCCCTTGTAGGTGCGAAGGAGCAAGGTTGGGTAAAGACCCCAGCCCAGGAGAGCATGGCCACTCTTCTCCTTGGATACTTATGGAAAAGTCCTAGACCGCAGAAATAGCTGTGAAAATAGCAGCTTGAAAAAGCTAGAGCTTGGACCAAGGGCCCCTCCAACCCAGGAGCAGAGTCAGTAGCTTGGTAAAAGAAACAGAAAAATATACGAAAGAAAAACAGGACTGCACTGCTCGGTTCCTCAGAGCAAGGCTCAACTTAACTCTGCTGGGGCTGTGCTGCCCTGCTCTAGGCTGCCAGTCTCTAGCTCCCTCCTCGCTGCAGGTTCTGGGCAAGCAGGCAAAACCAGTGAAATGTGGTGGGATCCCAGCATTCCAGTGCCCCTCTACTTTTTCCCCCAGAACAGTGTCCCCAGGTTACCCCACCTCCTGTGCAAAGACCTGGGGCCGCATGGCTCCTGTGCTAGCAGAGAAGGAGAAGATGCAACATTTTTAAAGCTTCACAGATCCTCTGGCTGCATTGGCCCCCCAGAGCTGGAGACAAAGCAAATTCATGTTTCATACCTTTGGGTAATAGGTTTGAGTCCCTCCCCCCCGCCGCCCCATGCCAAGTATTTAAAACCCCTACAAATCTATGATTTGACAATCAGTGATTGTACAATATTTTTTTATGAGAATATTCAAAAGCTTAACAAAACCGACTATCTTCTGCAGAAATCCCACACACAGAATCTCCAGGGAGGGTCTGCAGAAACAAAGGGTCACATTCTTGAGGGTCCTGGACCCTGCTTTTGCTTCATTTTGAGTGTTTTGCCCACCTTCCCACAAAAAGAGCAGATGTCCCCAAAGATGCTCTACATTTCTGTCTGGGAGGCAGGGTCTGGGTCCCAAGTCTTCTAGTCTGCCTCTTAAAGCCATACTGGACCAGTCAGACTCATCAGAGGCCTTCCTGCATCCACTATTCCGGTTAAAGGACAAATCACAGAACTGGGGGAGCAAACAGGGCTTCTAGTGAGTGGAGTAGGTCAGAGAACCACTGTGTGTCACTCTCAGAGGCCTGAGGTCCAAGCCCAGGCCACATCTCTGGGCTTAGGCTCCTTCCTCCTCCTCCTGGCCCACCTGCCCGCTTCCCTCCCCTTTCCACTCATACACTCAGCCATGGTTTCAACATAGATTACTTGACCATTAAGACCCTTTGCTCCTCCCTGTGGAGCTGGGGGCGCAGTCTGGCCTCTCCCTCTTGTGATTTTCTGAGATTGGTGTGTCTTGATTATAAAATATTCTCTCTCTTTCCATAGGTCCCTGTGAGTTCTGCCCTCCCAACTTCAGATGTCCTGTACACCAAGAAACATTTCACAAGTTTGGCCCCCATTCATATATATATATATATATATATATATATATATATACAGAGAGATCTATGTGTATATATATATACACACACATACATATATACATATATGTGTATATGTATATGTGTGTATGTATACACACATATATTCATATATATGTATGTGTATACATAATATACATATGCATATATAAATAATATATGATGTAAGATATATTCCCTATAATTTCAATTGTTTTGTTGTGAGTGAATTAAGAGCGAGGGCATGAGTCTCTCAAGATGATTCTAGTCACCCATCACTGTAAAAGTCTTCCTAAAAAAGTTGGTTTTTTGTTGTTGTTGTTGTTTTATGAGAGGTTTGTCATTTTTATAGAAAGAGATGTTTAAGTACACAGATGGGGGACCATCAAGTCAATCCTCTCTTCAAAAAGGTGCTCAGAATTGCACCATAGGGTCCCCCTCAAGTATTCATTTGTAACTTATAGCTTAAAGTTATTATTAATTACCCAAAATTATTTACAAAATGAACATTGCAGCAGGAAATAGACAAGATCCAGATTGCGACTGAAGAAACAGGTGATCAATCAGTAGAGGTTAGAGAAAGCAAAGGGGAAAAAAAAAAGTTGAGTGATTAAAAAAAAATAAGGTCCAGAATGTAGTAATTAAACCCAAAGCATCCCTTCAGATGGCAGGCAAAGAAAATTTAAAAAGGGTTGGGGGGTGGTAAGGAGAATGATATAGGAGAGTCAGTAAATGTAAATATTGATAGAAGAGAGTGAAATAAAGAGGAAGGGACAGTGTTTAAGGACTTTAGTGAAGAGTTTATATGCAGGAATGGGAAAGAAAAAGGATGGAGAGCAAGGGAGAAAAAGAAAAGAGGGAAGAAGAGGAACAATCACAGGGGCTTGTGATAGGGAGCAGAGCTCGGGGCTTGGGACAGGAGAATAGAGAATTGTTGAAAAATAACGAGGAGCTCCTGGGACTAGGGAGAGAAGACTGGACAGGGCGTGCGCGCGCACACACACACACACAGGCACACACAGGCACACACAGGCGTACACACGCACGCGCATACACACAATCCTGAGAGCAAGAGAGCTTCTGGGAGGAGAGGATAATGAGAGGGAGGGATTTCGAGATGAGTATGGGATCGGGAAAAGCCTGAGCAGCTGAGCGGAGAGCGGCACAGAGCTGCTGCAAGGCCATGGGAAGAGGCCAGCCCCTGGTTTCCCGGCTTCTTCTCTCGCGGTGAAGGATTCATCCTCCTCCGCCTGCCTGCACTGTCGGTCTTGCCCGCCTCCCTTTTCACCCTACGATGGCTGGTAATTCCCTGCTGACAGTTCCAAGGTAGGATCCTTATCCCCTAGCGCCACGGGTTCCCAAACTCTTTTCTGCAGCTTCTGCCTCCGGGATAAACTTGTCGGGGCAGCGGGGTAGGGGACCTTCGCTCGCTCGCTCCCTCCCTCCTTGCGGTTCTTTCAGAGTCGGGTGCGCCAGGTGGGGCTGGAAACCGAAGGCTCCAATACTTTAAGCTAAGTTCAACTCTGGCTGAGAGATTCGGCCATCAGCGGGATTTGCTAATATTATTTATTGCCTTCAACTTCCTAACACAGGTAGGTGCTTTCACTGGGAGGGGCAAGGTGTCTGAACATCCTCCAGGTGGCGAGCACTTGGCCGGGCTTGGGAGTTTCAAGGTCTGAAATTCACTTCCCCAAATAGAGGACAGGCTTGAGGAGCCCCTAGATTGGAACAGCATAGAAACTAAACTGACCCTGAAATGGTTAGGCGTGCTGGAGGAAAAAAGGAGTAAGGGAGACGAAGGCAACTGGTAGGGGAGAGGGAAACTCGCGGTATTGCTCCCCCTCCTCCCGTCTTGTTGTTGACACCCTTGTAGGCAAGGGAAGTAGTAGGCTTCTGCTGCAGAGTGGAAAGGGCGCCAGTAGACCAAAGGCAACAGGGACCTGTGTCCTCCACGACTTGTTTAACAAGGCACCTATCCAAGCACCAGAGCAAAAACCTCCCTTTGTCCTGTTTTGATATTTGCCACCGGCCACGTTCTACAGTGCCAAAAAATAAAAAAAAATAAAATAAAAAATACTGTTTGTAGATTCCCAGGAAATGGGTTCGAATATCACCTTGGACACTAAGTTGTTTAACCTTGGGCAAATTGAGTAATCTTTCGGTTTCCTCAACTGGAAAATGTGGAGGCTGGATAGAGGATAGTAATGAATTTGGAGTCAGTCAAGGAGACTTGAATTCGAATCCTGCCCGGAACTCTTACTAGCCCTAAGACCTGGAACAAGTAATTTAACGTCTCCCAGACCCAGTTTCCTCATAAGTAAAACAGGAATAATAATAATAGCACTTCCCTCTTAGGTCTGTTAACCTGAGCTCTGCATGAAGAGCTTTGCCAACCTCGAGGCGCTAGACTATACCAATGCGATGGCGATGTTGATGATGATGTCGATGTCTCTGATCCTATGATCTCCCGCCGTATCATCAATAGATAAAATCACAAACACAAGTCTCACCAGCACCACTTCCTTGTCAGTGACGCCTAGATTTCGCCTACAGTCACTCGGGCTCTTGGGCCATATACACTTGGGCGGGGGTGCGCTCTGTGGAAATGCTCATTATCAGCCATAGCTTCCTCCTCTCCTTCCTTACCCACCAATCTTCTCCCCAATATTACCCATACGCACACCTCCCGTCCGTCTCTGCTCAGTACCCGGCTCATTCAGACTCATTCCTCTGTGGAATTGCATACTCTGCCCTCTGATTCCCTCCCAATCATCCCTTGATCAGCGCTGGAGCCCTCCAGGATTTGTGGATGCATTCTCCAGTCAGGGCACCGCTGAGCATTAGGCACGTGGGGCTGAGTGATGGATGCCCGGGTGTGCAGAGGGAGGCTAGCAGACTCGCACTGGCAAGTCTGATGAGAGAACCGTAATACTACTGGTCTCCACCTCCTCAGCCCCACCTCCCTTAAGAAGGCTGGGGTTGTTGTAGGCCCTGGCAAACCTCACCGCCGCCCCGCCCCGCCTTTTCCCCAGCAGAAGCCGAAGTCAGTTTCTCTTGGGGCAGCTCAGACTTTCCTGGACATATTTTGAGCATTGAATTTCCTATATTTTGAGTAAGGAACCGTGGGGAAAAAAAAATTTGCAGGTCGATGCATTCGGATGGGATTCAGATAGTACATAACCCCCAAAAGCAGAGGCTTGAGCCGATTTGAGGTGTGAGATGATGCAGACGGAGTAGAGGGTGATCACTGTTACACCTAGGACTTCTAATCAACCCACAATAAATTCTTTGCATCCTCTAAAGTCCCTTTTAAAAATCGTCTTATTTTTATTGCTCATTTTGTTTTGTTTTCTTTTTATATCGCATTATAACGTTTTAAAAAAAGATTTGGGGAACAGGAGAGTGACCTATGGATTTTTTTTTAAAAAACCTTCTATTTTGCCCTACCACTAAAAACCTCTAAATAGGCCAATTTTATTTTTAGTTCTTTGTGAAAACAATAAGGTAATTGAATTTGGGGGGTAACATCGCACTCCTGAATCTCTAGGGACAGGGTATTCTGAAGGTGAGATGAGTTGGACGACCTGTTTATATCCCTTGCCAAAAGCAGAGATATGCCCCTCCCCCACCCCCAAAAAACACCAAGTAGGAGTATCAAAGTGCAATTAAACAATTCCATAAATCTATAAGTCAGTGGTCACTTGTTTTAAATCCATTTGTATGGAGAACCAAGTTAGCCTGGATTGAACCAGGTTTGTTCATGCAAATGGGGCACTTTTTGAAAATAATGGAAATGCCCTTTATGACAAAATACAAGCTGTGTTTGAGATTTCTGTAGCTGGGCTAGAAATTGTTTTGGCAAAAGCCACCAGACTGCAATGGAAGCAGACACAGTATGTCATGTACGAAGCAGTGAGATTTCCCAAAGACTTTACTGACAACTGCAGTAAATCACACCTATCACATCAAGGAATGAATATTCACAAGACACAACCTATTTCTACTTGTTACTGTGGAAAGGCTTTGTTTCTATTAAAAAAAAAACCTTCAGTTGACTGAAGCAAGTTAATTTGACTCCGATTATTCTACATTTTTTTTTAATCTAAGAAATCAGATATATAGTAAGATGAGCTCTGATTTTAGAGTCAGATTTTGATTCAAATCCTAGTTCTAAGACTGATGATCTGTGTGGCCCTGGGCAAGTCATTTAATTTCAAAGGCCCACATTTTCCTCCTCTGTAAAATGGAGTGGTTGGACTAATTCATCTTTTTCTTAACACAATGTCCTTCTAATAGTATTTTCCCCTGGATTCTAGATGAAAATCACAGGATTTGTCATGACACATCATTACAAGCAAGTTGGGTGAATATGGTATTTAAAAGCCAAATTTTTGTTTCTTCATTATGTCTGCATTTTGTTGTAGAAATTCAATTGTAAAAACTAGGTATCTAGTCTATTATATCAAGGTCTATTATAAAAGAAACACCTACAATTATTGGATAAACTGTGTATAAATACAATCTGAAATAAGTAACTCAATATCAAATTAAGTCAAATTATCAATTTTAAAATTCCATAGGTGAATTTTTATGTTAAGAATTAGGAAATAATTCAAAACTTTTGTGGTTTTGTGCATTTTATATAATAGGAAAAGAAAGAATACAGAGTTCTAAATAATAACCTGTGTACAATATATGACTATTAAACCAATTCATGTTTTTTCTTTAACCATTAAAATGTCCCATATACTAATATAAATAAGTGCATAAAATATGTTCAAGGAAACTGTATGTATTACATATAATCATTAATTATATAATATTTAATATGTGATTATATATACTAATTGATATTGGTAACTTTTTTCAATAACAACAAAAAAAGCCAAATAATTATTCTGGGGGAAAAAAATCTGGTTTGATCTCTCTGGATTTGGAGTATAGACTTAGAAGAACACTGAGAAAGCAACTAGTCCCACTTTCTCACTTTATATATGAGAAACCGAGGTCCAATGAGAGAAAGTGACTGGTCCAAGGTCACACTGATAATAAATTTCAGAGGCAGGATTTGAATCTGATTGCTCTGACTACAGAACTAGTGTTCTTTCCAATAGTGTAATCTCACAGTCCCCCTACATTCCTTAGAAGAAAATATGAATAGAAAAGACCTTAGTTATGCTTTTATTTCAATAAATAATTCTTTTTTAACCTATAAAATGTATTTCTTATTAGGAAGAAGTACTCAAACAAAAAGAAACCTAAGATGTGAATTTTAAAATGCAGTCATTCTCGCTTAGCCCTGAGACTCTAAGTCAGATTTATTTTTCCTGGAAAAAATAAAATTAACTAGATTAAATGCTTATTTAATTTGACTACTAAGAGAATGCAGTATCCTGGGGGTGGTTCCATGATCTGATTGCTTAGAGAAAAGCAAATATTTCTAACTATTTCAATTCAGGTAAGTGAGAAAACTCTAAATCACCTTAGTCTTGACCTCCAGCCTAGGCAACTAACTTGATAACTAAGCATTGTGGGAACCTAAATGAACATTTCCTTGATGACTAAGGATCTTGCAGTGCTACAGTTCAGGGTCATTTCTTTGATCACCAGTTTTCATTGTGCATGCGGTATAAGTACAGGAAATTAGAATGTACTGCACTGACCACAAGATATATCATAGATAGAAGGTCCTTTTTTTTTTAAATACCCCACTGCTATGGGTGATGGCAGCTACCCAGGAAGCTGAGGCTGGCAGATCTCTTAAACTTGAAAGTTCAGAGCTGCAGTAGGCCTGCAGATGAGTGTCCTTACTAATTTTCACATCAATGTGATGGGAGAGGGGGGCAGAGTGAGGATGTTGGTGTTAGAAAGGGAGCAGGTCCGAGTCCCCATGCTGGATATAGCCTACAAGTAGCCCTTCATCCCAGCCTGGGAGAGATAGGAAAACAAAGTCCTTTAAAAAAATTAATTGCCCTCCCCTCCATAATTTTTCCCCAAAGTGGAGTACAGGGGAAAAAATGAAAATAAACAAAAAATAACCCTCAGAATGATTAGGTGGTTCCAATTATTTGAATTCTGACTAAGCAGCATTTTACTGTACTTTCAAAATCTCCAGTACTGAATGTTTTACATGCAGGCATATTTACATAAGTACACTCTAGATACTTTTATATCCACTAAAAAAGTCCTTTTTAAAGTCCTTTGAGTGATTGTTTTTCCTGCTTTTGTATTATATAATACTACCTCAGTAAACCTACAGGCTTATTTGTATTGAGTATTTTCTTTCCATAAAGTTTATGTCATTTGTGTTACAAACTGGGAAAAAGACCCAGAATGTTTTAGCTCTGGAAGAAAACTTAGAGATGAGCCAGTGAACCTCATGGTTTTGCGTGTAAAGAAATTGAAGCCCAAAGGAAGAAAATGATTTTCCAAGGTCACTCAGGTAGTTAGTAACAGATCCAGAACTAATACCAAGATCTTTTGTTCACTGGCAAGGGCTTCTTCCACTGCACTGTACTCTCTGGTAATATACATTTCAACCCATCCAGGCATGTGGGAGGTTTATCCCTATCCCCAAATAACTTGCTCTGTAAGTCCACCCAACACACTGGACTCTCTCTTCTAGATCTCTTGCCATTGGGAGGATACCAGTGGAATATATGGGCTGAGTAATGCTTATCCCTCAGCCTCTAACTTACTAAATTTTCACAAAATTGAGTATCTTTTTTACTTGGACTCAGGAAGGTTTTTTTAAAATGTGTTTGTATTAATCAGCTAAAAGTAAGTATAGAGTGAAAACATGTTTTATAAGCAAACAACCATCATTCCATCAGAAGACTGTCTCTGGTCACAAAAAACTGATACAGTAAGAAAACAGGAGATGGGTTTTAAATGCAGTTAAATAAAGAGTTTTTCACCTTTTTGTATGTGCTGGCAATCTGATGAAGTCTGTGCACTCATCCCCAGAATCATTATCATTTAATGCATAAAATAGAATATACAAAGGAAATTGGAAAAAAAGGAATGGAAAACCAGTTTAATAAATATGTGTGTGTGTGTGTGTGTGTGTGTGTGTGTGTGTGTGTGTGTGTGTATACAAACATCTCAGAGAAGCAAGGTTAAAAACCCACAGCTAGATCAATGGCAACATGAAACAAAAGACCATCTACTTTGTGGCTGACTGACATGGAGTAGATTGCTCTCTACATGAGGAAAGAATTTGATATCTTAACCTTAAAAGCACCTGGGAATAACCTTTGCAAGGGATTCTACATCATAAAGTTTTCATCCTTTCTTATGTCTTTCCATGACAAACAAAAATGTAGTGAGTACTTTGTATATCTCTTCCTAGTTTCCTAGAATACTAAGAATTAGTGTATCCCAGAATATTTTCTGAAATATTTCCCAAATGTCTAACAATGTCTTATGTAGAGTAGAAGGAAAATTTTTTGGTTTGATATATTTGACTCTTAAGTACTAGTTTATTTTAGATTTTGAATTTAAAAAAAAAAATTAAGCATCCTTGGGAAATAGAATGCATGGATTTTGGTTCACTTTTCTAATTTATTTGGTCCATGCCTGACCATCTTGCCAGCATTTCATTAAAACAGAAAAAAATCTATAATTTCAATCAATTAAAATGTTTATTCTAATAGATATTAGAACAATTTTTATGTTATCAACAAGATCGGTAAAAAAAATGGAGCTAACATTAATATTCTGATGTCAGTGATCCTCCATTAAATGAATGGAATTGCAGAGAATATCTAAGTATCATCTACACATTGAAAGTTGTCTCTCAAAAGATTGGCATTGACAGATATTCAATAAAACCTTTATTGTATAAACTCAACTTTTGGTTACTTAGGGAAATCAAGATTTCCTTTAGACAATTTTTTTTTAAAGTGTATTCTTTCCAATGAGCTGTTGGGATACGGGTATCATGCAGGAGGTAGTTCAAGTTTGTAGAAAAAATGTCATTATTTGTAGAAGATCCTACAAAACCCTTATGATTTAGCCAAAGGTTGGGGGTATGAGGAGCAAATAGCTATCAGAATTAGCAATCTGTTCTTCATTCATTTCAGAGGTGTCTGATTCTTCATGACCCCATTTAGGGTTTTCTTGGCAAAGATACTGGAGTCGTTAACCATTTCCTTCTCCAGTTCATTTTACAGATGAGGAAACTAAGGCAAAATGAG
>CM053580.1:47949520-47972020 GCA_028627135.1 Pseudochirops cupreus
AATTTAATAGGTTGTTTTATATAGATATGAATTATTTTTTTAATAATTTGTTTTTAATAGATTGGGTCATTTTCAAGTGTTTTAAGTAGAATAATGTTCTACCCTGCAACTCAGCGTACGCTGTTACTTTGGTTATCAAGAGAATGGTTTTGCCTTGTAGTTAGAGCTTACTCTCTGAACAAGTTATCATGTGTTATAAATTAATGAAATAGTTAAGGTTTTCTAATTAGAAAGGAGACAGTGATTTTCATACCCTTTCATGAGCCAATACACAGAGAGTATTTTGTGAACGTTAAAGGACTATCCAAATCACTATGTTGCTATGCTGAAAGAGAAGAAGAGAGGAGGGGAGAAGAAAAGAGAAAAAGTTCTCAAGACAAATATGAAAAGTCTACAGTGATATTATTAATTATCTGTGGTAGACTATGGTCAAAGACCAACTTAATTGGTTGAAGCATTACAAAGAGTGTTAAATTTTGTTACTTTCACAAGAAATGTACAATTATAATCTTTGAAAACACATAAAAAGAGGTCATGACTACATCATTTTGCCAGCAAAATGCCAGCAAAAATATCTGAGCTTTGATAGCTTTTGGTGATTTTAATTTGGCATCATAGTAATATCTGTCCCATAAATAAGGCTGTCATGAAAGATAGTAGCCTCATCTAATGAAAATTTGCTAAAGAAAAAATTCCAGTTGATAGGATATTGGAAGAAGTGGACCGAGTTGACCACCATAGAGTATCTGGGTCTGAAATAGAATTAGAATTCTAGGAAGTATCATACGCTTTTGTTCTTTGCAATACCTGCCTGAAATATGCCAACCTTTACCTGGGACAGCTAGTCATTCAGCATGTATAAAGCATATGGAAAGTCCAGGTCACTGCTCTAGTTACTTTTAATAAAGAGAGGCTATGCCAGTGAGTTTGGAAATTCTTTGAGAGAGAATGATTTCTCTCCCTAACTTTCAAACTTGATTTATAAATAAAATTAGCTAGAATTTATGTAGCACTTTAAGGTTTGCAAATTGCTTAAGATGTTATCTAATTTAATCTTTGCAACATCACTGTCATGTAGGCGCTGTTATTATCTCCATTTCACAGATGAAACTAGACTAAAGCTAATGGTCACAAAGATTGGTGTATATGCAGGATCTGAATGCATGTCTTCCCGACTCCCAACTCTAGCACAACCATCACCAGTGCTACCTAACTCCCTGCGTAAAACACAGCCTGAGAAACCTTATTACCACCCAGCAAATCAATGCTTGACCATCCACCTTAGTCATGCTGGTCATAAGCATCTGTCACAGTCGTTCAATCACTTCTGACTCTTTAGGGCCTCACTTTATATTATATATTTTATATTTTATTATATTTATATTCTATTTATGTTAAATTTATATATTTTATATTATATTTATATATATTATATTTATATTATATATTTATATTGTTTGCCATTTCCTACAACAGTTTATTTTACAGATGAGGAAACTGAGGCATAGAGGGTTAAATGATTTGGTCAGGGTCACATGGCTAATAAGTGTCTGAAGCCACATTCAAACTCAGGTCCTAATTCCAGGTCTGGCCTTCTATCCAATGTGCCACCTAGCTGTCATACACACACACACACACATACATGCATACATGCATGCATACAAACACATATGTATATATCTATATACACATATATCACAATAAGAAAAACATAACAACACATTAGGATGTGCTTCTCTTTTCCAGTAGTCTTCATAACTGTTAATGTAGAGATGACAAGATAAGGTCAGACATGAGAAGGCTACTAAACATGTTCAAGGAAGGCGGTGAAAAAGAAGAAATTCTCTATGCCATACCTTTATTCCAAAGCAGAACAAATTGTCTTAATTCAAACACAAATGTCCATCTACCACAGAGCTGAGCATACTGCCCCATGATGTGTGACATGCCAACAGATATTTATTTCACTTAATATGTTTAAGACCCTCCTAGCGAGCTGAGGTCTTCTTCTTTGGAGTCTGGCATTTAGCACAGTGCCTAGTACACAGAAGGAACTTAATAAATGTTTACTGTTTGAATCACAAAAAGGTTCGGAATACCTCCACTGCCATAAAATTTCTAATTTCTACGATAAATATATTAATGAGAATCAGAAGATATTAAAAGTGCTTAAGTTTTTGCCAATAACGAAGAATAGGAGTCTAAGAACAAAGCAAACTGAACTAGATGGGCATCCCTGGATCCCCGTGTCTTTGCTTGCTCCCGCTGTCTATGTGCTGATAGATGGTCCCCACAACCTAGGCTGACAATTTATATACGTGGCCGATCAAAGTGACCATATGCAAAATAAATATCTCACTTGATTTTTGACTCCAGGTGGAATGAGTGGGAGGAAGTCAGATGTCAGCCTACATCTTTCCCAAAGAGCAAGACTGATCACTCTCCTATATTTCTCTGGTAGAAATGATGCACAATTTGCCCACCTTACTGACAACACATGTTTGTCCTCTGATTTCAAAAAGTAATACTAAGAACATAACCAAATTCTTAAATAGCTGCCAGAGTATCCTGTTAAAAGCCAGATGTCATAGACATGGTTTTAGATTTTCAAGTTAGAGCAGTAAAAGAATTAATTGAAATTCCTAAGCACCTTGACATGCTGTCTCTCAAGTGGCATTTAAAATTTTGCTTATGGTGTGTCTATACTGCAGTGAATAAGAGTAGGGTAATTTGACTTGCCATATGACTTGGGATGAATGTAAGTCATCAAAATGCTTAGGATGACTCCTAAGTTCCTTCAGAGATCTATCTAATGGGAGTGGGAGGGAAAGAGAAAAGGGGTAGGCCTGGAGGACTGACTCCCCCACTCCAAGTCCAGAACTTCTCCAAATAATTTGCTCTAAACCTATATTGGAAGACATTCAAGAAGGCAATTAGATTAGAGGTACTTCAAGTGTTAAGACTGTTCTTAAGGATTTTGAGTGTCTCAGGTGAATAGGAATCTTATTTAGTGGCAAATTAACTGGCTTATTATAATTACTTTATAGGAGGGAGAATATGGAGAACATTTCACCAGTGACTTCATCTCATATTATGAAATAATTTTGAATCAGTCTAACAAAGGTCACTAATCACAATTACTAATGCATAATTAGTGCATTTCTAAAGTGAGCTTTTATTTTTCAGACAGGCCTAGTGAGTTTGCATTGTGCCACTGTTTAGTTAGGGGTTCAATCAATTAACTGGATCAAAAATTGCTTATGGTTTGAAAGAATTTGTGAAACTGACAGGCTAACAGGAATATTGAAGCATATTTTACATTTTGTGGAATACCATTTTCAAAAATACTGAAATCCAGAGAGTGGAGCCAAGATGGTGGAGTAGAAGCACAAACTTGGTGTGGGCTTTGACTCCAACCACTTCTAATACATGTGAAAAAATTATTCTAAACAAACTTTAGAGCTGTAGAACCCACAAAGTGACAGAGAGAAACAAATTTCCTCTGAAGACAGCCTGGCAGGCCAACAGGAAAGGTCTGTCACATGGAGCTGGAAGCTGAGCACAGTCCCACATGAGCAGTATGTTTCCAGCCCCAGGGCAGCTCCAACCAGTGGCACAGACCAGCCAAAGCAGACTTCAAGAGAGTAAACCACCAGCAGCTGTGACAATTTCCAGACTTCTCAATACAAACACCAAAGACAAAGTAAAAGGTCAGTGTGGAATTCTTTTGAACAGGGCAGTGACAGAAGAGCACAGTCTGGCCCCTGCCCACAGGGTGAGTAGCTGTGGAGGTGTGGTGGCTATGCAGCCCTCATATGTGGCTGTCTCAGGAGCTACTGGCCTGCAGATCATAGGGAGACCAAGCAACCATTCAGAGGGTAATCACTCTTGCTTTAACCTGCTTTGATATGGATCTCAGTCCTGGGTGGTGGTCCTGGCTGTGTGACCAGTGAGCCAGAACTTGTGGGGGCTGTAGAGACAGCACCCTCCTAATAGCTCTGGCAGCTGCAAAAACTCCAGCATTTTGGGACAGAGCTCTCTCCATTTTGGAAGCAGAGTGCTACCATGACAAAGAGCTCAAAAGTCAAGTAATTTACTGGCAATATGAGCAAGAAGAGGAAGCACAAAAAGACCATTGAATCCTTTTTGGGGACAAAAAGGATCAAGGCATGAAGTGGGAGGAAGACAATGATGTCAGAACTCCTGCATCAAAAGCCTCCAAAAAAAATTTGAACTGGTTACAGGCCATGGAGGAGTTCAAGGAGGATTTTGAAAATCAAGTAAGAGAAGTAGAGGAAAAATTGGGAAGAGAAATGAAAATGGTGCAAGAAAATCAGGAAAAGCAAGTCAACAGCCTTCAAAAGGAGACCCAAATAAATATACAATGAAGAAAATAACACCTTAAAAAACAGACTAACTCTAATGGCAAAAGAGGCCCAAAAAGCCAATGAAGAGAAGAATGCCTTAAAAAGACAAATTAGCCAGATGGAAAAAGAATTTCAAAAGCTCACTAAAGATAATAATTTCTTCAGAATTAGACTGGAGCAAATGGAAGTTAATGACTTTATGAAAATCTAGATACTATAAAACAGATCCAAATGAATGAAAAAAATAAAAGGCAATGTGAAATATCTTACTTGAAAAACCACTGACCTAGAAAATAGATCCAGGAGAGAGAATTTAAAAAGTATTGAACTACCTGAAAGCCATGATCAAAAAAAGAGCCTAAACACCATCTTTCAAGAAATTATCAAGCAAAACTGCCCTGATATTCTAAAACAAGAGAGCAAAGTAGAAATTGAAAGAATTCATGAACCACCTCTTGAAAAAGATCCCAAAAAGAAAATTCCTAGGAATATTATAGCCAAATTCCAGAGTTCCCAGGTCAAGGAGAAAATACTGCAAACAGTCAGGAAGAAACAATTTGAGTATTATGGAAACATAATCAAGATAACACAAGACCTAGCAGCTTCTACATTAAGGGATCAGAGGTCTTGGATTATGATATTCTGGAGGTCAAAAGAGCTAGGACTAAAACCGAGAATCACCTACCCAGCAAAACTGAGTATAATGCTTCAGGGGAAAATATGGCCATTCAATGAAATAGAGGATTTTCAAGCTGAACAGAAAACTTGACTTTCAAATACAAGAAGCAAGAGAAGCAGTAGAAGGTAAACAAGAAAAAGAAATCATAAGGAACTTATTCAAGTTGAACTATTTATATTCCTACATGGAAAAATGATAATTGTAACTCATAAAACTTTTCTCAGCATGAGGATAATATGTGTGTGTATATGTGTATATGTATATATGTATATATGTATATATATACACACACACATACATATATATGTATGTATGGGAGAGTATATGTGTATATAAATATATGTGTGAGTGTAGACATATGTATGTTCATGTACACATAGACAGAGGGCACAGGATGAATTTAATACAAAGGGATGATATCTTAAAAAATAAAATTAAGAGGTGAGAGAGGAATTTATTAGGAGAAGGAGAAAGGGAGAGATAGAGTAGGGTAAATTAGCTCATATAAAAGAGGCAAGAGAAAACTGTTACAATGGAGGGGAATAAGCAGGAAGGTGAAAGGGAATGGGACAACCTTATTCTTATTGAATTTGGCTTAAGGAGGGAATAACATAGACACTCAAATGGGTATCTTACCCAACAGGAAAATAGGGGGTAGGGGATAAGAGGGGGAATGATGGAAGGGAGGGCAGATTGGGGGAGAGGGTAGTTAGAAGCAAACATTTTTGAAAAGGGATAGGGTCAAAGTAGAAAATAGAATAAGTTGGTGGGAGGGATAAGATGGAGGGAAGTACAGTTAGTCTTTCACAATATAATTACTATGGAAATGATTTGGGTAACTACACACATACAACCTATGTTAAATTGCTTATCTTCCCACTGGTGGCAGGTGAGGAGGGAAGAAGGGAAAAATCTGTAACTCAAAGTTTTAAAAACAAATGTTAAAAAAAAACAAACGTTTTTTAAATGCAACTCAGAAATAAGATACACAGGCACTAGGGTATAGAAATCCATCTCACCCTACTAGAAAGTTAGTGGGGTGATGGGGGAGGTTATAAGAGAGAACGGATTGGGGGAAGGGTTATTCAGTAGGCTTGCTATTTTGGGGTGGGGGTAGGGGAAAGATGGGGAGAAAAAATTATAACTCAAAATCTTGTGGAAATCTATGTTGAAAACTAAAAATACATAAATCAATTTTAAAAATAAAATAAAATATTTAAAAAAATATTGAAATCCACCACTCCCCAAGTCTGCAGTTTATTGTTATCAAAAGATATTTCAGGAAGTTGCACATTCAATAAATACTTAGAGATCAATTTTTGCTAGAAACTCCTAGTCATCTATTATTGTCAACATCATTAAATATTTACTAAACCAAGTGATTCATGTTGTTTATTTATGACATCTTATTTAAATAAGAATTGAAAATTGGCATTCAGACATATTTCATTTCTTCTATACCAACAATATAATCCTTCATTTTAATGCTCTTTTCAAACTCAGTAGATTAAAAAAAAAAGTTGACATTTTACTAAAATGGTCATAGATATTCCATGGATTTTTTTTTGTCCTATTAAGGAATACTAGTGAAGAAAATCTTAATGCTCTTCAATTTGCTCTTAAACGATCACAAGACTGATAATAAGGGAGGAAAAATAATAACAGTCAGCATTTATATACCATATTATGGCTTGGAAGATTTACAAATATTATTTCATTTTATCCTCATAACAACCCTGGTAGGTAGATGCTATAATCATTTCCACTTTACAGATGAGGAAATTGAGGTAAACAGTGAGTGACTTGCCCAGGTTCATATGAGTAGTAATTTTCTGTGACAATAATTGAAATTTGAGTACAATTTCAGTACTCTATCCACTGCACCACCTAGCTACCTAAGAAAGGCCACTCTGAGGAAAGTTCAAGATGGTCAAAAAGAGGGTGACCAAATAAATCCAGGAGACAGGATTAAGGACTATTACAGCAAGTTTCTTCTGTACGTAGTAAGGTTGTCAAGGGTATCTGTCTGAATCTGCAAAATAATCAAAAGGCTGTGGTCATACTTTTTGGACTTTCTTCAATGACAATCAATCAGTAAACATTTATGAAGCCCCTACCATGTGCCAGGCAGTATTAAGCTCTAGACCATCATGTTCCCAGAGCTATCAAGGTAGATGCTTAGTATATTTTTGTTAAATATTATCGGCAGCCCAGCAGGACAGAAGAATACTCAATTTAGCGTCTACAGATCCTGATTTGGACCCCAGTAAAGGTAATTCCTATCTGAATATGTTCTGGGCAGCAGTTTCTTTAACTGTAAAATGAGGGGCTGTAGTTTAGAAAAACTTTGAAGTTCCTTCCAGTTTTGCATTTATGGTCCTATAAATAAATGAGTACAAAATTAAGAACAGGTATGTTCGAAAAGTATGTCTACTAAACTTATTTTGTTCATATGGACGTTTTTAAGAGGATGTGTTTTTTAAAAGGTTATTTCAATGGCATGAAAACAAAACCTTGGGTGAATAATAGTTGATCCAGATATGCTTATGTTACATATTTTGCCCCATTTTTAAACAGATGGTTCTTTTCATTTAGGTAACTGTAACTGTGACCAGAAACTAAGGTTCTTGTTGACTTACATTGTTTTAATATTCTGTAAATCTCTCCACAGATAAAGTGCTTTTTCAAAATGGTTTAAGGGATGACTACTTGTTTAGAAATAATACTTGTCAAAACTAAGTGACTGAGAGTCATAAAGCCCTGAATCTCTTTTGATTTTCACAATACCTTAGTATTATAATACCTTGATATTAGTGGGATGAGTACATCTTATATATTAGGATCTATTCTACAGTTGGGGAAACTAAGGTGCAGAGGGGCAAAATGACAACTATGGTTAAAGACTATTAAGTGGTAGGGCTAGAATTTAAATCCAGGTCTTCTAACTCTAAAAAAAAAAATTGTTATCTTTTGATAACAATAAACTGCAGACTTGGGGAGTGGTGGATTTCAATATTTTTTTTATATTTTATTTTATTTTTAAAATTGATTTATTTATTTTTAGTTTTCAACATAGATTTCCACAAGATTTTGAGTTATAATTTTTTCTCCCCATCTTTCCCCTACCCCCACCCCAAAATAGATCTCTTTCCACTCTGTCTTAAGCCCTAAGAATTATTATCTAATGTTGCTTCTATAAAGTGTTAATTCTTTAAGATCCTTTTCACTTGGAGCCATTTAGTACTAATAAGGGCAGAAAAAAAGAGTTTGTTTAAAGGAAAAACGTAAATCAATTGGTAAAGGATATAAGATATTGCCATCCTTGTGGATGGAAATTTTGATGACTATATGCAAATCACATCTGAAAACTCTACTTATGTAGATGTGATTTGAGGAGTTTGGAGACAGAAAATGAACTGTGGCATACATATAATGACTTAAGTCACCCTGTGAAAGATTTAGAATGATTCCCTATTTATATTTGGGTGGTTTAATGGTTTAAAGGGATACATTGGAAAGCTTTTATTACTAACTGGGGGAAATGAAGAAATAGTTTCAAGTGCACAAAATGAGCTGTTGGATCAAGTTGATGACTTTAACACTACAAAGCATTATGGAACTTCATTTTCAAGTAACTTTTTATAGTTTCTGAGAGCAAAACTAAGAAAAAGTGAAAGAATATGTAAATATGTGGAGACTAGTTTTTAGGACTGATGAATTCTTAAGGAAAACTTGGTGAGTTGTTATCTTTTAAGTGAAAGCTGAGAGCCAGGGTTTATGTGTGTATGTGTGTGTTTTGTTTTGTTTTAAATTTCAGCTACTGAACTAAATATAGGAAGTGGGAAAGATTAGGAGAGATAGGAGTGGCAAACAGGGAGGGGGAGGAGGCTGAAGAGTCAAGAAGGAAAGGGGTGAAAGAAACAGCAGTGTGCCCAATGTAATTTTGTTGGAGTTGTTTTAAGGGAGAAGCAACAGGAAGAGCCAGAAGAAAAACAAACAAACCCTTTGGCTCCTTGTTCCTGATTGACTGAATAAAGACTATTTATAGCTTTTGTCTCTCAGCTCCACCTATAACAGTGGTTCTCAACTTGTGGGTTATGTTCAATTTGTAACAATGAAAATACATCCTGTATATCAGATATTTACATTACAATTCGTAACAGTAGCAAAATTACAGTTATGAAGTAGCAACGAAAATAATTTTACGGTTGGGCGTCACCACAACATGAGGAACTGCATTAAAGGGCTGCAGCATTAGGAAGGTTGAGAACCACTGACCTATAGCTTAAAAGAGGTGAAGCCTCTCAGAAGTGATGACCTTTTCTGCCTCTTTTAGTTTAAGAAAGAAAAGAAGAGGGAAGATAGGCTGCCTTCTTGTATGAGAAGAAGCTAGTCTCATTTGCCCCAAAAGTCAAGCTGAATTGTTTGCTGTGGGCATTGTTCTGATTGAACAACATGGAATCCTGGTGGGTGAATAGCTAGCTAGTCAGTCTTTTAGAAAAAGTATAGGGATAGCACGACTGATCTGTTTTGCAGTTCTGTGACTTAAAGGGTACTGCTGTTTAAATTAAGAGACATGCCTTAACATCTTTTTGAGGGCAATTGTAAGTGGAAAGAGATTGTAAATGTTACCTTAGAGTATAGAGGTGCCAGCCAAATCTGCCCACTGCTCACTTTTTTTTTTAAAGCCTAGTGAGGTAAGAATTTTTTTTTACATTTTTAAAGTATTTTTTAAAATGTAAAAACCTTTCTTAGTTCATAGACCACATGGTCTTTTAGGCCATAGTTTGCCAACCTTGGTATAGAGTAGCAGTTCTCAACCTGTGGGTCATGACCCCTTTGGGGGTCGAACAACCCTTTCACAGGGGTCATATTTCCAATGGTCTTAGGAACCGAGACACTGCTCCTCTATGCATCTCCAGGCAGGTCTGCCCAAATACAGATATGCCTACATATGAGTATAAAAGGGTCACGGCATTAGGAAGGTTGAGAACCACTGGTGTAGAGTATAAAAGAAAAAGAAGCCTTGGCCAGTATGTAAATGATGAGGATCAACAAAGAGGCAATTACTAGAAGAAGTGGATTTATATAATGCCAGACTTTCTATATGGACTAATAACATTTAAGGCTGCTTGCCATCCAGAGTTATGAGTTACCTGAAGAATATAGTTTTTTCTACCACGTTGTAATAGTAATGGAATTTAAAGATCCTCCTGCATTGGCTTGGTTTTGGAGTTGAGTGTTAAAACTCAGAGGTTGTGAATCCCACCTGTGGGATGGACTTGTTGATGTGAAGAGAGAAGGCTGAACTGAGGAGCTATGGATTTAGAGAGAAGCCCAAGCAGACAGAAGGCCCAAGTGGAGGAGGCCAGAAGGACTTTTGGGAACTGCCACCTGGAGCTGCCAGGAACTGAGGAGGCATGGCTGTGATGCCAGTATTTTGTTTGTCTGTTTTGATGTTGCTTTGCCAGATTCACCTGCTGGTGAAGGACAGTGCTGCTGTTGTAGAGGTCCTGGAACTTTGCTGTTGGTTCAGAAGCCCTGAAGGAGGATTTTCTTGTTGTACATTTACAGAAATCCTGGAAGAGGGCCTTGCTGATGTTTTCAGAGGTTCTGGGACTGTTCTGCAGGTAGAGAATGACTTGATGAGAACATTGGCAATGGCTTTATTGAGCCTTGTCTCCCCAGGAACTGAGATTGCTGAGAGCTTGCTTTGTGTCAAGATGAAGGAAGGGCCTTTCCTTGGGTTCTCAATCCTGCGATGATATCTTAACCTTGTTGTATTGTAAGGGTAGATGGCCTTTTGTGCTCTCCTACCCCTTTTGGGAAAATGCTTGGTGTTAATGGATGGTATTGTAATTCACTTGTGATCCAAGGGTGGGAAACCTTTGACTTTTTTGTGCTCTGTGATTGACCAAATGAATGTACTTTACTTATTATTGGAAACTAATCTACATTTGAGAAGAGAGACTTTGACTGAATGAACGTACTGCTCAGGAGTGGGCTACTTTGACTAATGTACTGGCCAGGGGTGGGATACTTGGACCTTGGTGCTTTGCAACTGAATTGAAAACTTACTTGCTAAATGAATGAATTACACTATATTTTGATTTTCTCTGTTCTGTGAATGCTTTGCCTTAATCTGTCACTGAATAAATGGGATTTGCTATGCTGGTAATCCAAACCTTGGAAGTTGCCTTTGCTTGGCATTACACATGTGTACTTCCCTACCAGGTTCTCACAAGTTGATGCCCACTTTCTCCCTGATATTGAGTGTATTAATGAAAGTGTAACTTGGGTTTAAGTGTAGATTGTATCATATTCCTTATTTATGTCCTTGCTTTAAAATAAGTACCTATATCTTTTGTCCTATTGCTAAATGAATAGTTCTTTTAATTTAAGTAACTTTAACTATGAATAGAAACTAATGAAAAACAAGTTCCTACTGACAAATCACTTTTAACAATAAAAATACCTTATTTGCACAGCACTCTAAAAAGTACTTTTCTCATAACACTATAAAGGAAAAAGTAAAGGGATTATTATTCTCATTTGGTAAATGAGAAACATTAGAATCAGGGAAGTTAAGTGACTTGATCATGGTTACACAGCTAAAACTATCAAAATCATGATTTGAACTCAGACCATCTGATTTAAAATCCAGTCCTTTTTTACAAGGCAATTGGCTGCCCCTTATCAGCATTATACTTTTTTTTTGGAGTTCAATAAATATCTGGTGGTAGATGAACTTTGTGAATAATTTTATTCATATAATGTGTAGTTATATTAGTCCTTCAACTTTGTCTATATAAGGAAACAAGTTAAACAAATTATCTAGATAATTTGGGAATGAGAGTAAACTTGCTTTTTTAACATAATATTTCTCAAATGAAAGTCTAAATCTTATATACTGTGCTCATTGCTGAATCACACAGCTCAAAATGACCTGAATATTTTTATTTTAAATAATTTTCTGAATGAATCACCAATGCTTAAAAGGTATAACTAAAAGGAAAAAGGATGCATACTCCTAAATTATGAAATTATGCACAGGTAGGTGACCTGACTTGCCAATCTGCTATTCCCATAGCTTTAGTTTTTGAAAATGTGAAAAGAAATGTTAACTCCACCAGAAGCTGAAATCCTTAAGCATGAATCACACCCTACAAGAAGTCACTGAGCAATCAGCACAGCTCTTCCAAGGGAAAAAGGTGTTTTACTAATGGCCATAACATTTAGCACTTAGTAGTCATGTCCATTCTATCAAGGGAAAGAACGAGGGTGAAACATCAATGATAAAAGCCTCCTTGGTGCTACTGCTCCACTGTCAATATTCTCACTAAAATGGTTTGGGAGAAAGCATCTATTTTTCATGAGATTTTCAAATACTTAGGTGTAAGTAAGAAATAGAAAAAGGAGATACACAATGACATTCATAAACCAAAACATTCATGAGCCCTGAGAGTTAATGGGAAAATGTAGGATTATGGAGTACATTCCATAACCTGATTTTTTTTTACTACCTAATTCTGATATTGGCTGACTATTATTCCCTTCAGGAGTCATTTCAAATCAACAAGCATGCATGAAATACCTACTATGTGCTGGGTATCAAGTTAGGAACTGGGAATACACAAAAAGAACTCAAAATAGTCTCAACCCTGAGGGATTTTTCAATCTACTGGCTGAGATAAATAAATACAAGTGTTTTCAAGTGGACACCATTGTTCCCAAGGTGTCTAAGTTCTAGTTCCATTGTGGGGAGAACGCAAAGGTTGTTTTCACCCTGACATCTTCTCATGCTGCTGATAAGAGCACCTACCTCTTAGGTATATGAAGGGCATTTACTATGAAGAAGAGAATACTCAGGAAAGGAGGAAAGAACAGTTATGGGATGAAGCGGGTCATAGTTTAGTTTATAATACATTTCTTTGCCACTCTTCTTAGCCCCCTCTTTCCAATAAATCTCATTTTTAGTTTAAGTTCAGTTCTATTATCACATCTATGGGATTGGCTGGCCAAAGCTGCTGCCCTTCCAAGGCATCTGGAATCTCTTCCCCCTAAATTCACTGTTGAAGTAGCCTCAGCAAGGAGTCACTTTCCATTGCTTTCCAGTTTCCTTTTTGTAGCAGTCAACTTACCTTCAACCCAATGGCCAATATTTGGGCAAGTCTATAGTAGTCTCCTTACTAAATGTCCAGAAAGAAATGACTGTTCTCTATCTGGGCCCCAGAACTACCTCCCAGGTGTCAGGTCTTTCTTGCCTCCTTCATGCTAGGTTAAGGGCTCTAGATGCTCTAGCTCAGTGGTTCTCCACCTGTGGGTCGCGTCCCCTTTGGGGGTCAAATGACCCTTTCACAGGCATCACAGGGGTCGCCTAAGACCATCAGAAGACACATATTTCCAATGGTCTTAGGAACTGAGACACTGCTCCTCTATCCATCTCCAGGTGGGTCCACCCACATGCAGATATGCCCACATATGAGTATTAAAGGGTCAAGGCATTAGGAAGGTTGAGAACCGCTGCTCTGCCTCCTTCAGAGGCTGCTCACCTCACTTCCCCTTTGTTTCTGACTGGTCACTTGAAGTAGATTCTATAGGGGAGAGGTTTCTGCTAGTTCAGGCCTCATTCAAAGCCTTGTGGACCCCAGGATCTTCATGATCCTGAACAAGTAGGGGTCTCAAGCTTATTCCTCCTTATTCAGGGGTCCCAGACTTCAAAGTTCTAGAGAGTCCTTTTTATTCATTTAAATCCAATTCACATGTAAGTCATGACAGCTCCTTCTTGATGTCACGGTTCTCTTTAAGAAAAAAGGACAAATAGCAACCTCTGAATAGTAGTAGCTACACCACTGGGGATCCAACTGGCCAATTCCAGTTAGACAACACAGTTCTTTCCTTCCTTCCTTCCTTCCTTCCTTGCCTCCCTCCCTCCTTCCCTCCTTCCCTCTCTTCCTTCCCTCCATCTGTCCACATAGGAAATCATACCCTTACCTATAGATCAGTGGTTCTCAACCTGTGGGTTATGTTCAATTTGTAGCAATGAAAATACATCCTGCATATCACATATTTATATTAGGATTCATAACGGTAGCAAAATTACAGTTATGAAGTAGCAATGAAAATAATTTTATGGTTGGGGGTCACCACAACATGAGGAACCTTATTAAAGGGTTGCGGCATTAAGAAGGTTGAGAACCACTGCCATAGATGTTCTGCCCAAAGGAATATAAATTTTGATCACTGAAATCTATCTTGGGGTTTACGAGCTAGATTTCTTTTTTATGGACCATGCCTTAATCCCAAATCACTCTGGCTCTTACTGACTGGCCAACAATGTGTCCCAGCCCAAGCCTTGCTTGGTCATTATTTGTAGGCTGATAGTTCAGAGTGAGTGTAAATAGCGTAAATAGCAGTTTTTCTGTTTTGATCTAAAACCCTGAGAATCCGCCCCTCTTCAGTTGATTTTATTTTTTTGACTAGATAAAAGAGGCCAAGTTTCTAGGAAAGTTCTGAGGGCTAGCTAGCTTCAAGCCATGATCACTACAGATGTGGATAATTCTACTGATCAGGTTCAGACAGCACCTGTCATTATAGCTGAAACTTGGAGTCCATTGATTCAACCTTTCTTCTTCTCATCATCCATTTACCAAACGTTTGGTCCAAAGATACAAACAGAATCAGTTCCCTCCTTAACCAAAAGTTTGCCCAAAGGACAAAGATAATGGGGTTCCCCCTTAACTGAAGGTTTGCCTAAAGGACAAACAGAATGGCGTTTGTTTACCTTGCCAAAGATTTGAACAAAGAACAGAATCAGTCTGTACATGTGCTATAACATGCCTTTTTATTCTCATTAAGCCAGAGAATCACACATGATAGAGTCAGAAAATAATTCTGAACTCAGAGTTGAACAAGTTGAACAAGACCTTTTATACATTTAAAGCAATCCCAGCTCAGGATGCTTATGTCAACCCAAAATTATAGTCTCCATATATGTTTAACAAAAATGTAGGAAAGGAATTTCTTAATGGATAGGTTATAAATACAATAAGACAGGAGAATGTCAAGGTGTCAATTGAAATTATAGATGCAAGAGGTGTTTTTCTTTTATCATTAACATGACATAATATAATATAAGAAAACATAAGAAAAGTCCCATTATTCAAGATAGCATCTGCTTTGAGGTGCCTTATCCTTGGTAGTCATAAACAGAAGAATGTTCCTGGTCAGCTTCATCTGACCTTGTAGTTCCTAGCACAGGAAGGGGCATTTTGGGCTCAATCAGAGAGCAAAAAAAAAAAAAAAAAGCATGTCTGTTATGCCAAAGCACACAAAACATTACGGTAGGTTGAACTCAGAGTGGGCCAAAATGTCTTTCTCTTGATTGGTCAATGTAAGTTTTAGGCCTTTCTCAGGTCTTGGGGTTTGGAATGGCTTGGGGAAGGGTCCACACTGTATAGTGTCTTCTGTGCATCCCATAACCTGTGGTCTCCTGAAGTTAATGGGCTCAGAGAACATTGAGCTAGAAGGGAACATTAGGAATTAAAGCACTCAGCACAGTGGCTGGCACACAGAAAGTGTTATGTAAATGTTAGTTGTTGTTGTTGGTTTTAGTATAATTATTAATTATTCTTGTTATAACTATCCATTTCATTGGAGCATTGCTCCATCTCAGGCCTTAATTGTTACCCCAGGCATTCTATTATATTTTTCATTAGACATTATAGAATCTCTGGGGGCAAGGATTCTGTCTTGCATAAATTTTGTATATGTCAAGCACTCAGACCAATGTTCTGGTGCAATGAGTACAAAATAAAGTCTTACTATATTGTACAATTAATGAAATGGGCCTAGAGGGATAAAGTCACTTGGCCAAAACCACGCAACAAATTAATGACAAAGCTGACGTTAGAAATACAGCTCTCCTGACTCTCAGTGAAGTGCTCTTTCCATTCACCCAGAGAACGGACACTTTCCCATAGATCTTAGATAAAAATCCCATCACCTCCTCATCTCAGAGTCACTGGCATCACTTGGGCATCTCCCCTATGAGATGTGCCACAATATGTGCCACAATAATTGTATGCATGTGAAGCATCACCTTCTCATCTGCCTTCACTCCTCAACAAATGAGGCCTCTGAGGCCTCTTCCAAATCTAGAGTATTGAGTTTATGGCTGTGGTAAAAGCAATGAGTCTGGAAGAGAAAAGAAAAAGAAATACACAAACTTAATGGATCAGTGAGGTAGGAAATTCAAGGCAAAGAATGGTAGGTTTGAAATCAGAGGGTCAGGACTCAAATCTCACTTTTGACATTTAATTCATGTATGGCCTTGGGCAAGTCTCTTAACCTGTCTGGGCCTCGGTTTCTTCATCTCTAAAATAAGGGAGCTAAGAATCAAGTCAGTTGGCTAAATGACCCGATGAGAAAAAGTGATCTCAGAAAAAGAAACATTAAAGCAAATTTAGTGCTACTGTGAAAATGAAAAGATTTATTCACAAATATTTCAGGCTTTAGCTGGATTGAAAGGGTTTCAATTTTGTATTTTAAAAAATGTTAATTACAGAAAATATGATTAAGTCTTTATCTTTCCCTGTGGAATACAAGGACTTTTTTTTTTCTTAATTGCCATATAGGTCAGACTATATGTCTGTCTTGAGATGCATTTCTGAAAGTAGAAAGTGATTATTTTAAAGAAAAAAGATCAGGAATGATCAGTCCAGAAACATAATTTTTTCTGTCAACACCTACTAGTTACATACTTGTGATCTGAGATAGAAGTGATCATGTGTACTATGTTGCCTAACAGTTTATTGATTAAAAATAGAAAAAATGCTCATTTGTAAATTTTCTTGTTTCAAATAAAGTGAAGATCTTTCATATATGTAAATTATGTAAATAATAAAATAATTTTATACCATTCAAAAATAAAATAAAATGAAATAAAATAAAATAAGGGAGCTGGATGAGATGACCTCTAAGGTTTCTTTCAGTTCTCTGTGATGTTTGGGTCCAATCTGCATGGACATCAAAATTTCCCAGGGACTGCCCCTAAGGAAAACCCTAAATTTTTCTTTTAATTTAGCTACAAACTATATGGATACAAATGAATGATATGAATGAGTCCATTCGGCATTCAGTGAATTCATGGACCCTTTTAGAAAATTCTAGAATGTGTGCATGGTCAACTAGTGTCTTGAAGTCACACATTCAACATTTCCCACATTGGACCTGATTTCACACGGAAACCAGTTATGCAAATAAAAATCCAATTTGATTGATGCCATTCAGCATACCTTCAGATTAGCAATGGCCAGGTCACTCTCAGGACACTAAGGTTTAAGAAGCATATGCTTTGTGAAATATTTCCTGCAAAGCCTTTGAGCTAATCAAGTGAATGATGCCAGGACAGTAATGAACTTGGTCTAATGGTCTTGGTGGGAAAATTGTAGGTAGATATTAAAAGTTAATGTGATCTTGGACCACATTAAGAGAGACAAGGATTCAGATCCAAGGAGTAAGGAGATAATGACCTTGTACTGTTCTAATCATGTGTGAAGTGTTATATTCTATCTGGGCACCATTGATCAAGGACATTGATAAAGTAGAGAATATCTAAAAAGGGAGAACAAGGATAGCAGAGAATCTAGAATCTAGGATATACAAGCTTTCAGTTTTATTTCAGGTCATAATACATAGGGAGAATATTGTATGAATGACTATAAGATACGTTGGAAACAGAAAATGCTAAAGGTTCTTATAGGAGCCAACTGCTTATTTTCATTGTGAGCAATTTTATTTTAGAAATCAGCAAATACTATAAATCAGGGTTTGATTTATTGTTCTGTTGATTGTCTCTAGACTTAAGAAAGCGATGGAGAAAATATTAATAATTCAGACTAAACTTAAAAGTGTGTCCTGTATACTTTTTATGACAGAGGGAATGCCGTTGGTTGTTAATTTTTACCAGCACACCCCTGTATATGAGAATTGTTTGAAGGAACTGGGGATGTTTATCATGTAGATGAAGAGATTTGTGATAGCTGTCTTTAAGGATTTGAAAGGCTATCATTTGGAAGAATTATCAGACTTATTTTGTTCAGCCTCAGAGGATGAAGGAACTATGGGTAGAAACCTCAAAGAGACAGATTTAGGCTCATCTCCCAGAAAGACTTTCTAACAACTAAAGCTGTCCAAAAGTGGAACGGGCTGCACAGAGAGGTGACAGATCCTCCTCCTTAGACATTTTTAAGGAAAGGCTAGATGATCACCTGACATGCTATGGCAGAGATTCCTTTTAGGTATGGATTAGATGAGATACCACTGATATACTTTCAAATTTTCAAAACTGATTCTGTGAATTCAATTTGACAATGAACAAATGGACTGACGGACGGATGGATGGATGGATGGATGGATAGATGAATGGAGTATGTATTAAGGGCTTACTATGTGCAAAGTACTGTGCTAAGTGCTGGGGGATACAAATAGAGAAGTATGCCAGTCTGTGCTGAACACAACATATATTGGAAGGTTTCAGCTGTAAGTCAGGTGGAAAGATCTTTTGGTTCTTAGGATGTCATAGTAAAGCAGATGCTAATGCCTTAGCTCTTATACTGATAAAATCATACCAGTATGTAATGTAGACCCATCTGAGAGTGCCAAAGACTTTGATGGCAAGAACTTTATTTTCTGAGTCTTCAGTAGCTGTGACTGTAGCACCTTCTGCAACATTTGCCAAGCTTTATCTCCATAGGCTTTCTTGCCAGAATTATGGCTACAGGCTCTGTCTTAGAAGCACTGCTATTCCCTGTAACACCATGCACAGCAAATTCCCAAAAGAATGCTACTGTGAACAGCTTTTAAGGTTCTGATTACATAGTATAGTGAACACTCCATTTATTCCATTACAAATCAAGGCAAACATTCACAACAAATCATAATATAATATTCACAACGTTACATCTTATCACAGAAAGTCACAATATAGTGTTCATAATAGCTTAACATTAGAATGGCCACACAGTTTTCACTACAGTGGCCACAATATTCAGAACAAGGAACAAAAGAATAATCATCTGGTTTCCCTAAGGGAGAAACTCTCCTCACTTAATCATTCAATCAATTCACAATATAATAATCAACCTTCCACTCATGGGGCAATCTCAACATAATCAATCACTCATCTAGCAATCAGTCACTAAGTATAATTAATCATAAGATACAATCATTAGAAAATTACACAAACTCTCCACCCCTCGGTGTCTAGTAAACTCATTCAATATCTAAGGAGAGGCCTTTTCTTCATCTTGACTCAGGGTGGTCTCTCAGATTCTTTGGATCCCCTTCCGTGGTCCCAGCTCCTACCTGAATTCACTAAACAGTCACCCGGATTCAGGGGCAGACAATTCCCAGGTCCTTGTCCAGTACTCTGGGCAGTTCCTGGCACACACCAAAATTCACAGGGTCCAACACATCTCAAACCCTTCACCACTTCTGTTGCCAGGAACTCAAAGATCAGCCAAGCCAAGAACCAAGCTTATCTGGGTCATGCTTCTTCAGTCCTCCAGCACTTCAGCTGACCGTAGGACCCAGGAGAAATTTCAGCCTTCCAGGTAGCCTTCACCAGATTCTGGTCTCAGAAAAATTCCAACTCAGTTCTCAGTCAGCTTCCAGATGCTGGGAGAGAAATTCTTATTCTCTCTCTCTCTCTCTCTCTCTCTCTCTCTCTCTCTCTCTCTCTCTCTCTCAGAAAACTCCAACTCAGTTCTTCAGTTTAGCAGCCCAGCTCCCAGATGCTGGGACAATCCTGCTTCCTCCAACAGGAGCCACCAGGAAGAAGATTCCTAATTCTAATTCTCTGTCTCTGGAATTCTTCTTATACACACACACTGGCCTTTTGTCTCAGACAACCCCCTCCTGCCACATCAGCAACAGGGGACTTAACACCCTCTCAACAGGAGACAGAGCTCACACCTTCCATACTTAGCCCTAAGTTACTAAGGGCTAAGTATCTGCTAAATTGACTACTGTTACATTCCAAAAGGCTTTTGGGTTCAGTCTCCTGGCCTTTCTTCATCAAGGTATGAAGGGAGAAGGCAGTCAAGGTGTTGGGAGTGGTTTGACTTTCTTAACACATGCTGCTTCCCATCTCTCCTGCAAGGTGCCTTATTGCTTCAGTTAGGCTGGCTTCCCTGCCCACTGTGTTGCAATTGGTAGAAAGTTAATGTAGATGGCTGGACTCTTCTCTGAAAGCATTAGTTCCCTGAATAATGGGATGGCTGGGCTGAACGCAGGACCAATGATCAGGAAAGCGCTGCCACTCTTGAGGCTTTTGTGCTTATCTGCTTGTTGGTAGCAATTGTTTAGCAGTTGTTGCTGGAAGTAGTGATGAGGAAAGTGGATCCCTCTTCCACAATTGTCTCTCCCCTCTGCCATTTCTAGTTATTATATTGTTCCATCATGTAGCACATTTCATACTTAACAAATATTTACTGAATTGAATTGAGTTCCTGATTAGACCATACCCTGAATATGCTGCTCAGCTGGTTAGAATTCCACAGTTTAAGAACTCAGACACACTTGAACAGGTTTGTAGAAGGGAAATCAGAATGGTAAAGAGCCCTGTGTCTATGCCATATGAGGATCAGTTAAAGGAAATAGGACTGTTTTTCCTGGAAAAGAGAATAAACAAGAGATAAAGGAGTTGTCTTCAGGTATCTTCAAGGACTACCATTAGACCTGATCTGTTTGTACCCAGAGGTAGGGGTAAAAACAGAAGCAATGAGAAGTCACATTAGGTTTGATGTTAGATGAAAAGAAAAAAACTTCCTAACAAGTGCAGCTTGTTAATATAATGGAATGGATTGCCTTGGAAGATGTTGGGACCCCTTCATTAGGGGTCTTTGGGCAAAACTAGAGTGAGTGGTTGCCAAGGATATTATAAAAAATAATCTTGTTTAGGAATGGGTTAAGCTAGATTGCCATTGTGGTCCCTTCTCACTCTAAAATTCTGTGATTCTATTTGGAATATAAAATGGACAATGAAATGTAGTAAGGCTTAATGGAATTTTGGTGAGTTCAAATAATTTGACAACTATCCCTAGAAAGTAGGCATAAAACCCCACTATATATGAGTCTTTCTGGTAAAGAATAAAACTGAAAGCTTTTGTCAAATTCTTTTGACTGAGTTGTAAAGGACTTATTTTCCCTAGCCTAGATAAATAAAATGTTTAAAAGAATGAAGTTGTTTAAAAAAGCATAAAAGACATCATTTTAAATAGTGCTGCTATATTAAACCATGTAATCATTAACCTCCTGAAGAATTGTAGGAGACACGTGTAGAAATACCAGAAACATCACTGTGTGTCAAGCTTTCCAATGCTACTGATGACTGACATGAGCTTTTGAAAGGTCAAAGAATATATGTCAGGATGGATATCACACTCCTCCTTAATTTAGACAGGATCCTAACACAGAGCAAAGAAAAAGATTGAAGCAATTATCTGGTGAATTTAACCAATGCAGAAAGTCAATTAGGAACATTTGCTTAAAAAATTCTCCTTCTTTATTTGCTAAGCCCATGTCATCACTTATAGGTTATTTCTGTATATAGACCTTTCTCTCTATTGTATAGGTTTTATAAACAGGGGGTTTATGGTTGCTCCCCAGTGAATATTTTCTAATGATTATCCACCACCAAAATTCCATTGGCCCCACCAAATTGTCATTGTCTTTAGTCACATCTCTTCCTTAGAGTTCTAGTCTTCATCATGGAAAATATGAAAATGGCACACCAGCCTTCACTGATCATATTGAGATGAAAAGTCTTCTAGGGAGAATATGTATGTCTACTGTCCAAGAACTTGCCCAAGTTTTGTTTGTTTTTTAAATTTTCTTCATAGATTAAATAATCGTTAACCAACATAGAAATTGCTATCCACAAAGGCTCAAAAAAATGGAGATGGTACATGAAACCAAGACTACTCTACATGTAGCTCCTAAGTTTAGAAAATATTATCAATAGACTAGCTATAAAGTATTTAATTTTTTGACTACTGTAATTTTTAAAGACTATCTTCCAAGTTATTGACTTTGTGATATGCATTTGTGGAATGAGAGCCCAAATGGATAATATTACAGATCCTTAAAGCATTTCCATGCTTGTCAATATTCACTCATCAGTGCTCCTTCTCCTTCTCCTTCCTCTAGTCCAGTCATCTCCATCTTCTTTACTCCATTAATTGATTCTCATAACAATATGTTAAAATAACCCTAATATCTGCCTAAGGTAAAAAAAAAAAGTACTCATTTCCCTACAAACACCAATTCCCATAATATATAAACCAACCAAAAATGGAAAAAAGAAAGGGAAAGTATATTTGATTGCTCATCAGGACAGCTGCTTCATACTCATTAGCTAGGGTCTGATTCTTTGTGGCTGTGTCTAGAGAC
>CM053580.1:47977020-47989052 GCA_028627135.1 Pseudochirops cupreus
CAAAAAGAAAAGGAATAAACAAACATATTATGCATTATGAGGATTATTCATTTCTGTACATTTTATCAAGAGCTGTTTTATAAAAATTTGGGGTTTACACCACACGTAGAGGTCCATATGATTTCCCATTTTTCACATTAAGGTAAATTCCACTCATCACTATGTATTTTTCATGACTTTCTTCTCTCTCTAGCCAATATCCCTCCATTCTCCATCCCATTTTTCTGCAACTCCATTCCATATACATTTGAGCATACATTATGCTAGGCCAGGGGAAATACCAAATACTCTATATGGAGAAGCAGCATGCTGTAGTCACTGTGGTTAATGGAGGGTCTGGTTGTTAACTCAGAAAGACATGGGTTCAAGCCCTGCCTCTTATGTACACAGTTGTGTGTATCTACAAGCAAATCACTTAAATTCTCAATTGTGTTCAGTCATGTCCGACTCCATTTGGAGTTTTCTTGGCAAAGATACTATAGAAATTTGCCATTTCCTTCTTCAGCTCATTGTACAGATAAGGAAATTGAGGCAAAGAGGGTTAAGTGACTTGCCCAGGGTTACACAGTTATTACGTGTCTAAGGCCAGATTTGAACTCAGGTCTTCCTGACTCCAGGCCAGCCCCCTATGCTCTATCTACTGGTTACCACCTAGCTGACCAAACTCTTAACTGGGCCTGGGAGAGATACAAAAATTTCAATAAAGGGATTGGTGGTCTCTACTTACTTTTGAGGAACTTGGGGGAGGGCGATATTACACATAGATAAATACACATTATAGAGCAAACTGCTATATGGAGTCCAGAGGTGAACCCCTTCATATGCTCATCATCCGTCAATCAACAAGGATTTATTAAGCACCTATGTGCCGACCACATACATTCACCATTCCACCTTTCCTATGCACTTTGCTCACACTTCTCCTTTGTACTTATCAAATGCTGTCTTTTATAACATATATTTATATATATGTAATATCTCCCTTCCCCTAGTTCCTTGCAGGCAGGGAGAGCTCTCTGTCCTCTCTAGGACTTCTCTCTCCCAGTTCTCTTCCTACTTGGCCGACCACTCAGACTCCTTAGCTAGTTCTTCAGCCATGAGACTCATGTGGGTCTCCCCCAGTGTTCTACACTGAACCCTCATCTCTTTTCTCTCTATACTCTCTCACTTGGTGATCTCATTATATCCCATGGGTTCAATTACCATCTCTATGCAGATGACTCACATAATTTATCTAGCCCTAGACTTTCCCGAGAGTTAGAGTACAGCATCGTCACTGCCTTTTGGAGATTTTGAACTGGATAGCTATTTCAAATTCAATATGCTAAAAACAGAACATTATCTCTATACCTCCTACCTGACCCTCTCCTTTTCCCAATTTCCATCTTGCTGTCTTATCAGACACCCAAGCCTATGATGTCAGTGCCATTCTCAACACCTCACTGACCAGGCTCCCAATTTCTTGTTGGGGAAATGGATGCTTTCTCCTCAGGAGTATCTATTTTCTCCCTGAGATGGCCATGTTCTCATTCAGCTCATTAGCAGCGTTGACCTGCCAGTACTGCCTGCCTATCCCCTCCAGCGTCACATCACTGAGGTGCCCCATGCTATAGGATCAGCTCTCTGCCTTAGCCCTTATAGAGAGAAGATTCCAACTGCTGTACCCATGATCAAACTGTTCTCTTCTCCACCCTCACCTTTGTTCTCCAACCCTAAAATCTATCCAATTATTGTTTTTGTCCCAAGTGAAAATATGCCTAACCATGGCTCTGAACAGGATCCTTTAAGCCCTTCTCAAAATACATTTTTCATCACAAAAGTTAATCAGCTAACCCTTCCTGTATGCTACTTTGTTCTTAGTAGTCTACTCAGAATCTACAAGTTTGTTTTTTAAACAATAACTAACATTTAACTCTATCATTCCATAAAATTTCCTACTACTACTTATTCTCCAAATCTGCTGATAGTTTTAAATCCTGTGACCTAAATATTGGTCCTCTATTATCAGCCACTTGAGTAATTGAATAAAACATAATGCCCCACCCTCTTTTGACTTACCTTTCAGAAGCCACGTCCAAGAGATTTAAGTTGGTTGTGGGATGTAGGACAGTGAACGTTGACAAAGCCAAATCTGGTGGTTATGGAGGTCAGCTGTAAGTACAGGTGCCCAGCATATAAGGTTTTTCTGCAGAACTCCATCACTCTTGCTTTCATTTAGCTAGAACTTTTGATGTCTACTAGCTACTCAGTGCCACACTGACTGGACCTATCCTCCTGTCCCTACTTTATTTTCTTCTTCCAGTCAAAACATATCTTTCTCAGCAATGGAAGGTTCTAAGGCAACTCCAAAAGACTTATGATTGAAAAGATTCATCCAGAGCAGCAGTTCTCAACCTGTGGATTATGTTCAATTTGTAACAATGAAAATATATCCTGCATATCAGATATTTACATTACGATTCATAGCGGTAGCAAAATTACAGTGATGAAGTAGCAACAAAAATAATTTTATGGTTGGGGGTCACCACAACATGAGGAACTGTATTAAAGGGTCACAGCATTAGGAAGGTTGAGAACCGCTGATCCAGAGAAAAGAACTACGGAGTCTGAATGCATATTGAAAGTAGATTTCCAGGACAGAACCGAGTAATTTGTTTTTCTTTAAAGGGGACAGTAAGTCAAATAAGTTTGAGAACCTCTGTTCTAGGGTCTGTTCTCTCAGGCAGTGATAACAGGTGATGATAGATTAATAAGATTATCAGTAACCACGATTTTTTGCTCCCCTGGAGGATTCTAAATTTAGGCTCAAGCTTGATGAAAAGGTGATTTTTGGCCAGGTGAGATTGTTGTTGTTGTTGCGTGTTTATTTGGGGACTTTGTTAGTTTGCTTCTTTTAGGGAAAAAAGTTGGTTTAGAGTAAAGGACATTGTACTTTGGATTTAAGAGACAAAGATTCAAATCCCCTGTCTCACTCTCATTAATTATGTGGCCAAAGGAAAATCACTTTACCTCTCTGGGCCTCAGCTCCCTCATCCAGGTATATAGTTCTACTACCTATCTCCCAGGGCTATTTTCAGGAAAGCACTTTTTAGATCTATCATTTCCTGGCCCCTGAGACTGCCCCAGGTAGACAGTCTTCTACTCTACTTGTCCTGAGGTCCAATGTTGGGTCCAAGATTGCTCAAATCTTTCCTTATATCTATTGAAATGGCTACAATAGGAAAGCAAGAGTAGCCTCTAGACTAGAGAGTCCTCTGACAAAGGAGGACCCTTCACTGCTATTCTCTGCCTGTGAGATTCCAAGATATAATAGCAGCATCTTGAGATTATAGCAGTATTCATGGAATAGCTATTCATCTTACACAGACACATATTTTTCGGATGAACCTGAACTCAATGTGCATCAGTCAGGGCTGGCTGTCCTTGCTGAATTCTCTGATTTCTGTGGTGCTCTACCAGCTCTACACCTCTCTGCAGAGTATAATTATAATTGACATCAGCTGTGTCTTGACAGCAACCCAGAACAAATTAGTTTGAGCAAATTTGCTTCCTAAAATTTAACACCAATCATCATCAGCTTTTGTTATCACTGACATTGATTTCTCTAGAGTTTCAAATCCCCATAGCTCTCTTCAGTTTATTAATTAATGGGGCTGTGGGAAAAGTACTGTGATTACTTGGTGCCTTTGACTGGCAGTGTGAGGTAGAGAAGGGAGTGCTGAATGTGGAGTCAGAAATCCTGGGTTCAAATTCTGTCTCTGCCACTTACCACGTGACTTTAGTCAGGTTACTTTCATACACTTGGCCTCAGTTTCCCTCACTGTAAAATGAGAGATTTGGAACTAAATGAGGTCCCTTCCAATTCTAAATTTCTCATCAGTGTGTATCTATGACTACCAACATTCAATTCAGCCCCAAAATAGAAAACCATAATGATTTCAGAAAAAGTTAAAGAAGCATTATTAAAATCAAAATCCATATAGACATAGAGTTTTTAACCATTGTTGAGTGTCATGGATCCCTCTGGCAGTCTGGTGAAACCTAGAGACCCCTTCTCGGAATCATGTTGTAGTTTTTAAAAATAAATTACAATTGAAAGAAATGCTAAACCTAAGTTAGAGTTTAGCAGAAATAAAGAAGTAACTATTTTTTTGCCTTGGTTCCCTGACCCCCTGAAATGTATCTCTAGACCCCTCATTTGAGGTTGAGTGATTTGTCCATGGTCACTCAGTATTTAATGGACGCAGATGTGAGAAGTGAGTTCAAGGACAAGAAGTGGAAGGAAAGAGGATCGAGTGAGAGCAGGACTTGAATGCAGTCTTCTTTGCTCCAGACTTGCCCTCTGTCCACTCTATATTCTGTCTTTGCTTTTCAGGGAGGCCTTTTCCCTACTTCCACCAGGGCCCTGGGCAGGGTCATCTGCAGTGGCCATAGTGGGACAGGTGCCTGCTTCCCCACCCCCAACACACTTCCTGGTCTTCCTGAAGGGACCAAAGAGGCAGGTGCCAAGATAGAAGGTACAGCTAAAGTAGACAAAAGTATAGCTAGAAACACGAGGAGAAATAAGTCCAAGTATGAAATTATAGCTCAAAGAAATGAACAGGACATTGGATTTCCCAGAATAATGACCCTTGATATCATCAAGATGTCTGTGGGGCAGGTTTTCAGCAGCTGGTCTCAAACATGCCATGGGGGAAGAATTTCAACCATGTGTTACTTTTTATGAAAGCAATTTCAGGAGTAAGGGTGGGAGCCAAAAACCTAGGCAGAACATAGGGGGCTGTTCTGATATATTTCACACCTGGAAAGTTCCTTATGGAGAATCTTCCCGATGAGAAGCAGCATCCTGAGGATCTATTCTCCCATTTAGATTAAGCATACTAATAATGAAAAGAACAGTATGGAAAGTAGGTTGTTGTTCATTGGTATTATCTCTAAGAAATACAATGAAAACAATATTTATATAATATAAAATAGTTTTGAATAAATTTAAAAAACATTAATTAGGTATTTTAAGTACCAAACACTATTATAAGTGCTAGAAAAAATAATACAAGAAAGTAAGTTAGCACCTGCTCTCCAGGAAATTATATTCTAAAATGGGAAGACAACATGTACAAGAAAACAAGAGTTAAAAAGAGGGTTAAAATGGAGGTGTGGAGAGGTGGTCAAGAAGTGATATCCTAGGTCTAGGGCCCAAGGAGATAAAGCAAAAAAGTCACCCAATCACAACCTAGAGTCCCAGAGGCTAGAGCCCACATTTCTACAAGGCAGGCAGAAGAGCTTGAAAGGGGTAACAGGTTTTGGAGTCAGAAATGTCTGAGTTCAAGTCTTGACTCAGACACGTGAAATACCACATCTGTTACTATGAGGAAGACATTCTAACCTCTCAGTGCCTTCATCAACTGTTTCAAATAAGGGTTCTCAACCTGGGCTCTGGGAATTTGTTTTTTTAATATGTTCATAACAGTCTTTCAGCATAATTTGTTTTCCTTCTATTCTATTTTATGCATTTTAAAATAGCATTTTAGAAAGGACTCATAAGCATCATCAGACTGCCAAAGGAAGTGGGACATAGAAAAGGTTAACAACACTTGGTCCAAGAGACTGTAAGTGAAGTAAGTTCCCTGTCCACATTGGGAAAGTGGGAATTCCCTATATTAATGAAATCACAAGTCTAGAACCACAAAAAGGCCTCATATTACATTGTATTTTGAAGTCTGCAAAACCTTTTCATGGTGTATTATATCATTTAATCCTCACAGCAACCCTAGTTACAGTTATTAATCCCTACGGAAATATGAGAAAACTAAGACTCAGAAAAGTGATTTGCCCAGGGTCATACCACTGGTAAATATCGGGGACATGATTCAAACCTAGGTCTTTTTCCTGACCCAAATCCAGCACTCTATCCACTATTCTCAACTGTGCAGGGAAGGGGAAAAGGTGCTAGATTTGGAGTCAGAAGAACTAGATTCAAATCCTGATTGCTGCTTACTACCTATGTGATCTTGAGCCAGACAGTTCACTTTGGACCTGTTTCTTCATCAGCAAAAAAAAAAAAAAAAGGTATGTGGACAAGACACCAGGAACTCCCATACTGTTCCAAATCTGTGATCCTATGGAAAGAATCCTTTGAGAGCTACTCAAAAGTTGTGCTAAGACAAATTTCCATTAAAATGTGGCGTTGAAGGAATGGTGTCCTGCCTGAGGATTACTATGCTAGCCACTATCACTGGGGCAAAGTTCAGTCATGTGGTTTTGGAGTAATAATTTCTAACCCCCTTCCTTCAGGCAGAGAGGAATATCAATTCCTTTTGAAAAGCATCCCCAGTCTTTGGAGGTCCTAAAACACCAGTAAACCAGCACTCAGTGCATTAAGGCAACCACAGCAACCCAAAGTCATTAGCTCAGGCCCCTGGTTTGCCTTTCCCCATCAGTGCATAGCTGCCCCTTTTCAACTGATTTCTCTGCTGTTTATGGACTATTTCTCTAACCCCATCTGGAGCCTCCTTCGGTAATTTAAGTAAATCTCCCAAAAGCCAGAGCAAAGCGGAATTATTCCAGAGGATTTCCAAGGCTGCTGAGCCGAAGTTGGTTTTGCAGTAATCTCCACTGCACTTAAGTGCTTTCTGTGTAGGCTGTTGTCTAAGTAAGCCCCATGTAGCTTCACAACCAAGTTATTCCCCAGGAAAAATTAGGATTCCCAGGAAAGGGATGCAAAGATAGAAGGGATGTATAAACATCATCCTTAGTAATATCAGTGCTTTTGACAGATAGATAAAGCATTTATTAAGAGCTTACTATGTGACACCCCCCGCCCCACCCCTTCCAAACTAGTTTATTTGCAATGTGTAGCACACGGTATGCCATCTCCTACCTCTGGGCTTTTGTAAAGCCTGTTCCCCCTTGCCTGAAATGCCGTCCCTCCTCCCATCTGACTCTTGGAACCCCTTCAAGGTTCAGCGTACGTGTCTCCTCCTTCAAAAGATCCTTCCTGACTTTCTCATGTACTGCACCACTCTGTACTCTATAGTCTAAATTTTGTGTGCTTCTATCCGTGAATATCTTTCTCCCTTCTCTTGAGAGAAGGGATTGTCTTATTTTTTATTTGTATCCCTAATGCCTAGCATAGTGCTCGGCAGAGAGTAGGTCCTTAATAAATGTTTTTTGATTTGTGGATCATCTGGTGTGGTCACTCTGTTGTTATCCCACTTACTCTCCCAGTTTATTTCTGCTCGCAGATGTCTTATCTTCCTCACACACAAGTCATGGTTAGCGATAAATGGCAGCCACACTATGTCCTTCCATTGTCCCTGAGTCACTTGAGTGTTTTACTATTCTAAGGTTGTGGTGTTCCATGATTCTCAGATGAATACAGAACATGAGTGTGAAATAAATGTTTCTTGATTGATTGGTACAGGCAGAAATGCAGATGCAGTATACTAATTCCTTGCCTTTGGTGGGAAGGCTAACAAAAACCTAACATTGAAACTGTTACTATATCTTGAAATAGCAAATCATCATTTTTTCAGAGAGAAAAGAGCAAAAAAAGTGAAATCCAGTACAATTCCTAATAAAATAACTTTCAATGTAATTTTGAAGTTGGAATATTATAAATAATACTATATATTATGCCTAATTATATATAATGTTATATATAATTATATATAACATTATATATAATGTGTATATGCATATATGTGTGTATGCATGTACGTATGTGTATACGTATATGTATATGCATATATAAGGACCATAATATTTTAAGCAGTACACACCTGTAATTCCCTGTTCCTGGGGAGGCTAAGACTGCTGGGTCACTTAAGCATAGGAATTCTGAGCTGAAGTACGGTTAAAACCAACTGGATTCTCACATTAAGTCTAGCACTGATGTGGTAAATCCCAAAGAGTGAGGGAGCCACCAAAGGATGCATGAACTGTGCCAGCTTGGAAATGAAGCAGATCAAAGCCGATTGATCAGCACTGAATCAGGCCCACAGTGATCGCTGTACTTCCAACCCATGCAAGATAAGGAGACTCAATTTCTAAAAACAAGCAAAACATAATTCACAAATTAGCCTTATCAGTGGAGCAAAGGCAATTTTCCTAATAGCAATTATCCCATTCATGCAACAAGAATACACCATGTTTCAGTTACATGATGCACAAATGTTAGGATAAGACTTTAGATGGATAGATGATCCAAATACAGCTTGTCTAGTTTATATAGAAACAGGTACATTCATATAGATATGTAACCCATCGTATAGTCTTTAGTTACCCTTCAATTAATTCTCCCCAGGCAACATGAAACATATAGTCTAAGATTGTAAGACAGCCCTTGATGCTTATTTCAGGCTAATACTTTCCCCACTTTTTCTCACTGCAGCAAAATCTCACTAATTCTGCTCCATTGATTTGAAATTTATGATAATTGGGGCAGGGGCCTGACTTAAGCTTAGCATTGTAATATCTGTGCAGAAAAGGTTTGCTAAATTTTTTGAGGGAATAATCATGATTACAGTGGGATTTTCTAAAATACTTGAGAGCAAACTGCTTTCAAGTACCAAGTGTTTTAAAAAACACCTATTCATTTATAAATAATTGGCATGGTCATTGCTGACATCAGGTGATTCCTTAATTGAATTTGAGTTATAGAAATCTATTTATTTTTTACAATTCTGTAACTCAGACTTTAAGAAAACTAGATTTCATAGTTTGACTTATTCACAATTAATCTGAATTTGTGAGACTTTACTGTAACTTGAGGGAAGGTAGGAATGCTGCTTCCATAACACACACTTTACTTTGTCCAATAACAAGTTTTTAAAGTGTTATTTCCGTTAACACATTTATGCAGACATAGGCAAGGTGATGTAAATGGCCTCATGCAGCCTTGCCATAATGCTACTCTAGGGACTTGATTTGGTTGAGTTACCTGGTCTTAATGACAATGAAACTGAAAATAAGTCCAGTAATGGCTGTTGCAAGGAAGAGAGATTGATTTGCTATTAGAAAGATGGAAATTAATCATGGCAGACTGTGTCCAATATGTGTGAGGCCTTGTGCCCCCTGGTGGTGGGGAACAAGCTAAACATTGTGAATTTATTCACTATTGCCCTACATGTTATTCCCAATTTGGAAATCCAAGTGTAAGTGAGACAGTCATGAAAGGAGCCTCTAATGAGCTGTGTGCATTAGGGAATAGGAGCTCAGCAACAGGAGACAGCCATCATAATGAGAGGAATATTAGAAGTGTGCCTTGGACGCCAGCCAAGATCTGGAGACGTTCTTGGGCTCTAGTAAAGATCAGAGATAATGGGACACTGCAATATATTCAGTGAAATGAGTCAGAAATGGTTTCATATCTTTTCCGTTCCAAGGTCTCAATGCAGCCACATTTAGTCATGTTGGTGAGACACTCTGGATGACTTATTGTAACTCTCCAAATTCCAAACCTACAGACTTTTCAGAACTTATCAAGCTCTCTGGCAGTAACCATTCCTTCCTGTATTAACAATGTTCTCCCTCTCAGGAACTTGTATTAATCCTTCTACCATTAAAATAATAAAAATGAGACTCCACTGCCCATCAGGCTAGAAGATGAATCAAGCCTGTCACCCTGCTAGTGAGGCAGCTGTCCCAGCTGGAGGAGGTGCTGCTTGTGGGTTGGTGCCATCCATGAGGGAATGGTCAGCTCTCAGGCTGTATTCAGGAACCCAAGAGCTTGACTCACATGCAAAATTTGAGCATCTATTCATTCTGCTATAGGGAATGCCAAGTTGTCTCTTTCCCTGAACAAATAACACAAAAAGCCTCATTTGCTTGCATCATAAGCTAGAGTGGCCACAGGCTGCATGGTCACACACTAACTAGCAAAGGCTTCCCTCATGTCCCTTGTTGCACCATTTGCCATTGAGCTTCCTGAGGCTCAGGGGCTTCCATCGATTGAGGGGTGGGGAGGAGTGCTTTTCAATCATCCAACATTGAGTTCCCTTGTTAGGTGAACCCTCCTTGCTGCATTTTTCTTGGGGCCTATGGTTGGCCAGTTCCTCCCACAGCATCATGAACTTGTAGGGGCAAAATGGCAGCTATTTCCTATCATTCCCTCAGTCAAAGTGAGTGTGTCTGTGTCTCCTCAGTCCCACTATGAGAGGAAGGGGCTCCCTTAGGTTGCTGACCAGGGCTTCAGCTTGCTCAAGATGGCCTTCCTTTTATTTCTCTGCTGCTGCTGTGATTTTGTTTGACTGTGCTAGCTATGAGAGTGCCTGTTGGCTTCAGACATAGCCAAGTAATAAAGATTTTCAAAACTGGTTTTAAAAAATGAGGTTGCTAATGAGGCTGAAGTTGTTTTTCTAGTATTGTTCATAGGTTGTGTCAGACCATCCAGCCGGACGCTCTCCTCAGATAACTTTTCTGATAAAGTAACCTTACCACACAGATGGCTAGTATTGGAGCTAGGTACAGTCTGTGATGGTTAGATAGGTAATGAATTACCTAAACTGACAGGAATCCCATGCAAGAATCATGTTCTACCTCATTGCCACCATGTTCCACCTCATTGTACAACTCCTTACTTTGTATTTAGAAGCCTGTACCTGGTTTGCCTTTTGTATTGTAATCCAAGTCTGATAAATGGCACTTGCTTATGATGAGATTTTCATATTTCATTAGCTCTAGCCAGTAGATATTTTAAGGTTACCACAGATATAAAAGGATTCTGCATGACATGGAATTTACCCACTACAGGTCTTTATGTGACATATTCTAAATTAAGTAACACCTTAACAATGTCAAAATCAAGGATTTGTTTTGCATAAGTTAGGATTTAAATAGAAGGTAGTTAATTTGAAATAATTGCTTTCTACTAAGAGGAGGCTATCATTTATGCAAATGCAAGTGACAGTTTAATTGTCACTGTTATTGCCACTTAGCATTATTCTTTCAGAGGCAGGGGGCAGCTAGGTGGGCATAGTGAATGGAGTGTTGGCTCTAGAATCAGGAAGACTCATCTTCCTGAGTTCAAATCTGACCTCAGACACTTGCTAGCTTTGTGACCCTGGGCAAGTCACTTAACCCTGTTTGGGTCAGTTTCCTCATCTGTAAAATGAATTGAAGAAGGAAATGGCAAACTACTCCAGTATCTTTGTCAAGAAAACCCCAAATGGGGCCATGGAGAATCAGACACAACTGAAATAACTGAACAAATTTTAAATAATGGAGAGAAATCAAATTCTTCCATAAAATTAGGGGGTTAGATAAGGTGGTCTCTGAGGCCCCTTCCAATTCTAGATCTGTGATCCTATTATCCTTAATCTTCATTGTAAATGACATGCTTTATGATACATTTATTTATTAGTTACCATTTTATATGGAACTTTAAGGTTTTCTACATTCTGTTCATCACTGGTATCAAACTCAAATAGAAATAGGGGCACCAAACTGCATAAGGATCCTTGTGAATGTGAATTAGAAAACCACATATTAACATTATTTATGCTCTATTGTACTTTTATTTATTACATTAAACATTTCCAATTATATCTTCAATTAATTAATTAATATGTAACCACAGGAAAATTGGTACCCGTTTGACAACTCTGTTATATACTATCTCATTTGATCCTCAGAACAACTCTGTGAAGAAAGCACAAACATTGCAATTTTACAGATGAGGAAACTGAGTCTGAGAGATGCTAAATAACTTGGCCTGAGAGTCATAGAACTGTTAAGTATCAGACACAGAATTTGAACTCATGAATCTAAGTCTTGGAATCTTACCTGGATAGACTAAAAACAGAAAAAAGGATTTAAAAGATTAGATTAGGCAGTAAGGAAAAGATTGTAGGATTTCAAGACCCCCACCTGATCTTGAATAAAATGTCAATAACCAATTCATTTTGAAAGTCTTCCTTTACATTTTCTGTACATTCACTTGTCACGTTCATCACCCTGGGTATGTCTAGAATAAGGACACTTGGAGTCAGATGTCCTTCACTAATCTTGCTATGCAAATTCAAAAGCATTTT
>CM053580.1:47989552-48006282 GCA_028627135.1 Pseudochirops cupreus
TTTGTGTCTATATTTAATATTTTTAATGGGTATTCATTAATGATGTTAGTCTATCATTTCTACCTTATTCTTCCCTAGTTTAGATTTTAGAACCATATTTGTCTCATAAAAGGACAAAATCCTTCTTGAGCTCCTCCATGACCTGTAACCAATTCATATTTTTCTTGGAGGCTTTTGATGCAGGAGTTCTGACTTCATTGTCTTCCTCCTACTCCATGCCTTGATCCTTTTTGTCCCCAAAAAAGGATTCTGTGGTCTGTTTGTGCTTCCTGTGCTTGCTTATATTGCCAGCCAATTACTTGACATTTGAGCTCTTTGCCACAGTACAACTCTGCTTCCAGAATGGAGATAGCTTTGTCCCAAATTGCTGGGGGGTTTTTTTGCAGCTACCAGAGCTACTAGAAGGGTGCCCTCTCTATAGCCCCCACACGCCCTGGCTCACTGGTCACACACCTCAGGACTACCACCCAAGACCAGGATCCAGATTCAAGCAGGTTAAAGCAAGAGTGATTACCCTCTGAATGGTTGCTTGGCCCCCCTACAAGGTGCAGGTCAGAAGCTCCTGAGGCAGCCATGTGGACACAGCCATCACACCTCTGCTGCTTCTCGCCCCAGGGGCAGGAGCCAGACCACACTCTTCCATCCACCGCTGTTCCAACAGAGTTCCACACTGACCTTTTAATTTGGCATTTATGGGTTAAGAAGTCTGGAAGCTGCCACAGCTGCTGGTGATTCACACTCCTGAAGTCTGCTCTGGCAGCTGCTGATCAGAGCTGCACTGGGACTGGAATTGTGAGGCTCCCGCGGGACTGTGCTCTGCTCCCAGGGCATTGTGATAGATCTTTCCTCTTGGCCTGCTGGGCTGTCTTCAGCAGGAGATTTGTTTCTCTCTGTCACTTTGTGGGTTTTGTAGCTTTAGAATTTGTTTGGAGTAAATTTTTTTTATAGGTATTAGAATTGTTTGGAGCCAGAACCCATGCTAAGTTTGTGCTACTACTCCACCATCTTGGCTCTGGGCCCTGATAAAGTCTTTAATAAAAATAAAATAAAATAAAGAGCAGCCAGTTTTAATTTGATAGATTAAATAGAAGGAATGACTATAGGCATTTAGTGCCAACATTCACTAGAAACCTTTTTAATAAGGAGCAAATACAACAAATCTTTAAAAATCTGATAATACTACTTAACTTTTACAGTGTTGGATCTTGACATTTCTGAAGCAATATCAACAGGACCCATTTTCATTAGCATTATCCTGGGGAATTCTTGAAATTACCTTCTCTCATGCAACAGGTAGTACCATATGGCACCACTGCAGGAAAATTATCACTAAACTTGGAGATCTGCTGGTGTTTAATACTTTCGAGTGAACCAAGTCACAGTCAAATAAACTATAATGAATACAAGTAATAGAAACACAGACAGCTTGAAAAACATTACAACTCTAGGCAAGTACATAGCACAGTAGACAGAGTTCTGGGTCTAGAGTCAGGAAGATTTAAGTTCCAATGCTGCCTCAGACATTTACTGTTACCTTGGTCAAGTTACTCAATCACTGTCTGCCTCAGTTTCCTCAACTAAAAATGGAGGTAATGATAGCACCTACCCCCCCACCCCCACCTCAAAGTACATGTGAGGATCAAATGATGATATTTGTAAGTACTTAACACAATGCCTGGGACATACTAAGAACTTAGTAAATGTTTGTTTCTTTCTTTGGCTCAGGTGTGTTAGAAAAAAAAAAGATATATAGTATACCAATCTTTTCCAGGGTGCTAATGTACAATATGTCCTTTGCTTTCATTCTTCTAATCAGACAGGCTGTCCTTATTGGAACACTCTCTTTATCTCAGTCATTGTGCCCAGACAGGAAAAGGTTTCACCCTACCTTTAATTGTATAGAAAGACAGTTTGTCTGCTTTTGTGGTTTACCAGCAATCAATGTAGTTTTACCATAACAGGAAATTGTTCTTCTGAGTGTCTTTGATGAGTGTCTTCTGTGATTATTGCATATATAATAGCTTTGTTCTTCAGAGTACCCAAGGACTGAAGAATATTCTTTTTTCCCTCTTAATCTTTTATTTCTTTATTTTTAGTTTTCAACATTTATTTTCACAAGATTTTGAGTTACAAATTTTCTCCCCATCTTTCCCCTACCTCCCCACCCCAAGATGGTGAGCCTACTGAATACCTCTTCCCCCAACCTGCTCTCTCTTATATCCTCCCCCATTCCCCTAACTTTCTAGCAGGGCAAGATGGATTTCTATACCACAGTGCCTGTATATCTTATTTCTCAACTGCATGTAAAACACAATTTTATTTTTTTTTAACATTTGCTTTTAAAACTTCGATTTCCAGGTTCATTCCCTTCTTCCCTCCTCACCCACCAGCACTGGGAAGACAAGCAATTCAATATGGGTTGTACATGTGTGGTTACACAAAACATTTCCATATAGTTATATTGTGAAAATTAATTGTATTTCCCTCCACCCTATCCCACCCCTCCCACTTATTTTATTTTCTACTTTGACTCTGTCCCTTTTCAAAAGTGTTTGCTTCTAACTACCCTCTCCTCCAATCTGCCCTCCCTTCTATCATCCCCTCTCTTATCCCCTCCCCCCCTACTTTCCTGTAGGGTAAGATACCCAATTGAGTGTGTATATTATTCCCTCCTTAAGCCAAATTCAATGAGAGTAAGGCTGACTCATTCCCTTTCACTTTTCTGCTCTTCCCCTCTATTGTAACAGTTTTATCTTGTCTCTTTTACATGAGATAATTTACCCTATTCTATCTCTCCCTTTCTCCTTCTCTCATTATATTCCTCTCTTACCTCTTAATTTTATTTTTTAGATATCATCCCTTCCCATTCAACTGATCCTGTGCCCTCTATCTATGTATACATGTACACACATATACACACACCCACAAATATATTTATATACACATATACCCTCCTATACATACCTATGTATGTATGCATGCATGCATATATATATATGTGTGTGTGTGTGTGTGTGTGTGTGTGTGTGTTCCCTTCAACTATCCTCATACTGAGAAAAGTCTTATGAGTTACAGTCATCGTTTTTCCATGTAGGAATGCAAATAGTTCAACTTTAATAAGTTCCTTATGATTTCTTTTTCCTGCTTACCTTCTCGCGCTTCTTTGCTTCTTGTATTTGAAAATCAAATTTTCTGTACAGCTCTGTTTTTTTTCATCAAGAATACTTGAACATCCTCTATTTCACTGAATGACTATATTTTCCCCTGAAGTTTTTGCTGGGTTTTGCTGGGTAGGTGATTCTTAGTTTTAATCCTAGCTCCTTTGACCTCCAGAATATCATATTCCAAGCCCTTTGATCCCTTAATATAAAAGCTGCTAGATCTTGTGTTATCCTGATTGTGTTTCCATAATACTGAAACTGTTTCTTCCTGACAGCTTGTAATATTTTCTCCTTGACCTGATAACTCTGAAATTTGGGTATAATATTCCTAGGAATTTTCTTTTTGGGATCTTTTTAAAGAGGCAATCAGTGAATTCTTTCAATTTCTATTTTGACCTCTGGTTCTAGAATATCAGGGCAATTTTCCTTGAGAATTTCTTGAAGGATTATTTCTAGGCTCATTTTTTGATCATGGCTTCCAGGTAGTCCAATAATTTTAAAATTATCTCTCCTGGATCTATTTTCTAGGTCAGTGGTTTTTCCAATGAGATATTTCACATTCTTCTATTTTTTTTCATTTATTTGGATCTGTTTTATAGTATCTTGATTTCTCATAAAGTCATTAGCTTCAATTTGCTCCAATCTAATTTTGAAGGAATTATTCTCTTCAGTAAATTTTTGAAATTCCTTTTCCATCTGGGCAAATCAGTTTTTTTAGGCATTCTTCTCCTCATGGGCTTTTTGGGCCTCTTTTGCCATTTGAGTTAGTCTATTTTTTAAGGTGTTATTTTCTTCAGTAAATTTTTGGGTCTCCTTTAGCAAGCTGTTGACTTGCTTTTCATGATTTTCTTGCATCATTCTCATTTATCTTTCCAATTTTTCCTCTACTTCTTTTACTTGATTTTCAAAATCTTTCTTGAGCTCCTCCATGGCTTGTAAACAGTTCATATTTTTCTTGGAAGCTTTTTGATGCTTTTGACTTGGTTGATTTCTTCTTGTTCCATGTTTTGATCCTTTTTGTCCTCAAAAAAGGATTTCATGGTCTGATTGCACTTTCTCTGCTTGCTCATCTTGCCAGCCAATCACTTGACTTTTGAGCTCTTTGCCACAGTAGAACTCTGCTTCCAGAGTAGAGAGAGAGCTGTGTCCCAAATTGCTGGAGTTTTCGCAAATGTTGTCAGAGGTCTAAGGAGGACACCTTCTCTACAACCACCATAAGCTCTGGCACACTGGTATTTCTTACCCCAGGACCACCACCCAAGAATGTGACCCAGATCTAAGCAGGTCAAAGCAAGAGTGATTATTTTCTGAATGGTCAATTGGTCCCCCTATGATCTGCAGGCCAGGAGCTCCAGAGGCAGCCACGTGGCAGTAGCTGTAGCTGCCACACCTCCTCTACCTCTTGCCCCCGGGACAGGGGCCAGACCATGCTCTTCCATCACATGGTTCCAACAGAGTCCAACTGACCTTCTACTTTCTCTTTGGCATTTATGTGTTGAGAAGTCTAGAAACCACCACAGCTGCTAGTGATTCACTGTCCTGAAGTCTGCTCCAGCTGGTTTGGGCCACTGGTCTGGGCTGCCTCACATTTGAGCCCACACAGTTCACAGGGGACTGTGCTCGGCCCCCAGCTACATGTGATAGACCCTTCCTGTTGGCCTGCCAGGTTGCCTTCAGCAGGAGATTTATTTTTCTCTGGTCACTTTGCGACTTCTGTAGCTCTAAAATTTGCTTAGACTCATATTTTACAGGTATTGATGGTGGTTGGAGCAGGAGCTCAGCAAAATTCCTGCTTTTACTGCACGATCTTGGCTCTGCCCTGAAGAACATTCTTGACAAAAAAGAAATCATAAGGCAAATTACTTATATCAAAAAAAACTTTGATGACTTGTCAAATAAGTCTCTAAACAGAGAGTAACCAGAACTATAAACATTTTAAATACACATCAAGCTCATTAAGGATAAGGACTCCATTCTTCTATCTATATCTCTCCCCCAATGTCTACTACAGAATGAGCTAAATTCAAATTTAAGTGTACAGGGAATGAAAATGATGAAGTAAACATAAATAAGCTCTTAGAGGCCTTTGGGTCCTATCTCCTCATTTTGTACACAGGAAAAATAAGATTTGGAGAGGGGAGACAACTAAAGTATTGGATTTGGAATCAGAGGATCTCATTTGAATCTGGGCTCTGCCAGTTGCTTTCTGTGTAACCTTGGGCAAGTCATACAACTTCCCTGGGTCTCAATATTGCCATCTGTAAAATGAAGGAATGGTGCTATGTATATTCTAAGGTCCCTTCCAGCTCAAAGTCTAAAATCTTATGCTCCTGAGTTAGGTTTCAGTAAGCACTGTTCCACCCTTCAGGGTACTGTGGAATAAGTCATTCATCACTGTTCAGACTTCTGCTTGCTGAGTCTCTTTCATTTTTGAATTGTTCTGCCTCAGCTAAAGCAACCTCCTCTTTTAGTCTGCTTGACCTGAGGCAGGTATTTAGAGGTATTCCTTTTGTCTGGGCCATTGACCCTCAAGGTCAGGTTTTGTGCCTAAAGCTTCTTTGTATCACCAGTGCCTAGTAGAAGGCTTTGCCTATAGGAGAGTTCAATCAATGCTTAATGATAAATGTGATGATGATGTTCATGATGATCATAATAATAATGATGAATATGAGTAGCTACCAGATGGTAGCTATGTACTGCCTGCTTTGCTGAAAGAAACTTTTTGATCTTTTGGTTATTCCCATCAAAATAATTCTGGTAATGTTATTTTGCCATTCCCATAGGGCTTTGTGCAGTCATTTTTCAGTTGTATCCAACTCTGCATAATGCCATTTGGAGTGTTCTTTGCAAAGATAGATACTGGAGTGGTTTACCATTTCCTTCTCCAGCTCATTTTAAAGATGAGGAAACTGAGGCAAATAGGATTAAGTGACTTGTCTAGGGTCACACAACTAGTAAGTGTCTGAGACCATATTTGAACTCGGGAAGATGGATCTTCCTGACTGCATGCCTGGCACTTTATCCACTGCGTGACCTAGTTGCCCGTACTCATAAGGCTTATGGGAAGAATTTTAGGCTAGATCTCAGGAAAATCTTCCTACTCCTTAGAACTGTATAAATGAGCTGCCTTTGAAGGTAAGAGATGTTCTCCTACCATCACCCCCTCCCATTCTGTTATCAAAGCTCTTCAGACAGAAGCTGGATGACCACCAGGGGTTATGTTGTAGATATTTTCATTCATGTACAGAATGGGATTAAAAGGCTTATGAGGTCTCTTCCAAATCTGAAATTCAGTTATTCTGCAAATACCTATTCAAAAGTATTTGGGGGAATCCCTTGCAATCCACACACATGCACTTAAAACTTAGATTGTTTTTTTCATACAAGAGGATCTGCTATTATACTGTTTCAGAGATCACAATTCATAAAGTCTTTGTCAGTATCACTATTTAGTGAGGGGGTTCTATCCATGATGTTCACTTCACCCCAGCTCAACTCATTCTCCGGTGTTCACCCTCCACCCACCAGGTCTGCCTTGTCCTCCTGGAAATGGCTCTGTATGAAGTCTCAGGATTAACAAGTCATTCCTTCCTCACACACTCACACACACACACACACACACACACACACACACACACACACACATCTTTACGTCCCAGGTCCCCTTTAGGTTTTGTGTTCTTTTATTAGACTATAAACTCCTCGTAAGTAGAGACTATTGGGGTTTTTTATTTTTGTTTTGTATTTGTATCACCATCAGCATTTAGCACAAAGCCTGGCATATATTAACCATTTAATAAATGTTTCATCTACCTATGTATCAATCTAACACACGGTTTTATTTAGGGAGTTTCATGTCATAACATCAAGTTGCTATGGAGTCCATTACTACTAAGAATAATAGCTTGCATTTACATGGCACTTAACAAATGTTATCTCATTACATCCTCCAAACAACTTTGGGAGGTAGGTGCTAATATTATTCCCCTTTAGTCAATGAGAAAACTAAGCAGATTATGTGAGTTGCCCAGGGTAACACAGATGCAAAAAGGGTCTGAGGCTGGATTTAAACTGAGGTCTTCCTGGCTCAAGGTTTAGTGTTCCATTCATTGTACCACCTATCTAAAGCCACCACTTTGGTGCTAAGAGGTGTTATCCTGGTTATGCTGAATAGCTGCAGTAATCCTAACATCCTTCAGGTGCCACAAACAAAAAATAATTCTCCCCCAACAGAAACATACTCTTAGACTGTCAACTTCCCCCCTTTATTAGTTAATAACAATCTACATTATGAATTTTTGTTTTTCAGTGTTGTAAGTCTTGTCTGACTTCATGACCCCATTCAGAGTTTTCCTGGCAGATTTACTGGAGTGACTTGCTATTTCCTTCTCCAGTTCATTTTACAGATGAAGAAACTGAGGCAAACAGAGTTAAGTGACTTGCCTAGGGTCACACAGCTTGTAAGCTTTGAACTCAGATCTTCCTGACTCCAGGCATGGCACTCTATCCACTGAACCATCTAGCTGTTCATGTCATGAATAATGATAGCTAATTTGGAAGAAGGTTACATCATTAGCCTTGAAACCAAAAAATGTCTTTGTGCCAACTCTCACAGATGTTCTGCTATATTCCCCTATGCTCCAGTCCTCACACACCAGCCAGTGATTTTCCCCCAGCTCCTAAGATTCTTGTGCCCTTAGAAAAGGGAATTGCTTACTTTCTGCATCATTTACATGGATGATGCTGAACCTATTTATTCAAACTGAATGAATCACTGATGACTCCAATAGTGTTAATTCAGGTTCAAATTTGTATGTAATATCAGAATATCTCCCTCCACTAATATCCTCCTATGATGTCTCAACACAGTGCAGAGGCTTCTTTTGATTCTCAAACACCTAACAAGGTCCAAACTCTGATAATCCATATCAAGCTGGAAAGACTTTAAGAACTGGCCAGGAAACCTGTGACTGTTGTCCCAAATCAGCTTAATCAAATGCAAAAAATCTCATTAACAGAAGTTTGCCCACCAGGTGATGAATTTTTTCAGTCACAGAAATTCACAAGAAGTTCTGTCAAGGGGTAGGAGGTTTTTGATCACTATCAGAGAGGGTATACCCTGGTTGGCAAACCTCAGAAGCCAGTTTAGTCCAATGCCTTCATTTTACAGATGAGGAAACTGAGACCCAGAGAGAACGGCTGAATGACTTTCCTAAGATCACACAAGTAGTGAATATTAAAGTCTTACACTAAAATAGGGCAGGGTTGCCTCTCTCTCCTAATACACTTGAAGGTTAACTTTTCAAAACCCACTTCAAAATTTGCTTTTTTGCCTTCAATTTTTGTCCTTTCTAATCTTGTTCTATCTTGTCATATAAAACAGCCCTTTTATGGTATTTTAACACCTTATCCTTCTAAGGGGATTCGCTTAATAAATGTTAATACTCATCACAATTTTCTCAGTAAAGAGCTTGCCAATTTACTCTTTAGCATTGAGTTAGGGGGGTATACTTCAACTCCGTGGCAAGCTTCCCCATACCAAAATAGATTTTAATAAATGTATTAATTTCTTTCTCTGCCACCTTTGTCCCATCATGTGTACTCTGTCTCTGGAAACTAAGAACATCATCTTCATAAATACTTTAGAATTTCATTTTGATCTCAAAGGTACAGAAAACGATTGTCATATATAAAAAACACAGATAAAATAGCCCATCTACCATGCATATATGCTCATGCATGATGCTCAACTAGAGAGACATATTTTCTTCACATATGATTTTGGAAATTGGGCATTATTCAAAGCTAGTTCCAGTCTGTTTCTGGTGACTTCAGATGGCATCTGTTTTTGAACCTGGATTTATAATTGAGCCTGTTCTTTTTGTTACTGTATAGGCTTCCTCTTAGCATGGAAGGTGGTGGGCACAGAGGGAAGTAAGTGAATAGCAGCATGCCGAGGTATGGCCAAGAACGGTATATTTAGGTGTTCTGTTCCTATGCTTTGTGAGGCCACTGGGAGCCGGATACCTCCAACTAAGCTCTCCACCCGGTCATTTCCCCAGTCCAGATTGTTCCCTCTATTTGATACTTTGGCTCAGTAAAAGATAAAGGGGAAACAACACAATCGACATATGTCCTAGGATTTCATGTGATGAAAGGGATCCATCAGCCCACCTGGGGTCCCATAAGGGCTCACTAATGATAGAACACAATGGTTATTTTAGCATATGGCCCATTACCCTGCCCCTCCTACACACAACATGACCCTATCTCCTGCAGAGACTAATTCCTCCTTCCCTTGGCTTGTAGCCCAAATTATTTCAGACTGAAATAATCTTTAATTTTGGTCAGTTTCAAACAAACTCAAATCTTCTGGCATGTCGTGATGGATATCCTTTCTGTTTCTGTATTGAAGTTGGAGGCTCTCTCACACTAAACTCCATCAAAAGGAATCATAGAATCATAGTTTTAGAGTCAGAAGGAACCTTCAAGATTTGCATACATAGAGTTCTTTTTCCCCTTCAGTTTTCCAACATCTGTGGAAATACATTGTTTTGGGGATTTTTTTTGTCTCTTTGGAGGGGGAAGGCAGGGCAATTGGGGTTAATTGACTTGACCAAGGTCACACAGCTAGTAAGTGTTAAGAATCTGAGGCCACATATGAACTCAGGTCCTCCTGACTCCAGGGCCAGTGCTCTTATTCATTGCAGCTGCCCTGGAAATACATTGTTGTGTGGTACCTTCTATCTTTGTTATTGTTCAGTTGTTTTAGTCATGCCTGACCCTTCATGGCTCCATTTCAGTTTTTCTTGGCAAAGATGCTGAAGTGCTTTGCCATTTCCTTCTCCACTCCATTTTACAGATGAGAAAACTGAGGCAAACATGGTTAAATGACTTGCCCAGGGTCATACAGCCAGTAAGTGTCTAAGGCCAGATTTGAATTCAGGAAGATGAATCTTCTGACTCCAGGGCTGGCACTTTATCCATTGTACCACCTAGCTGCCCTTCCCTTCAATATTAAATAAGCTAAATTAAGAAGATCCAACAGATTACAGAACCTATATGGGAGTTCTGGGTTAAGTTAAGAGGACCTTGTTTAAAATTCTGGGTCTACCTGCTACCTGTATGACTTTGGCCCATTTATATTCCTTGGATCTTGCCTTTCTCCTCTGTAAAGTTGAGGACATTCTACCAGTTGACTTACGAGGTTCCTTCTATCTTTAAATCTGTGTTCCTACAATCAACCGTTATATTCCCTTTTTCTATTTCAGAAACAAAGGTTCAGAGAGGAGGTGACTTATACCTCAGGTAACATGGCTCATGAGAAGGATAGCCTAGAATGCCGTTTTCATTCAAGAAGAAATCAGAATGGTAGCTTGGCTTAACAAGTTATATCCCTCCATTAGCAATGAGCTTTGGAGGTATGGAACTAGGGAAACTTTGAGGGCACTACCCCTTTAGATATGGCTCATATCAAATGTTACATTACTTCATAGGGAATATGTTGCTATCACTGAAAGAGAAACCAAAAATGGATTGGGTCAACAGAAGAACAGAGTAGCTTCATACATGCCCTATTCTGTTCCACGGCTGGTCATACAAACCCTCTTCAGTGTCACCAAATAATGTTGCTGCATCTTTAAAGTTCATAAATGAGATCGGTGATATGACTTGAATTAATCTACCCTTAGTCTGCATCAAGTCAACAAGCATTCATTAGGCACCTAGAATATGCCAGGTACTATGGTAAGCATATATCAATTGGTGTTCAGATTTAATTTTTAAAATTTATTTTTATTAAATTATCCAAAGCAGAATTTTTGTCTGAATTGCCTAATACCCTCCAACTGGCACTTGTTATATGTTGCATCAAATTTTTATTTTATTTTGATCTGAAACTTTAATTTAATTGATATAGGGAACTCCCAAGTTAAGAAACCCCCTCTATCAATGTTGGTCAATACCTTCTCTGCAAATTATAGTCTTAGACTTCGCTAGAGCACTAAGAATTAAATGACTTATCCAGGATCGCTCAGCCCATATACTTCAGAGACAGGATTTGAATCCAAGTCTTTCTGGCTTCTAAGCCAGTTCTCTATTCACTCTGCCATACTGCCTCCAGATACACACATACATATATATTCATTTATTTATATAAAAATATGTATTTTTAAAATGTATGTATATGTGCATACACATATATATAATGCACATATCTACATGTATAATTATGTACACATTTATATATGTATAATAATAATCCAAAAATACCAGTGGACATTATTCATAGGTTTTCATTGGTTTAACTGTACATTAATAGAAAAAGTTCATGTTCGTGTTCATTAATTATTTTACTCATGATCTGCTGAGCTGAAACAAACTTGTAAACATATAACAAAATTTTGGGAATGAAAATTCTATTCTTGAAATAAATCAACTAGAAATGCATGATATTTATGAAATGATTTTTTGTTGATGGTTTTTAGGGAAAAGTTGTGACAATATGTTAAGAATTAGATGGAAAATTACATTGAGTATTTGAATATTAGTAGATATATTTTCAAATATCTCATACAGGATAAAAATGGCTGGGATCCAAGTAGAATTAAAGGTCTAAAATAGTATTTTAAATTACAAATCACCATATTTTCAAAACTGGGAACTTTGCTATCATTTAAACTGTCCTTTTAAATTTAAATTCTTTTTTTTCCCCAAATAACAAGCATGTATATTCTCTCCCTCCCATCGCAACTCCACCAAAAAAAATGAAGACAAACCTTTGTAACAAATATGCTAGTCAAGTGAAAAAAATTCTTATATTGGCTACATTAAAAAAATGTGTTTCATTCTGTATATGTAGTCCATCATCTCTTTGTCAAGAAATGGGTAGCATTCTTTATCATTTCCTCCTTGGTACCATGATTGATCATTACATTAATCAGAGTCTTTAAGTCCCTGAACACTGTTCATTTTTATAGTTGTTTTATTTAAGTTGTTACTTTACATCAGTTCATACATGACTTCCTAGGTTTTTCTGAAATCATCCTTTTCATCATTTCTTATAGAACATATGAACCATTCTATTAACATACTATCATTTGTTTAGTCAGTTTCCAATTTTTTGGCATCTCCTTAGTTTCCAGTTTTTTTCTACCACAAAAAGAGTTCACACACACATACACACACACATGTTTGTATACACTATATGTATATATGTATGTGTTTGTATGTATATGTATGTATACTTTTACATTCAGGAACTTTTCCTCTTTCTAAGATCTCTTTTGGGTTTAGGCTTAGTAATGAATGGTATTGCTGGATAAAGTAGTAAGTAGCATTTCATAACTTTGGGGGCCAGGTGATAAATTACTTTCTATAATAGCTGTACAAAAAAACTGTTGAGAAAATTGGAAAGCTGTCCAGCAGAAATTAGGTTCACACCACAAACCAAGCTAAGCTCCAAATTATTACATGACCTAAACATAATAGGTCACATTAGAAATGAATTAGAAGACCAAGAAAGTAGTTTGCAGATCTATGAATAGAGGAAAAGTTCATGACCCAACAAGGGATAAAAGGGATCACAAAAGATAAAATCTACAATTTTGATTACATGAAGATAAGAAGCTTTTGCATAAACAAAACCAATGCAGCTAAGATTATAAGGGAGATAGGTAACTAAGGAGAAAACTTTTACAGCAAATTTCTCTGTTAAAGGTATCATTTCCAATATGTATAAAGAACTGATTCATATTTATAAGTTTATGAGCCATTCCTCAATTGCTAGTTAAAGATATAAACAGGAAATTCTCAAGAAAAGAAAGCAAAGGTATCTACTACATATTTTTTAAATATTGCATATCACTAATAATTAAAGAAATACATATAAAGTAACTCTGACTTTCTACCTCAGATTTACCAGACTGGCAAAGTTGATAAAAATAGGGGAAAATAATAAGTGTTGGAAGAGCTGTACAAAAACAGGTACCAAAAAAACTCCTTTTTAAGATATTAAATTTAATTACATTTTAATTCAACTACCATTTTCTAAAGTATTTTTTTATTTAAAAGGATTATTTACAAATAATGCTTTTAAAGCTTTAGGTTTATTGGATTACACAATGGCTAGTTTTGAAAATTAGAACCATAGAACTAAAGAATCTTACATAAAAAAGGAACCTCAGATATCTTCTAATCCAACTTATGTAGGAAATTGTTTTCTCTCTACAACATAACTCATGCCTCTACACTGTTGTGAGAAAAGAAAATGCAGATGCCTTTCTTGTGACATTTTGAGGCAGGACACAATAAAGAATTCAATCACTGATTTTTTGGACATATTATGCCATCTTTCTGGATTTCAGTTTCCTACTCTAAAAATGAGTGGGTTTAATTAGTTGATCTGGAAGTTCTAGTATTCTATTAGTCTAGGACAAGAGTTCTTAACCTGAAGCCCATAAACTTGTATTTTAATATCATGATGACTATACTTTGATATAATTGGTTTTCTTTGTAATCTTGTGTATTTTAGTTTTGCATTTAAAAATATTATTCCAAGAAATGGTCCATGGGTTTCACCAGAATGCCAAGATGGGGAAGGAGGAGGTCAGCGCTGTTAAAAAAAGGTTAAGAATCCTTGTATAACTGTCAACTTAAGAAAGATGGCCATGATACCCACTAGGGTATTATTCAAGGCAAGCAGATGTGATTCTGTCCATCTAAGCCTTATGGGCTGCAGGCATACATAGTATTGCAATTTCTTATATACAACAGGACAGTTCATGATGAGTCTACAAATTAAGAAATCTGAGTCAAACAAGGAAATGCTCATGCAAGCAATGAACTTTTAGGGCAGTGGTTCTCAACCTTCCTAATGCCATGACCCTTTAATACTCATTGTGGGAGTATCTGCATGTGGGCGGACCCACCTGGAGAGGGATAGAGGAGCCGTGTCTTGGTTCCTAAGACCATTGGAAATATGTGTTTCAAAGGGGTCACAAACCACAGGTTGAGAACCACTCTTTTAGTGTTTAATACAACCTAGAAAAAGAGGACCATTTCTAAGAAATTGTATGATGTGTTGTATTTTGGGTTGGTTGGTTGGTTGATTTTTGGTTACTTTTTCACCATTCCTCTGAATGTCTGTAACTTACTAGGATATGTTCTCTTTTTCTGTGTTTTGGGAACACTCACATCTTCATCAGCAACTTTGAATCCTCACTGATGTATGAAGTTTCCGAGCAACAGTGCAGCGGCACTGAAAGTTCAGGAAGCAGTTTGGGGAGTTCAGTCACAGCCTGTAAGAAGGTAACCTCTCTTTACCTTTACTTTCATCTCAAAGCGAAGGCTTAACAACCAACCTCTTTTATCTTCTATGATTTTATTTAAAATGAGCTAGGGGGAAGAAAGGAAGCAGACAATGATAATCACCTAGAAATTTGATCATTCTACAGCAAATTTCTAAAACCTGAATCTTCTGGTTACAGTAGTTGACCTTTTTCTTTTTTAATATTCAACGCATGGAGCCACTAACTCATTCACAGTCTATGCAAGAACTAGGATAATCTTTCAATATTTTCTTTGACTTTGCCTAAGACTACATAGAAGATGACACCTGAATTATGATCTTACCACATTTGATTGTTTCCTCTCTAGTCACTTTTACCTGTTGTTGTTGTTGTTGAGTTGTTTCAGTCATATCTGACTTTTGTGACTCCATTTTGGGGTTTTCTTAGCAAAGATAATGGAATAGTTTGCCAATTTATTTTACAGATGAGAAACTAAGGCAAATCATAGCTCAGGCTGGGGTCTTCCTCCCTGGGGTAAAACCTGTAAGGTGGTTTTACAATAATTACAAACATAAAACATGCAGCATATAACAATGTCAACATTCTAAAATGGTTTTTAATCTCCTGTTATGCATGAGTAGGGTGGTTTCACCATGTTTATCATTACCACAACTCCTCTTTTTCTCCTTATACAAGGCAGGGTGGCACAGTAGATAGGGTACTGGTCAGAGAAATTTTGGTTCAAATATTACCTCTGATAACTAACTTATGAACAAGTCACTTAAACTCTCTCTGAGCCTCAGTTTTCCCATTTGTAAAATAGTCATCGTAACATCTGTATGACCTACAACATAAGGTTGTCATGAGACTCAGATGACATAATGTTTATAAGCATTGTGCAAATTTTAAATTGCTGTTAAAAGATTTCAGTTATTATATATGTAACTAAAATTTATTAAATATTCATAACACTTCTCTAGGGGCTTTGAGATTACAATCAAATAGAAAAGATCAGACAACCACAACTAAAAAGTGATGTGATAATACACGAAAAGGAAAATAACACTCAGTGGACAACTATGTAAGAGATGTCATAGGACATTATCAGATTAAATGCCAAATAACAGTGCGGACAAGAAATACTATTAGCTTTGAGATGGGAGAGGTCACAGGACCAAAGAATATCAGAGTTGGCAGGAATATGAGAGATCATCTCATCCAATCTGATCATTTCAACGCCTTGGGAAACTAACACCATGTCTATGCAGCAGTGGCCAGAGGAGGCTCCATGGAAGAGCGAGGCTCTTGTAGTTGTACTTTGAAGGATTAATGAAAATTCAGTCAAAAAAGCAAAGCTTGGTAAGTATGGCAAGAGTTTATGCCAATGATGTGGGTGGGGTTAATATGTATGGCTGGTAGGTTTCTTTTTGGCTTGTTTGTTTTACAAGATTATAAAACTAGTAAATGATGGGAAGTCTGTGAATTACATTTGCCTAGATTTTTAGCAAAGTTCTTGATAAAAGCATTTTGCAATATTCTTGTGGAGAAGATATAAGAATTAAATGCTAATACAATCAGATGGGTTTAGATTCGGCTGGATGGCCAGACTGAAGAGTAGTTGTTAAGGGCTCAAGGTCAATGTGGCAAAAGGGATCCACTAGAGGATGCCACTGGAGAGATGAAGACAGATAACACAAAGCTGGGAGGGACAGCGGACACAGTGGATCAGGGTCAGGATCTAAAAGGATCTTTACAGGCTCTAGCACTGGACTGAATCTAACAAAATTCAATAGGAATAAAAACTGTTATACCTAGGTACAAAAAATTAACTCCCCAATTATAATACAGGATTAAACACAAATTATTCTGAAAAAAATCTTGGGTTTTTAGTGAACCACAAGCTCAATATGAGTCAACAGTATGAAACGACAGCCAAAATACAAATGGGACGTTGGGCAGCATTGAGACATAGTTCACAGGAACAGAGAGGTGATTTTCAACTGAAAAGGAAATTGAAAAGTTAATTTCATAACAGCACTAAATTAGATGTTTCTTTCACAGTATTCCTTGATAACTTCATAAAAGTTAAATATTAAAAGTTTAAGTAGATTAACTATTAAAAGATGAATATTAAATTGATCGAGGCATGTCAATGTTGTAAAAATATGTAATAGGAATATGTATCCCTCCCAGGGTATTTTGTGCTTTTGAAGTTCCACAGAAAGAAATGAATTTACATTGAAGGAATTTTAGGCAGCAAAGTACTGAAAAAATGGAAGAG